>JAQHUG010000050.1:6990861-7007914 GCA_028555095.1 Dicrostonyx torquatus | reverse complement strand
TGTGTGTGTGTGTGTGTGTACACTGAAGCACTGATTATATAACAACAAAAAGTACAGGCACAGAGCTCCCTTAGGGAAAACAAGCAAGAACCTTTAACATGAGCACTTACTTTTATAATGAAACTGATGTGTGCAGAACTTTGTAACAGGGCTGGAAGTTCATATTGCAATGTTAAAGAAAAGTCAGGCACTTAAAGATAAGTGGAAGAGTACAAAATGATATAATGATATAACACAAAATTAAAAGCACAAATCCCACTCATGTGGTTTATAGACCCACACATACATAGTCATAGCCTAGAAACAGCTCAAATAATCAACATTGCTAACAGCAGGTACGACCTGAAGCAATGTGCTTGCAGGGAAACCATGAATGTGCAGAATGTGCATTCTGGGTAAAAAGTATATCTTGTAGGACAAAAGAAAAACCAAAGAGAAGGAAAGCACCACAGATGAAAACATTGGTTGCCGGTAAAGTCAAGCATGTTCAGCACTAAGTGTGCAGGTCAGAAGAGAGGGCTCCATTTCCCTGAACTGAGGAACCAACCATCTGGAAGATTTAGAAAACAAAACAGCAGATAAAGTCCACAGAAAACTGGAGGATCACTGCGGAAGAAGGGGCAGAAAGACTGTAAAAGCCAGAGGTGGTGGATGACTCCAAGGAAACCGTCTTTCTGACACAGCAGGGCAGTTGCAAATACAAACTCAAAGCAGTTGTGGGCACAAAATTCATGCACGAGCTCAAGCCAGACCGAATTCCAGTTTGGAGGAGGGAGGTAGGCATGACAGAGCCTCTGTAGCTAAGGAGCTATTGGTAACTAAGGGCAGTTGGGAGAGGGAACGTCTGCTTTAAGAATGTACCCCATGGTAAGTTGACCACACTCTTGTGGAAGACCACATATCTGGGAATATAGGAACATTATACAATTGATTTGAGCTTTTATAAAAACCAAAGAGGACACAAAGTTGGGTGGGTAGAGCAGAGGGCTGGATCTGGGAGAAACTGGAGCAGGGGGCGATTGTGATCAAAACACAGTGAACAAAATTCTCAAAGATCTAATAAAATTTTTAGTACAAGGAAATAAAAAATACAAAGTAAAACATTTAATAGGACTGCTTAAAAGAAAAGCACTTTTCAACTCATTAGCTGAGAATATCAAAAGAGCAAACAATAACAGTTCGATTTACTTAGGAAAATAGACCTCAAAATGCTGAGCAAAATAACAACAATCCCAGCTGTGAGATCAGTTAGTGTAGAACCATTTCATCTCAAGGTAGTTCAAAACCGACAGGAGCATGGTAGAGACCAGATGTGCAAGCGAATATGGTGGATCAAGTGTAATGCATAATTAGGGAAGTCGAGGCAGGAAGAATGGTGTGAGATGGAGACAAGCCCCAACTACCTAGTTGCTTTAGACCAGCCTGAATTACAGTTTAAGCACCTATCAAAAGAAAACATGGAGGGAAAGAGGGAGGAAGGGAGGAAGGGAGGGAGGAAGGGAGACATAGGAAGGGAGGAAGGGAGGCAGGGAAGGAAGGAGTGAGGAAAAGAGGTGAGGCCAGAGGAAAGGAAGGAATCATATTTTGGAAAGCAATGCCTTCCTAAGCTAGCATAACGCACACAAAAATACCCAATCAGCCACACTATAATTAAGACAATCTTCCAATATCGTGTTGAAAACACACATTACACAGAGATATTTAATAAAAACACATTTATTTATGTGCTATCATAAAACAGGCTCTGTGTCACATTATTTCACCCTACTGTAGGGTAGTATAATTGATGCAGACTGGACCAAGTCCAATAAGTTAAAGACATTAAATGCATCACATGAACCTTAACTTGCAATGTTTTCAGTTTGTGATGTGTTTTCCAGGATGCAACCTCATGTTAAGTCAAGAAGTGAAATCTTTCAGTGTTCACACAGGGCGAATTGGCTCCAAAAATAAATGAAATAAATGTGAGATGTTAAAAAAATGAAGGCTGCTTTTATAGAGAATGGAGATGATCTGTAGGCATCCCAGTAGGTGTTGACAATTGATTTTATTGTAGTTTCTTTCTGTGGTAGGCTAAATAACACCCCATGGATGATGTGTGCAATTATCCCATAGCCCAGGAATGTGATTCATTATGTAGCCAAAGGGACTTACAGACATGATCGGCTTATGAATCTAAAGTTTGGGACATTATTCTGCAGCATGCTGGTTGGGTCAACATAATCATAAAGGTTTTTATCTGAAGAAGATGGAGTGTCAGTGTTGAGATATGACAACAAAGATGGAGCTTGGAGGGACCTAGTGTGCAAACCAAGACCTGCTAGCAACCTCTAGTATGGGGTAAAAGGAAGGAATCATACTCTTAGGAAACTGTAGAGGGAGCATGTCTCTATAGTGTTGTGATTTGGACTTCTGACCCCCAACACTGTGAGATCGCAGACCCATACAGCTTTAAACTACAATCTGTTGGAAAAATTTAAATGGAGCTGCACTAAAATAGGAACATTTCATCATTTATAATAAGAGATCTTGACAAGTAGAACCAGGATGGACATGCCTTAATTTTAAAAGACATCTGTATACATACAATGAAAATATCCCCATGGGCAAGCGTGGGATGATTTTCCTCCAAAATCATATCCAAAACAGGGATATTCATTATTCCTTTCTGTATTTAATGTCGTATTGGAAATTTTACCAAATGCCAGAATGCAGGAAGAAATGGATGATGAAAATCTTGAAGGGGAATAAAGGGAAGCTCCATTATTTGCAGATGGCACAATTGCGAATAAAGATCCAGAAGAACCGGTAATGAATATTGAAGGGGAGATGGGAATTCAGCAAGTCGGAAGGAAAGGAAGCACCGTTTCGATCAAAAGTGAGGCTGGAACATTTGGTTATGTCAAAAACTAAAGCAGTGCCCAGAAGTAGAAGAGGGTGCGCCGAGATGTTACAAAGATGATTTGAGGGGGCTCTGTGAAGGAAAAATTATTCTCAGAATTAAGAGAAACGGGCATTAACAGTGAATAAAATGAGAATTCATACGTCAGTAATGACAGTGAATAATGAATAAATGAGGGGAAAGTGCTTTTGTTTGATATATGCTTGTATTAATTCATACAAGGATCACAAATGCTCTCTTAAACTACTGTGTGGGTAGTGGAAGAGGACAGCGCCTTTCCTCTGACAGAGTATATTTTTTTCACATTTCACTGTCAGTTATTAATTAGGGATATAAATGTCAATGAGAAATTAGTGCTCATTTACAGTGAACATCATAGTAATCAAATGATCAAATTTAATTATATTAGCAGACAACAAATATATACCTTCTTATGCACACATATATATTTAATAGGAAGGTTATATAAATCAATATATGATAAAGAGGAGGGATAATATATTATGATAGATAATTCATTGATAGATTAGATAGATAAATAGTTAAATAGATGATAGCTTATACATAGGTGGTATCTGAATACCAACGCATCCCCCTGTGTGTTTGTGTGATGTTCCCAAACTATGTGCAAAATTAATTCACACTGAATGTACTAATTTAACAAAATCTGTGAATAATCTCTACATGGAAAATTTAGAAAAATAACAGATCTAAAATGTGGAAACATATACATACACATGCCACATTCATAAGTTAGAAAATTTGCTCTTGTACAAAATTGTACAGTATTATTTATAAGTGTACTTGCTAGCTAAAAGCAACAACATAAAAAGAATCCATCCACTCAAAAGAGAATTTCATATGTGTCATCTAAAATGTATAGTGTATATAACAAAGGTGTTGAGAGTGACCAAAAGCAGATCTGGGCCTGATGGAGCATGGCCGTCATTCTAGAGCTTGCGGGTGGAGGTAGGAGCCTCAGCTGCTCAAAGCCAGCGTCTACTATATGCTGAGTTTAAT
Organism: Dicrostonyx torquatus; assembly: GCA_028555095.1. Taxonomy (NCBI): domain Eukaryota; kingdom Metazoa; phylum Chordata; class Mammalia; order Rodentia; family Cricetidae; genus Dicrostonyx; species Dicrostonyx torquatus. The sequence continues at coordinate 7,003,992 of JAQHUG010000050.1, read as the reverse complement.
GGGAACATGGGCTCTATGAGCCTCTATTTCAATAAATAAATGAATAAATAATAAATAAATGAAACCTTAGAAAGGGGTGGAGGAGAGCAAGAGTTAAAGAAATAAAAACGATCAACAAGATAGGGAGTCTCTCCCCCATTCTGCTGAAAAAAAAATAAACTATGAGGAAACTGGCTCCATCACAGATAAAGGTGCAATGTGGTACTACAGCAACTAGTTAAATATTATGGAATCTAACACAAAGATGAGCAAATTGGTCAGAATCAAGGAAGCATATGCTTTCATGCATGATTCATGACCAATCTGTACTGAAGCGCTCTGGATGAAAACATATTTTAAAGTAATTTTTGCTATGTCAGTTGACTTTTCTTACACAGAAGAAGCAAAACTGCCTCTACAATCATCAGACAAAAGAGCCAGCTCCAAGGAGACTGAAGATCTTAGCACCAAGAAAACATAGTGAGCCTCTAGGTTAAATAACAGAGGTCTATCATGTGACTGACAGGCAGAGGCCATTCATAAGGAAGGCAGACAGAGCCCACTTCCCGGTAAGAAAGTGTAAGTTGTACACACTGAAATTAAGAACATCATATTGAGTGAGGTAACCCAGACCCAAAAAGACAGTTATCACATGTACTCACTCATAAGAGGTTTTTAAACATAAAGTAAAGAAAACCAGCCCATAAATCACAATACCAGAGAACCTAGACAACGATGAGGACCCTAAGAGAGACATACATGGGTCTAATCTACATGGGAAGTAGAAAAAGACAGGATCTCCTGAGTAAATTGGGAGCATGTGGACCATGGGAGAGGGTTGAAGGGGTGAGGGGAGAGGCAGGGAGGGTAACAGAGAAAAATGTAGAGCTGAACTAAAATAAAAAAAGGAACTTTTATTTGTTAAGAGGAAATAAAAACTAAAATTCAAACTAGGCCATGAAAGCATAATACTTATAATTTGAAAGGGGGTACAAGTAAATACTATATCAATAATCCCTTCAAAGAAAAAAAGAAAATACGATCGGAGCATTTGGATACAACCTTCACCCAAACAGGCCAAGGAACATATATGACAGGGATATGATTCTGTGGGTCAGTAGAGAAACAGGTATGCTAATTAGTGACATTCATACTCACAGTAAACAAGACAAAAATGAAGAGTTACAGAACACCAAGTTCCTCCAAGGCGACAGAGCACTGGGAGCTCCAATAGGCAGCTGGCAGGGGTGGGATCCTTCACGTGTGTATTCACAGGTGACGAGATAGGTGTGTGACCCAAGAGAAACAATCGCACCTATGCTCGCCTTCCCAAATTCGTTTCTCTGGTTTTTGACAGAGCCTTGACTGAAAGCAACTCGGGGATGAAAGAGCTGGCTTCCAGGTTCCAGTCAAGGGGAGTCAAGGCAGGAACTGGAGGCTAAGACTCAAATAGAGACCTTGGAGGAACACTGCAGGCTGGCTCGCCTCCTCTGACTTGCTCTGCAACTTTTCTCATACAATCCCAGGTCTCCCCATCTAGGAATGGCACCACCCATAGTGGGCTGGACCCTCTCCACTGGCTAGCAATGAAGTAAAGGACTCACAGTCATGTCCACAAGGCAGTCTGTTAGAAGCAGTTCCCCAGCTGAGATTGCCTCTTGCCAAATGATTATAGTTTGTGTCAAACTGACAAGACAAAACAAAACAAAACTTAAGCCAACGCAAGTAGTTACTATCTTGTTTGTTTTAAGAGATTTGAACTATGGGCAATTGCGGCCAGGTTATCAACTTGGTAGACTCTCAGCTCTCAAGCTCCTCTGCCAAGAGTACTGGGGAAAGAAGAACTGGTTTTCTGAGTCTCTATTCTGCCAATCGGGACTGACTGGTTTTGTGTGTCAACTTGACACAAGCTAGAGTCATCAGAGAGGAAGGAGCCTCAGCTGAGGAAATGCCTCCAGGAGATCCAGCTGTAAGACATTTTCTCAATTAGTGATCAATGGAGGAGGGACCAGTCCCTGGTGGGTAGTGCCATCCCTGGGCTGTTGATCCTGGGTTCTATAAAAAAGCAGGCTGAGCAAGCCACGGGAAGCAAGCCAGTAACCAGCTCCCCTCAGTGGCCTCTGCATCAGCACCTGCCTCCAGGTTCCTGCCCTGTTTGAGTTCCTGTCCTGACTTCCTTCAGTGATGAACAGCGATGCTGAAGTGTAAGCCAGATAAACACTTTCCTCCCCAACTTGCTTTTTGGTCTTGGTGTTTCGTCGCAGCAATAAGACACCAAACTAAGACACTACCATATCTAGAGCATAGATGTTGTTTTATTATATTTAAGCTATTATAACAACACATTATGGTTCTTGATATTATTATTACTGGGTGTGTACACACATGTGCTCCCTTGTATGTGCAGGCATATCGAAGAAGTCGTTGAAATCAGAGAACAATCTTCAGAAGTTGGTACAATTTTTGCAAACCTTGTCGGGTCAGGATCTCTCTCATTCTGACTCTGCTTTGTACCCTAGACTAGCTGGCCTGTGAGCTACCTGTTGAATCTCCTTTCTCTACTTCCCATCTTGCTGTAGGAGTTCCTGATATACAGATACATGCCACCGCATCTGGCTTTTATTTTTTTAAAGAGTTCGGATGATTGTGTACGTGTGGCAAGCACTTTGACACACTGAACTCTCTCGCTGTCTCTTAATGTCACATTATAATATGGTTACTTCATTGTCTTTCTATGTTTTGGCCCTTATTTGTCACAGTTGATTTTGAGAGATGCTCTGTTTTTAGCTGTCCTCCCCTCTGCCTTGCATTCGCATATATACAGATGTTAGACACGCCCAAATTTCTCAACCAATTACGAATGGCTAGAAAATGACGTCTTACCCTGTGTTCTAAAATCTACTAGGGAGTTCAAGCTTTCCCAAAGACCAAGACGTATGCCATTGATCACACTGTGTGTTCTCTATCCATAAGGAGCTAATTTAAATTTTTTCCCACTACGTAATACGGCAGGTCATGTCCCTAGGTCAACATTTGCTTTGAATTCTTTCCCACTTGGTGGGGTTCATAATATGTGTAAAATATTTTCTTGGCTCTTCAAGAGTGGACTACATATGTACGTAAAAGGAAGAAGGAAATGAGTATATACATCCCCAAAAATGCCTTTCAAAAGTGAATGATGACTTTATTATTTTCTCAGATAAAATTAACTCCATCACTTGAAAGAAATACAACACTCATATTCAATGCAAAGTATTGAGATGAGGGAATGATGTCTATATTTATAATTCATCACAACATTTTATATTCAATTTTCACTTTGCCAAGACGCATCTATCACTGTAATTTAGAAAAATAGAAGAGTCATTAATACTTTATGAAGGAAAGTCGGGGGATAGGCAGAATTCCTTCTAGCAGAGGTTTTAGTTCAACATGTTATATTTTCAATTCTTTGATGAAGACAAAAATCCCAAGGGGAAAAATTCAATGTTGCAATATGTTCTCTTACTGTATAAAATATTAAGAATTAACCATCTAAGATTATAAATGTAGTCAAACGCAGCGTCGGTCCTCTGAGACTTAGGGACTAAGCACAGAAGGCGCCCAGTGGAAGACTCAGAGAGTTCTGTTTTCTTTTGAGTCATATTCTCAGGAAGAGACCTGGTCAACCCTCTAGGGACTGGCCTCAGAGTAGCATCCTGTAAATCTCTTGCCACGTATCAGTCTCCACTCAATAAACCATACGTCAGACATGCTTTCTATTGGCAAAACCTCGGGATATTTATAAAACGGATGACGGTGGCTTCCTGCAGGGCAACTTAAACAAACTAAGACACACGAGTGCAGACGAGGAAAATGGGCCCGGCTTTCCCACGGAATCCTCTTCCCTTCTTGCCCTTCCAATTCTACCAAGGAAAACTAAATTTGTGAATGTAATTTTCATTTAAGCTTGTTTAATTTGACTCAAATAATCAACAATATCCCAAGGTTTCTTTGTTTGTAAACTGCTCTTTCTGCTAATTGCCTGGCTGATTTTCTAATAGATCTGAATAGTTCACTTGAGCCCTCCGAGAGCCCAGTTCCGACCTGTGGCATTTTAGAGACGAGAGCACAGGATCCACACCGAACTTGTTGGACTTTAAAACCTTGGGCTGCTACTTCCAGGGGTTTGATTCCTTTAACAGCTAAGAAAACATGAAGACTACAGTACAGAATGCTTTGATAAAATGGAAAGGACAGCGCTTCCATCCTCCGCCACTGTTAGCCGCGTGTCTCCAAAATTAAGTTGTAAAACTGAATTTTATTATCTCCATTTATAAGTTCAGCTTTTTCTTTAAAAGACTTCAGACTTAGAGGCAGGCTCGCCATTTAAGGAAATGGTGGCACACCTCGAGATTCACAGGCAGGCGGATTCAAACAGGCTCAACAAACGGCCGTTTAGCAGTGTGACTTTCTGATTGGTGATAAACATTAATTCAGTCTGGAATTTTTTTTAAAAAAAATGTAATGAGATGAAGAGATATGCACTGTTTGGAGAACCTCGTCACAGAAGAGTCACACTGCTGGGTAAGGGACAGCCTCTGACTCAGTTTACCATTGTCCTGTCTTCCTAAAGGCAAAGGACCTAACCCTAACCCTAACCCTAACCCTAACCCTAACCCTAACCCCTAACCCTAACCCTAACCCTAACCCTAACCACTCACAGAAGCCAAATAAGATACAAGTTTATTTTAAGGCCAAAAACTGAGATAGAAGTGAGGAAATTTAAACTCACCTAAATCAAATAAGATCAATGTTAAGACAGACAGAGTTACTAACTGTTGTCTTTATATCAGAGACTACATGGCCTCCAGCTGTTGAAATATATGGCAAACCAAAAGAGACACCCAACTTTCTCCTTTACATGAAAAGCAACACTCATTTTCATAAAAGGACACCAATGATGGGGGCGGGAGGTCATCAGAGAATTCAGTCACCTCATTCGAAGAGAGTGCTGAAGGTCAGAGGGAACAGACAGCATGACCATGCTCTCAGAGCTTCCGTGGAGGGTGCTAGGACTATAATTGTGTCTCCTGGAGGATTATTTTCCTGTCCACCAAGACACCCCAAAGAGGGGATGTCCTAAACTGGTTAATTAATTGCCATCTATTTCCTAGTTACATATTAAGCATCATGTATATGTCAGGAATCATGTTTCATTCTGAGGATACCAGATACTGAGGCATTACACATGAGAAAAAAAATTCTTAACACTCACGGAGGCGACAGTATTTTGAGGAAAGCCAGCATCAAATCTTACTTACAAAATGGATGACGACAGCTGTGATTGTCAGGAAGACGAACTGAGTGACCCGAACACTTGAAGTTCTACTTATTTTTTGTCACAGGTTTCCTTTCTTTCTGTGCTTTAATTCCTCCCTCTGGAGTCCCCAATATATGTCTTCTCCCATGGCTGATGATTAGTCTTTATAGCTTCTGTTCACGTGACACCAGCCCTCTGCGGGGTGCCTTGTCTTCTTTCTAAACAAGGTATGGCAAAGCATTTGGGATGCGGCCCAGGTCACAGAGTGATGGGATCATGGACTGTGAATACAAACTTTCCCCACGACAGGAGCCAAAACACAGATTCGTAGTTTCAATGGAATCACATGAATGGTGACAGCACCCAGGAGGACTTTTCATGAATGAAGTCTGGGAAGAGCAAGTCGCTTTGAAGAACAGGAATGGAAGGCAAATTGACCCCTTTGACCTTTCCCCGAGGATGGTTGTAAGATGTTTAAAGAACTCATGCAAGTTTCCTTATAGTATGAGAACTTCTAAAGTAAACACAGCATAGTTACTTTAAATTATAATTGCCTAATTATTATTATTTTAATTAAAAATGTGTTTTCTTTATGTAAACTGCCGTAGATATGAAAGAAATGTAACACAAGTTTCAAATATGGAATGGCCATTCCCAGTCTACCCTAGACCTTACTTCTCTGCTGCCGGCCTGACATGTGGCTTTAAGACAAAGGGTAAAACCTCTACTCCGCAAAAGACAGTGTGAAGGTGATGAAAAACAAGCCACAGAATGTAGTGCTATCTCATTTGCATTTTAATAAATAAAGCCTGAAGACCGGAGAGTAAAACAGCCCCACTGGTCAGCCTTACAGACCAGGCAGTGGCGACTCACACCTTCAATCCCAGTAGCCACACTAGTTTGCCATAGAAATCAGGCGGTGCATGCCTTTAATCCCAGCCTCAGAGAGGAATATAAAAGGGGAGGAGACAGCTCTCACACAGTCTCATTCTGAGATTCCTGGAGGCAGGATCGCCGCTTCACACTGAGGTAGAGGTACGAGCCAGTGACTGGCTGCTTCATTTTTCTGATCTTCAGGTTGAACCCAATTTCTCTCTTGAGGTTTTTATTAATCATGTTACGACAGAGGAGCAGAAGATATTTGTAAAGAAGAGGTCTGGCAAAGAGCTCTTGCATAAAATATAATAGTGAACTCACTAAACAAAAAAAAATAAAGAAATCATTCAATTAGAAAAAAAAAAAGGACCAAAGCTTTCAACAGTAAAGATGCGACCTGTGAGTCCATGGAACAAACTGCACCTGCTCTTCCTGTCTCTCCAGGGAAACGTGAACTGAAGCGTAAGTGAAGTATACGTGATGGCTAATTTTGGTTGTCAGCTTGACCACATTCAGAATCAACTAAAACTTAAGGTGCAAGGCACACCTGTGAGGGATTTTCTTGATCAGGTTTTCTGAAGCAGGAAGACCCATATTACATGTGGGCAGCACCTTCTGGTAGCAGCCTTAGAAAAAGGAGGTGGAAGAAGGAAATTTGGTTCTCTGCTTGCCTGTCTTTGCTCTTGCTGGTGAGTTCATCCATCCTGTGACTGCAGCATTACCTCACTCACAGTAGAGCTCATTTCTTCATAATTCTATCATAGATCGGTGGTCTCAAAGTGTCCTCTGAGACTTGAGTACCAGACTAGGACTGGTAAGACATCCAGCATCCCTGATGGGGGAGATGCAAAATCAAAGGTGGTTTTCTCAAGACCAAGATCATCTATTGCACAAAAGGCCATATTTTCCATTTATATGGAATTAGGGAATCGTATAAATGGGCTATATGGGAAACTGGGAAATCCATAGATTCAGAAATGTATTGGTGGTTGTCAAAAATTGGGAGTGATTGGTTTTCAGTGTTGTAGTATCTCCTTGGAGTGATAGAAAGACATGGTACTCAAGAGATAGTGGTTGTAAAAACACCATGAGAGCATTTGCCATTTAATTGCATATTAAAAAAAATAATAAACGGTTCATTTTTATCACGTATTGATGGGGCAAACCTTATTAGCCAATTATCTTTAAGAGGTGATCTAAGTGAAGGCGTGACTTCCTGGGACCAAGGAAAAAAAACTGTGCACTCCCCAGATGCTCCCTCTCTGGGTGATTCCCATGGGACACAGCAGAACCTGGACTTATCCTTTGTTGGTTCATGAGTTTTTTCTCTTATAATAAATAAAAATATAATTGTTTTATTCTTTAGCTAGCCTGGTTATTTCTACAATGTATAATTTATCAAAATAAAAGCAACACAAGAAGAATAATTTTATTTGCCACCGTTTGGGCTTGGGTGTCTCCCAAAGACTTATGGGTTAAAGGCTCACTCTCCATCGTGACAGTCTTGGAAGGTGGTGGGTATTTTAAGAGCCATTGCCTGGTGAAGGTGCTTAGGTCACTGGGGGTATGTGAAGGAGATTGTGGGGCCCCAGTCTCTCTCTATTTCCTTTCTGTTTTCTGGTCAAAGGTGCTTTACCATGTGATCCCAGGATGATGGGAACTAGAGGCTCAGAGCCACAGACTACCTTAACATGGAGTCAGCACAACAGAATGGTAAACAAAAATAAACCGTCTCTCTCTATTCTCTCTTTATAGCTGATTTAAGGATTTGTCATAGTGATGGAAGGCTGACTAACAACATGTCACCAGGATTATGGCAAACTCCACAGTGGAATCCTCAACAAGGTTTAAGCATGACAAAAAAAAAAAAAGAAAAGAAAAGAAGAGCTGAATTTCACCAAGTAAGTACTTCCTAACTCAGCATCCACACTGAACAGCTATGAGTGATGAGTGGTTCGGCCACAGTGTGAGAAATCTGGATCCCTCTCTTCCACTACCTTTGGGAGCAGCAGCGATCAGGACAGAAGGAAAGAAAGAGAGCTTGTAGGAACTGAACTTTAAATGGCCTCAATAGTTATGACAAGAGACTGTTCAAGCTAAAAGATACAGTTATTGTAAACTGGGAAACTCAGAGATACTGTTATTGGCAAAGTCTGGGGGTGTTGAGTACTTTGTTACGATTTTGTTGCAGGAACAGCTGTTTCAGAGTGAGAGGAACAGCTGTAGGAAATCAAAGGCTCCTTACACTGAGCACTGAGCATCGCTAGAGTTTATGGCTGAGACCAATTCCTGGGGCTAAAGACATCCAGTACCACAGACTGGACACCAGGGATTACTTCACACTTTTTGTTTGTTTGTTTTGTTTTGTTTTTGTTTTCTTTATTGATTTTATTGAGCTACACGTTTTACTCTGCTCCCCTCCTTCCCTCTCCCCTCCCCTTCAACCGTCCCCTGTGGTCTCCATGCTCCCAATTTACTCAAGAGATATTGTCTTTTTCTACTTCCCATGTAGATTAAATCTATGTATGTCTCTCTTAGGGTCCTCATTGGCGTCTAGGTTCTCTGGGATTGTGACTTGTAGGCTGTTTTTCTTTGCTTTATGTCTAAAAGCCACTTAAGATGAGTACATATGATATTTGTCTTTCTGGTTCTGGGTTATCTCACTCAATATGATGTTTTCTAGGTTCATCCATTTGCCTGCAAATTTCAAGATGCTATTATTTTTTTCTGCTGTGTAGTACTCCATTGTGTAAGTGTACCACATTTTCCTTATCCAATCTTCAGCTAAGGAGCATTTAGGTTGTTTCCAGGTTCTTGCTATGACAAACAATGATGTTATAAAAGAAAACTAGCCTACAATCTACAACCCCAGAGAATCTAGACAACAAAGAGGACCCTAAGAGAGACATATAGGGATCTAAATAGTAAGAAGAAAAAGACAAGATCTCTTGAGTTAATTGGGATTATGGGGGTCATGGGAAAGGGTTGAAGGGGAGAAAGGCAGAAGGGACAGGAACAGAGAAAATGCATAGTGCAATGAAAACAAAGACAAAAGCAAACAAACAAAAATGTGATGGGAAGTCCCGAACAGTGATAGTGCTTGAGAAAGCATATACTATCTGAGAAAATGTCAGCATGACGTCAACACTCTGAGGTGTTTAAGTATCACCATGCCACAGTTACAATCATAAAATGTAGATGCCAAAACTATGAAGAAATTATTTCTACAGGGGACAAAGTTTGGTTAAAGAGAGAGACAGTCATAAACATTCACTTTCCACTTCCCTTCGAAACAATGATTTTTATAGTTAATTTCTTGATAATGTGAGACTCCATGTAATAGAACAGTCATGTCACAATGGTGTCAAACGGTGTGATCAGAAGCAGTAGAAAAGACACTGAGCCATGTATCACAACAGAAGAACTGTTAATTCTACCATGAGCAGAAACAAGTTAACACCGATCAAATTGAGACTCCAGCGAAGGCTCTATCAACAGAAGGAGCAGCAGGCTTTTATTTGACGTTTTGTGGGGAGCTTAGAGTTTGGTAATTGCCCATTAGTCATGGTCATGGTAAAAAAGATATTTTACTTTCTGCATGTAAGCACTCTGGCCTTGCACGTGATGGGCTAATGGACAGTTGGCTTAGGTACTGCTGCGTCCTAGCTGGAGCCATCGTGGTGCGCCAACACCCCAGCTTATGAGGATACTGAACGGTGTACTGTGCTCAAGTTGCAAAGAATGTACATCGACTGTGTAGAAGAAAACTATCCCCTCTGATGGGAAATAGCCCCAGCTAACCCTGTGCCGAGGCAGAGCATTTCTCAAGTGTGTCTACATATGGAGCTTAACGGAGTCTGTCTCTAGGGTTCCGAGGCAGTCTCAGGGATGGCACAATTATAAGGCCATCTGTTGTTCTATCTTGATCACCATTACAGACTCTAATAAGAGATTTAGCATAAGCAACCTTCAAGTTTCCCCCAAATATCCTAGGCAACTATTATGTTAGCCATCAAATGTGTCATCTTACGGAAAAACAAATGGCTCAACCACGTGGACTCCAAAACAATAGACTTCTATGTCAACTATGAACAAGTGAAGAGAGAAGGCTCCTTTTGGTTGCTTCAATAGAAGTTCTCCCCATTAATATTTGTATTAATTTGGTTCACTCACCAGGGATTCCTGGGCTCCAAACATTCTGGCCTTGTAGCCTAATCTGGTGTTTTATGACAAAGCTGTTGATAGAAAATAGGTTGAAATGCCCATGTCCACTTCCAGGGGAAATAGAGACAGGCAAATCCCTGGGGTTTACTAGGTAGACAGCTGAGCCTGTTGGTGAGTTCCCAGCCAGTCAGAGACCCTGTCTTAAAAAGAAGAAAAGTGGGACGCTCCCAAGGAACTCCACCTGAGATCGTCTTCTGGCCTCCCTGTATGTGTGCACACAGAGTCACACACACACACATAACTACACACAGATACACTACACATGCAAAAGAATACAAATAAAGGCACTTCTCATATATATGCAGATCTCGTTATTTTTCTTTACATTTTTGCAGAGATATTTGCTCTCAGGCTTTGCCTTTCTTGCATGACCAGAATCAGTAAATAACTGTTAGTAAATTGATCATTTTCATGGAATTAATTTTACCAATGATCATGGGATGTCTTTCATTTTCTAGTGTCTTTCTCTTTCTTCCAAAGTTGATAGCTTTCATTGTAGAGGTCCTTTACTTCTTTGATTAGGTTTATTCCTAGATATTTTACTTTCTTTGAGGTTATTTTTTAATATTTATTTATTTATTATTTATACAATATTCTGTCTGTGTGTATGTCTGCAGGCCAGAAGAGGGTACCAGACCTCATTACAGATGGTTGTGAACCACCATGTGGTTGCCGGGAATTGAACTCAGAACCTTTGGAAGAGCAGGCAATGCTCTTAACCACTGAGCCATCTCTCCAGCCCCTCTTTGAGGTTATTTTGAATGGGAATGTGTCTATGATCTTTCTCTGTGTGTTTGTTGTTAGTGTAAAGAAAAGCTATTATTTGTGCAAGTTGATTCTATATCCTGCCACATTGTTGAATTTAACATTTCTAGAAGTTTTCATGTAGAAAATTTTGAAATCTATAATGTATAGTAACATGTCATTTGCAAATATTGATAATTTGAATTCTTTCCCCATTTACATCCCTTTAATTTTACTTTCTTGTCTTATTGCTCTGGCTAGTACTTCTAGCACAACATAGAAAAGGAGTAGAGACAGCTGGTGTTAGCTGTAGTTTACTCTTCTGTGCCTTTATTATGTTGATGTATAATTTCCTCTAGCCCTACATTATCTAGCACTTTTATCATGAAGACTTGTTGGATTTTGCAAAAGGACTTTTCTATCTATTGAGATGATCACGTAATTTTTGTCTCTAAGTTCATTTGTGTTATTTATTGACTTCACATGTTGAACTATCCTTGCATTTCAAAGATAAAACCAACTTGGTCATGGTGGATAATCTTTCTGATTTATATCTGTATTCTGTTTGAAAGTATTTTTAAGCAATTTTGAGTCTATGTTTATAAGAGATATTGACCTGTAGTGTGGAAAATACTCAAAAGCCCAAAATAAAACATATGGTATACCATATATCTTGCTATACCACTCCTTGGCACATACTCGAAGGACCCAACATTCTACTGCACAGATAATTGCTTAGTCATGTTAATTGTTACTCTAGTCCCAATGTCTAGGAAATTGAAACAACCTAAATGTCCTTCAACCAACAAGAGGATAAGAAAACTATGACATATGTACACTACAGAACACTGCTCAACTATAAAGAAAAGTGAAATCAAGAACTTTTCAGGTAAATGGATGGAACTAAAAAATATCATACCTAGTAATGTAACTCAGACCCAGGAAGACAAACATCACATGATCTCTCTTATTGGGAACTAACTCTTCAGATGTAAATATATATTCTGAAGTAACTGCAGAAACCAGGAAAGTAAAAAGGGATCATTGTTGAGGTAGGGTGAGGGGTGGGGCAACAGAGGTGGGGATAACAAGGTATAAGTCATCTTATTGGGAAATGGGAAAAGGAGGACATATAAGTAAGGAGTGGGGATAGAAGTAAATACAGAAGAAGGGGAGAATAACAATAACAAAGAGTCATAAAGAACCATACTACTAATTATCTACCTAAAACATAATATACATAAGCCTTTGTATAAACACACATATATTTTAAATTAAATTTTCTCATTTATCTAAGTATCTAAAGATTACCTACCAACAACCTTAATGCCAGATAGGAGAAGCCATCTTTGAGTTGTTGGTCAAGGTTGTCCAAGAGAGTCCCAAAACAATAGTGGTTATCGCTATTGTCCTCTGTTGCCTCTCCAAGAGGTAGAAAGCAAGTCACCATTCACTTCAGACACTGTGCCAAGATAACCCTGAGCCTCAACTGGCTTGAATGCCTCCTCCATGAAGACTGACTAGCATTCACAGTACCATGAGGCACTATGCAAGTTTCCAAACAATAATCCCACCCAGCTATGATGCTTATCGGTCACAACAACAACCAGAACGGCACAATAACCCTAAGATGTAGTAGTAGCATGTATACCTCAGCAGCAACCAGTTGCTTTCCACTCGTACTCAATATATGCTCAGTAAGAAGAAAATCATGCCTGATGCTAAAATCCTACCCAATTATCCAGGGCCAGTGAAATCACGATCTTGGATGAGAACCTATATTCACTACTTTATTAAACAATCATAATTTATAACTACATTCTAAATAGTCTTCACCCCATCCCCCATTTAGGAATCTTCTCTTTGAAACAGATGGACACCATTACAGAAAACCATGTGTAATGTCATAGTTGTGGGAGCCCAGACCCAACGAATATGTCCACAAATGCTCCCAGAGCTGAAGCTCAGGGAATGTTGTAGAAGAGGAGACAGAAGGATTGTAAGAG
>JAQHUG010000050.1:6892207-6981169 GCA_028555095.1 Dicrostonyx torquatus | reverse complement strand
ATAAATAGTATAAAAGGCCACGCCCAAGTGGGCAGGTAACTTAAAGGCTACTGGCGGTAGGAATTCTTACAGCAGAAGGGCATTATTAGGAAGCATGGCCTTGTAGGAGGAAGTCTGTCACTGTGGGGGCGGGCTTTGAGGTCCCAGAAGCTCAATTCAATTGTTTCCTTCTATTGCCTTCAGATTCAGATGTAGAACTCTGAGCTCCTTCCCCAGTACCATGCTGTCTGCATGCTGCCATGCTTTTCGCCATGGTGATAATGAACTAAACTTCTGAAACTGTAAGCCAGCCCCAATTAGTTTTTCCTTATAAGAGTTGCTATGGTCATGATGTCTCTTCACAGCAATAAAAACCCTAAGTAAGACAGAGTCTGTTAGTCAGTTTCTTGTTATTGTACCGAAACCTTTGAGGCTGGATACTTTAAAAGCAAAGAAATTATTTCTCCCCTTGTTCTAGGGTCAGAAAGTTCTAGCATCTGCTTGGCCGCTGGTACAGATCTTTCAGCTACAGAACACCATGGCAGATGGCATCTGGTAAAAGCGCATGCAACAGACTGGGAGAATATTGATCCGGTGAGACCGGAAGGATCAGGGAATCGGGGATTCTGGCTTCACCTTTTTCAAAAAACTGATAGACAGCAACAAGAGTCCACAGAGAACTACGTTAATTCCAGCACAGGGACCTAAGCATTTATTACCGGGCCCCATCTCTTAGAGCAGCGCCATAACTCCACCGCTCTGGAGAATGAACTTGAGGCCATGAAATGCAAAACACCACGTGACTTTTCTGTTCCTTGCTGTTCCTCACAGTGGAGTACTGCGTTGCTTGACATGCAACAGAAATGCAATGAAAAGGTAATGAATTGATGATTGAACTGCAGATCTTCATTTCATCTAGTACATCTATCTTACGTTTTCAATGTCATAAAATCCACATAGGACTCACCACCTCACCACATTGCAGAGCGCTGTGCAGCAGGATTTAATGCATTCACACTGATATAGTCCCCCACCATCTCATCCTCAATTTCCACTTTCCCCTTCCAGAGACCCCAAAGTCGCTCACCTCATCTCCGTCTTACTAACCCTAGCATTCGCTAATATGCTTTCTTTCCCTATCAACCACGCTGTGTTTAAACGAGAGAAAGACAAGGTTAGAGGTTTGAGCATGGCTCCCAAGTCACACAGGTAATAGTGACCCCTCGGATCTGGGCATCTGATGGGCCAGATTTTCTCTCCATCACGTCATTATGTGTGTTTCTTGCAGCGATCACCTAAGCAGCTTCTTTGGGAAATGTAGCTCATTTCCCCCTCTTTCTTGGCTGTAAATGAGACTGTCATATTCATCATGATTCCACAGCTCGAGTGGGTGATGGAAGAAAGGCTTTATTTCCCAACCGCGTGCCTGTAGAAGCTAGCAATGGAGGTGGTTACGTTGCTCCCGTCACTTCTCTAAGTACCCCACAAACGCTACCTTGCATCATCCTCAGCGCAGCTCAGAGAAGGAACTAACATGCCATTTTCCAGCATTTTTCAGGTAAGGAAATTGCAGTACAAAGACCTTAAGTCTCCTACTCACGGCCACAGAGATGATGAATTCAGCACAGTGACCAGATAGCCTTCCACACGGGTAGCTAGAAGTGATGTTGAGGGCAGTGGATGTAAAGATATAACTCGTGATGTTCTACGCTATAGGAGGACTTCTTTCAAGAACTCTCAGAAGTCTGCTCAGCTGCCCTACTGAGACTTTTAATGGACACATAGCATATTTACTGTTATGGTTATTACTATTTTGTTCATTGAAAATTCTACAGATGTATGTTCTACACATTGATCGTATCTACCCCACTTCCTCCACCCTACTTGCCCCGTGTCCGCAACTCAATACATCTCCCTCCCTCTCAATTTCATGTCTTTACTTTTTAAAATCCCAAATTCTGATTAGTGCTACTCATAGATCCATGGGTATAGGTTTTCCTGCTGGGGCATTCAAAATTTAACAGTAGCTCCTCTCCCCCAAAGAAAAGTGACTCTTCCTCCCCCAACAGCCATCAACTGCCAAAGTTCCTCAGCTGAAGGTCTCAGGCACCCCCAGCACCCACACAACACACATGCCAAACCTCAAGGCTCAAGGGACACCCTAGAAAAGGAAAAGAATCCAAGAGACATAGGATGGAGAGGGGAACCATAAAATACTGTCCTCTGGGTATGACGTGGCTATTATACACACGAAATCGCGGAAGCGATGGTGACTTGGCAAACATGTTTTTGAGAAGAGACTATAGTACACAGTATTTATCAAACATTCAGGCAAATAAGCCTTAAAAATACACGTATTAGTGATCATTTATATGCAGTAAACAAGCCAACCTTCAATGAACCCTCTGAGTTAAGAGTAGTAGTCATGAAGAAGATAGAGTCACCCCTCTCTCCCCAGCCTCCGGGAGTTCCCCACCTCCCACCCTCACGGCTCCCAACCATCTCCACATTGCCATGGGTCAAGCTTATCTTTTTCTAGAATTCCATACATGGGGTCAAATAGTGTGTCGTCTTAGAGGCTGCCTTCCTGTACACGAGTCACAAATTTGCGTTTCACGCAAGCTGTTACATGTGATAGCAGTAGGTAGGATTTTATCATCGAGGGTTCTGCTATATGGGATCACTTAACTGTCTAAAAGCTCTTTCGTGGATTTGGTCTGCTTTTGAAAAATGTCTTCCAACTTTGGAAATCACGAATGTGGATCTCCACTAAGGGCAGATTCTTCCACATGTCACATCCATGGTAAGAAAAGTAGAGACCAGAGGCGTGAAGTTGTCAGCAACTTTCTTGGTCATGTGGTAACTTTGTAACAAATTAACTTAAAATTTTTGAGAAATCTTCGTGCCAGGCATCGTGTTGGGTATGTAAACTGCTTTATCTAATCTTGGAGTAAATGTGAAACTATCTGTGAAGAGACAACATGACCACAGAATTCTTATAAAGAACGTTCAGTGGGATGTTGCGTACAATTTCAGAGGTTTAGTGCACCATCAGCGTGGCAGGAAGCATGGCGCCCTCTAGGCAGACTTGGTGCTGGAGAAGTTGAGAGTTCTATGCCCTGATCCACAGGCAACAGGAAGAGGAAAGGTACTGCGCATGGCTTGGACTTCTGAAACCCCAAAGCTCATCCCCAGTGACACATTTCCTCCAAAAAGGCCACACCTCTTATTCCTTGTCAAGTAGCACCACTTTCTAATGAGCAGGGATTGAAATATGTGAGTTTATGGGAATCATTCCTATTCAAATCACCACAGGGCCACACCAGGAAGCATTTAGCAAAATGTGGTGTGTGTGTGTGTGTGTGTGTGTGTGTGTGTGTGTGTGTGTAGTGTATACTGTGTGGCATGTGTGTATCATATGTATATATGTATATGCATGTGTGTAGTAGTACTTTCTGGTTGGAACTACTAGCCCACAAATAAAGACACAGATTCTTCTTTTTTTTAAAAAAATAATTATTTATTTAGTATACAATATTCTGTCTGTGTGTCTGCCTGGAGGCCAGAAGAGGGCACCAGATCCCATTACAGATGGTTGTGAGCCACCATGTGGTTGCTGGGAATTGAACTCAGGACCTTTGGAAGAACAGGCAATGCTCTTAACCTCTGAGCCATCTCTCCAGCCAGATTCTTCTTATTATTAATTATGGAAGTTTGTCCTTTAGCTTTATCCTGTATGTATGTCTGACTTGTTCTGAGTGCTGCTGGTGTCTCTTACTGGCACAATCCATGTACCTCTCTTCTTCCCAGAGACCTTTCTCGCTCCAAAACTCCCACCAATTCTCTCCTTCCTAGCTATTGGTCATTCAGCTCTTCATCGAACCAATCACAGTGACACATCTCTGCACAGTGTAAACAAATATTCCATGACCTTCATGTGTGTATGTGAGTGAGATGCGTGTGAGATGCGTGTGTGCATGCATGTGTTGTGCACGTGTGTAATGTGTTATGTGTGCGGTGTGTGTGCAAATATGTGTTGTGAGTGCGTGTGTGCTGTGTTTGGGTGTGTGGTGAATGTGTGCAAGTGTGCACACACAGTATTAATAATAACAGAGAAAAGAGTGAGACTTTCATGTCTCTATGCATGGATGATAGACTGTCAATCCGACCTCGGTGTATAGATGGATGGCAAATGCTTGGTTAAATGTAATTCATTAATGGAGGATTAGATGTGGGGTCTTGTGACTGTTGACCTCGCAATTCTACAGAACACACAAGCCATACAATGTATTATTTTTGCAATTATCTTTGTCACCTCTCTCTCTCTCAGCTACCACTTGGAAGCTCCCCTTCTCCGTTACTGTGCTAATAAATTAGGGTTTCGTAAGTGGCTTTGTTCAAAATCATTTTCTCCCCTCGCTTAGTGAGCAGCTGTCTACAGCTGCTCTTCAATCTCAATCCATCTGCATGGAAACACACTGTTACGTACAGCCATCCATAAATATTGCCATGTTGACAAGCTGGCTGCAGATGGGGGGGGGGACTTTTATTATTATTATCCCTGATTAAAAGAGAGGCCAGATTGACAACACAAGGGCTCTGAGGTCCCTTCTCTTCTACAAATTGTCTCTTCACATAATTATATTTCTAGTAACAATATTATGATACGCGTCACAGTCATCATTGTAGTTGTTGGTGAATTGTCGAGTGCTGTTTCTGTGTTCTGCATTTTATGAGGCAGAGTTCAGACTTGAAACTGTGAGGTAGACTCACTGTATAAGGAAACTGTACCAGCCAGTGCAACCTGCCTGAGCTATTAATGTAGACACGGAATCTTGTGCCGTGTTTAAATGCAGTGGATTACACTGTGGTCATACTATCTGTATGCGGTCCCCACTGACATAGTCACAGACCACTTGAGTTCTTTTTTTAAAATCAGAATGTGAATACCTTTTATGAAAATCATATGTAAATAATATTCTAAAATTATATGAAAATAATATACTCACTATTTAAAGATGTGGTTTTCGTATCAGTTTATGTGTATATATTCATGTGTGTGGGTATGTGCACATGCATGTGGGTACCCAGTGAAGTCAGAAGAGAGCGTTTGATTTTCTGGAACTTGAGTTATAGACAGTTGTGAGCTGCCTGAAGTGGGAACTGGGAACCAAACCTAGGTCCTTGGCAAGATCAGCAAGTGCTCTTAACCAATGGGCCATCCCTCTTGTCTCCTAAATACCATGTTTTAGTGGGACATCTTGATAGACGGCAAGTTGACAAGTATTTGAAAATTCTCACTTTCAAAGACGTAAGCTATTTCTATCCCCAAAAGTGAGAGAGAGAACTTTGTTCCAGTTTGCTTTGAGGGTAAAATCCTAAAGGCACAAAAAGCATGCACCCCACTATGTTATAGAAATGGCTTGGAAATAAGATCCATGGTGTTTCTACACATAGTGAGGCTACATTCCAGTAGAGAAAAAACAGATATTGAACATGTAATCATAGTTGAGATTACACACACATACAAAATTCCAGGAACATGGGACAGGAAGATCCACGGTAGCCAATTGCTATCGTTCAATGTGTGTGTGTTGACTCCATGCAATTCCTTTTCCAGCATGACAATCAAGGCACAACTGCCTAGTCATTACAAGATCCCCTTCACGCTGCTCCATCCCAGTCAGACCCACACCTACACTCCAAATCTCTAACCCCTAGCAACGACAAGTGTCTCTAGAAATAGAATCATGCAACAGTAAACTTTTATGGGACTTTTACTTTTCAATGCAGACGGTGACCTTGAGACTCATCCAAGCTGGCCTGTGCATTGAGTCCGTTCTTCTTCCCCATCAAGCAAGATTCCACATGACGATTACGTCACAGTTTGCTTAAATAATCACCTGTTAAAGAACATTTTGGTTATTTCCAGCTTGGGGGGAATTCTCTGTAAGAATTACAGGTTTTGTTGAGAGAGTTTATTTCAGTGTAAGAGTCCAGAAGACCAGTGACCAGGCTTAGGACAAGGATGTATTTACTCTTGTAATAAGCCACCCGACTATTTCTCTGAGTGGCTTTCAGGTCTGACATTGAATCAACAGTATTGGAGATTCAGATACCGAGCCGCATTGATGACCCTTGGAGCTCTGTATTTTAATTTTACCTGTTCAAAGAGATGGGAGCATGGCTGACTGTGGCTTCATTTGCCTCTTCCTGATAGTTAGCGATGCTGGTTTGTTTCCGCACACTTTGCTGGCATTCCAGGTATGTGTCTTTCTTTGTCCTGATTTGGTTAACTGTATCTTCATGTCTTTCATGCCATTTCTATTTAAATTGTATGAATTTTGCATTCTTGTGATTTACATATCATAGGTGTGGTTCTCTGTCGCCCAAATCATTTGCTGATGCTTCTGCAAGCCTGGACCTTATCTACGGATCCCCCTAACAGACTCTTCGTCTGAGAAAAATTTATGCCTTACTTATAAATATGTATAAGTTGGCATGGAGAGATGACTCAGCTTTTTAAAACGACCCAATATTGGTTCCCAGCACCCACCTTAGGTGATTTGCAGCTGCCTATAAATCCAGCTCTGCTGCCCTCTTCTGGACTCTTTACGCACCGACACACATGGTGTCACACAGACACATAAATTAAAATAAGTTGTTTAAATATATGTAATTCACATAGTCTATATACATATATTATTCAGACACACGTACACTGCACATTTCTCTAGACAGTAGAGGCAAAGGGCACTGATATCAAGGTCAGAAATGATGCTGCTGTCTGCCAGTCCTGTCTGTGAAAGCCCGTGAGATAGACGATGTCATGACTTACTCTTCATCAGGCAGTGTGGACTAAGATGCAGCCAATGCAGGGAAACTCCCTGGCCAGCCACTCCTCCCAGCCCAATGCCCATGCTGTGTGTGCTCAGATTCTCAAAGCACTTTCACTCAGGAGAGTAACTTCCTGACCAGGGTGGAGATCAGAGCTAGGGGCACTGGTGAGTTCAGGGAGATAGAAGATCCACCAGGATGCAATGGCTTCTTCAGATCACAGCACTGGTGAGATACCTGTGCCTCACCGCATAGTTCCTCCATCCAAACACACTTGTTGGTGACCCAAATCAAAACTTTGATGGACTGCATCTTACAACGTGCCGTGGGAAAAATTCACAGGAAGGGAAGTTGTATGGAGCCACGAGGCCTATTATTATAAAGAGAACTTGAAAGTGCAGGCAATTTCTGGCTTTTTAATCTGTGTGAATTTTGCTTGTTTATTTTCACAGCTGATTTAAATATTCCAAGAAAGTCAGCATAACACAAAATTACATGCATTTTCCTTCCAAGTTTTATATTCTATGTTATTTATTCCAGGTTCCAATTGGCAGGTGTACCATCCATAGCTACTATAAACACTACTGACCTGGTTTCTGTGTTGGGGGAGCCGCAGGTAACCCAAGTCTTTGCATACCTGATTTTTCGGCTTACTAGCTGAGTGAAAATAGCGTTCCCAAGTTATATATTATACGTATAGTCATGCATCATATATGCATATGTACATATACACACACATGTGTGAATATCTGTGAAACCACAAATGCTAACAATAATAAACAATCTAAGTTCTAAACTGTGCTTGTCTCTGTACCACAATCTATATGTCTATCGGAAACAGCTTTGGAATATGCCTAGAAAATGGGTCAAAATTCCAACTTAGTAAGATGGCATTGAGAATTCAGTTTTGTTTCCAGGAAACATTTTTTAAGGTCATTATTTGAACTTTAAAGAGAAAACTATTTTGAAACTAGTAGATAGGATATTTTACAAAACTAAACTCTACCCCATCCCCTAACACTCACATACACACAGGCACACAGACACATATACATAGAGACACACACATATACACACACACAGTGTACACACGTAACACACACACATATATATATATATATACAGATATACAATATATACATATAAACACATACATATACCCAGGCACACATACACATATATACACACACATACACATTACACACACACATTCACACACGCACAGACCAATGAGTAGCCCATTTTGAACAAAGAATTTTTCCTGCTGTCAATCAGCTTTGGCCATCCAGGGCCACCCTTCCCTGGGAGATCATTGGCAATTAGATGTGGGTAGGGAGGATTTGCTTTCATAGACAGGCCCTCCAGCTGCCAGGCTGCCCACTGGCCTCTCAGACTCTAGAGAGCTCCCCTGGCATGCATTCGGTGAGTTTGCAGACGGCTTTCTTGTCCCCCTCATTACAGAGTCCTCCTAATGATTCTTGCTTTGGACAGTGTGCTGGTCTGCAGTCAGGGCCCCTTTCAGGGGCCGGGGCTGGTGCTCATTCTGGACTTTCAGACTCTGGAGGAAATAGAGCAGAGGGCAAACGGACTTAAAAAAATCAGAACGTGCAATGCAGGCAGGAAGTGAAGCAACAGAAATTCATTCCAGATCCTTCTTCCTGAGGCCAAAGAAAAAGTAGACTCATGACTGACAGAACAATATCTGCATGGTTACGGGAGTGGCACTGCCAGGAATCATTTTATAACTTAAATACTTAACAATAAAACATTAACATAATTTATCCTCAGAACGTCTGGTGGATCTCTTTCTCTCTTTGATGGGAGAGAGGGAAGTCCATGGCAGTTTGCCACAGTGATGTGATACCCTGGCAGGAAAACGCTCCATGTTATATCACAAACATATGGCCTGGTGACGGTTTTACATTCTGTTCCTTTAACTGCTTTTTTCCCGTTTAGGGGAGACCTATCGTAGACACGAGTAATCTGTTTTCCTGTCAGCCTATCATATCAGCCATTAACACGCGCCTCTGCTCTTTGAGTTAACATGGTTAAAAAAAAAGTTAGAAGTTAACCTCGTGTTTCTGAGGCCCTTAGTGTTGACTATGCAGTAAAGTTAATGTTTGTAGCCTCTCTCTGGCGAAGTTACTCTGGTCGCCTCTCAGTTGAGGAATGGCTCCCCACTCCCCATAGTTGACATTCCTCAAGTTACAACTGATTAAATTGCGATGTGTACAAAACATGACCGCCACGCTGGTAAGAAGACTCCAAACCTAAGGTCAGGGATTAGCCTCCCATAAGACAAATCTGGGCCACAGATGTGTCTCATTAGGCTCAGAAAGTATTCAAGCATTTTTTATAATAAGAAAATAGTAGCCAGAATTTAAAAGCTGATACGTTGCAAATAGAAAACGAGGTCTTCAAGTTGTAAACCAACAAGCCAGCATCCTCAGCTGCCTTTTGTTCCAGAGCTGCTCGGCAGTTTGGGTGCACAGCATCTGCCTCTTCTCCAGGGTTTGCCTCCCTTGTCCACTTCTACCCTACCCAATAAATGTTCCTAGTTGACACTGGAGATCCCAAACCCATCCGTGTTCAGGCAGGAGATGCTTTTTTTTTCCCCAATTCTAGGGAAATTCAAAACAATGGGTGACATTGAACTTGAAAGACAATTCCTCCTGAATGATTGATAGCCATCCTTAGTTACCTGAAGAATTGTTCCTATGAGCATGTGCTAGATAATAAAGTTCTGTTGTCTTTGAACTAAAGGAAAACACACTTTACTCCCACGTAGTGATAACATCTTAAATGGTGGATCAGAGAAGAGAAAGGCATCAACTAGAGACCTCTGTCACTGGGAACATTAGGGGGTCACCAATAGTGGCAGCAGAGCCAGTGCTGCCATTGGTTTCTGAGTCCCCTCTAGTTTCATAAAGGTATCAAGTGTTCTGTTATTACTTGCTTTGGGGATGTTAAGTGGAGAACCCGCTGCCTGGATTTTTCAGTTTGAATTGAAGAGCATCACCTGAGCCTCCAAGCCTTTAAATGACACCGTTTCTGACCAGCCAGGATGAGGGGCAGAGAGAGGACACGTGTCATCTTTCAGAACCACAGGCAGTCCTGTAATTAGATTTGTTACAGAGTTCGACTCCCTTATCCCTGAAGGTTTGATTTTCACCCCGCTATCACATGGCAATCAGCTGTATAGCTTTTCTCCCGGTAAAAATATTGATTATTAAAAAAAAAAACAGTAACATAACACAATTGTCAAAATGAAATTTTTAAAGCACTGTGGTGTTTTCCAAAATGATTCGGAGATTTTTATTTGCTAATGGCACCAATCATACATACACATTATATACGCATGTCTATGCCATTTCCCTGAAGTCTTTATAAACCACTAAGAAAATGAATGACAACGTGGTATTGTAAAAGAAAGCAATACTCTCAAAAGCTTAAGACCGACATAGGCAAACCTCTCTCCTCTGAAGCTCAGCCTTTTTACACGGACCAGGGTCCAGCAAAGTAAAAGCCCTGCGGGCCACACTCAGCCTGATGCTGACTTTTGTCGATAAAGTTTTATTGACAAAACTATTCATGGCTGATTGTTTCTCTGCAGTGATGGAGGTGACTTTTACAATCCAGACTGCTGGCCTTCAAACCCAAAAGCTTTACTGCCTGACCCTTCAAGGGAAAAGGCTGTGATTGTTCTCAACTTCCCATGCACTATTGCATCATGCTTTCTTGTTAGCCAAACAAAAACCTTGGTCTCATGCCACTAGACAGGTAAGTCACATACTCCCCCACCTAGGGTATCGGAAGACAGCTTTGCCTTCCTTTCTCTGGCTGTCAAATTTCTATATTTACCTGGCAACAAGGGCACCTTAAACTCCACACCCTCTCCATTTTCACACAGAATCCCCTCACCCAACAGAACTTCTTGAGCCATAGAGTCACCTCTGTGTTGCTTGGGGGATGAGATCAAATGGGGAAGAAATGTCCTCTTCACAGCTGGAGAGATGGTTCAGTGCTGAGCCTGCATTTCGGTCTTGCAGAGGACCCAGGTTCGAATCCTAGTACCACATGATAGTTAACAGCCATTTAAATTCCAGTCCCAGGGAATCTGACACCCGTGCCTGACCTCTGTGACACCAACCAAGTAAAGGTGCACAGACATACATACAGGCAAAACATGCATACACACTTAAATTTTAGAAATCTAAAATTAATCTTTTTTTTTTTAAGCCCTCCAAAGTTTCCTGAAAGCTGCTAATCGCGTTGTGGCAGAAAGCTCTAGGCCAGTGTTGACTTTCTCAAAGATGACAAGAAGAAGCAGACACAGGAGAGCTGTTTGTTTCAGTCTTCTTGGTGGAGATACTCATTTTCATCTCACACTCAGGAAGACGCACTGAGGACTCCGCGATGTGGTTTACAGTCTCAACACACTGGTGAAAATCGGAAGTTAGCTGGTCCTGTGATCTGATTCACTCATTACTGCGGTCGCTCCCACTGTCCTTAGCAATTCATTTCACACAGTCCACAAAAGTGACAATATTACTTCTGCTGCGAGGATTTATACCACCAAGAGTTATCCTGGAAATTACGTTCTGGATGACAGAAGAATATACTGTTACTAAATATAATTTGTATATGTCGTCAAATGAATGGATTTTGCTAAAAGTATATACAAAATTGAATATACTGAAGATTCCTGTTGCTGGCAGTAAGTCAACAGAGACGGCATGAGAAACAGTTCTTCACTAACACCTGTAAATACCAGATGAGATGCAAACATTTGTTTAAGTGAAAAGGCAGAGACTAACGAGGTGACTCAGGACATGGAGGCACTTGCTGGTAACCCAGGCTATCTGAGTTCGAGCCCTGTGACCTACACAGTGGAAAGAGGATTCTTTCAGGTTGCCCTTTGACTGAGTTCCACATGTGTGACATGGAGTAAGGGCACCACGGCATAAATGCAATATAGAAAACATGTGTATGTGTGTGTGCGTGCATGCACACACATATACACACACACATACACACACACACACACACACACATACACATACACACACACACATATTTTAGAATCGCAAACACAGAGATGAGCTCCCCATGCAGGAATCCACAGGGACCTGCAACTAAGCAAGGATCCCACTAGCTTCCTCTCTTATCTCTCTTCTGCATGGTGTGCAGCTTCCTGGATCTCCTCCAGGCTCCTCCAGCTTCTCGACTGTGCAGAACTTTTGACTCCAGCCAAGTCTCTACCAACACATCCTTACCTACACGAGGTTATTATGCAAAAGCCACGGTTCCATATAAGCTCAAAAAGAGCAAGCAGGAGTTGGAGTTTAAGACAGAGCACCATTTGTATTTGTGGACAATAAAGTAAAATGGGGGTGTACAGTTAAAAAAGTGTCCAAGGTCTAACGGAGGAAAACTATATAACTCTGATAGAACTAAAACCCAAAGGGAACTCCAAGGATAACTCTATGGGTCAAATGAGTTGACTGTGTAACCATGAGGAACTGAATTCAGATCCCCCAGAACCCAGGTGAAAGGTCCAGGCATGGTGGTGTGCACCTGTAACCCTGGCCCCGGGGGGAGGGCTGATAACAGGCAGATCCTGCAGTCACCTGCCCAGACAGTCCACTGAAACTGGGAGGTGGATTGAGCGAGAGATCTTGTCTCAGGGGATAAGATGGGAATGATACAGAGGGACATCTCAGCATCAGCTTCTAGTCTTGACAAGTGGTTGACATGGATGAGCATGTGTGTGTGTGTGTGTGTGTGTGTGTGTGTGTATGTATATATACATATACATATATATAATACATATATATGGGAGAATCTGTGTTCATGGATAGAAAGCATCAATATTATGAGTTTAATTTTTCCCTCAAGTGATCTAGAGACTCGTTACAACCTCAGTAAAATCACCAATGACTTATTTTGTGGATTAAAAACTCATCCTGAAATTTGTGTGAAAATCCAAAAAAGGCACAAAATAGACAAGAGAATGTTGAAGCAAGGAAAAAAAAATGAAAGACTAATGTCACCAACTTCCGGCCTCACTGTGGATCTGCAACCCTTTCGTCTTGGCACAGCGCTGCACACCTTGAAAAGAGTACCTTAATGGAATCCAGCAGAGTGTAGAAAGAGACCATCGATAGTGCAGTTAGCCAACCTGTGTCAAACGAGAGCAGGGCTAGAGGGACAGCTCAGTTGTTGAGAGCACTGACTGCTTTTGTAGGTGACCCGGGTTCAGTTCTCAGCACTCCTGTGATGGCTCAGAACTACCTGTAACTCCAGTTCTAGGGGACCCAGCACCCTCTTCTGGGCTCCACAGGCATTGCACTCACACAGAGTTCAGACATTCAGGCAAAACTCTCATATACACAAAAGGAAAGACAATAATAATAATAAATATTTTAAAAAGCAACCAAGGAAAATGTTTGCTACAATATGATGGATGGAGATGTCATTCTCATCTACTGGTACATGTGGACTGAGTAAAAATAAATAAAATAAATCAGAACACAGACCTCACTCCCCTTATAAATTCCCACTTAAACTAAACAACAGACCTAAATATAAACTACAAAGGGATATAACTCTTAGGAGATAAAATAGAAGAACTCAGAGATGACAGTGGACTTGACAATGTCTCATTAACTATGACACAACAGGCTCGATCCATGAAAATGAAAAGTGACAAATTGGCCTTCGTCAAAATTAAAAAGTCGTGTCTTCAAATAAAAGTGTTAAGGCAAAAAAAAATTGGAAAAGCAGCCGAAACTCATCAGCAAAACGAATAACCCCATCATAAATTATATCTCCCCTGGAGACATACACATGGAAGACTGACTAAAGAACACAAAATAATGTGCCCCATCACCCAGGTCATCAGAGAGTGCTCACGACAACAGGAGGATTCCACTCAAAACCTACTGACATGGCTAAGATCGGTAGGAATGACGCTGCTGGAGCCATGGGTCAGCGTGAACTCTCCTGCCTTGCTGGTGGGAACACAAAATGACCAGCCAATCTGTCAGGCGGTGCGGAGAGTTGTTGTAAAGGTAAGCATGGTCTTACCCTTCAATCAAGAAATGACATCCCTTTGGGTGAAGAAATTGCATCCCTTTGTATATCCAAAGGAGCTGAAAATTGACATCCACAAAAGACTCTGAACGCAGGATTTAGAAATCATTCTGGAAACTGTGAAGAAGCCAAGTAGCCCTGCTGTGAATGGATGCATCATTCAACTTTAGTACAGCCCGAAGGAGGAATACTATTTACCACTGAAAAGAAGGTAGCTGTCCAAACTTGAAAAGATGCAGAGGAATTCCTCAAACTATGTGGAAGAAGCCAGCACACAGTGGCGTGCAACTGTATGGAACTGTGGAAAAATCCAAACCATAGACAGAAAAATATACATGGTTGGTGCAGGTTATGAAAGAGAAGTCAGGATTCAGAGTATGTGTGCATATGTGTGTGTGCATGCATACATGTACACATTTGTGCCTGTGCGTGTGTAGGCATGCATATGCCATGATGTGTGCGTGGAAGTTGGAGGACAACGTGAAGTGATTGTTTTCTACTCTGTTTGAGAAAAGGTCTCCCATCTCTGCTAGGTGCACTGGACTAGCCAGCCTGCTGTCTTCCGAGAGTTCTCTTGTCTCCACTTTTCTTCTCACCATTATATATGGACATTATATATAATATATACATTATATATTATACATATATATTATAGACACACAGTTCACCCTGCTCTACATGGAGAACTACACTCAGGTTGTCACACTTGCATGGCTATGTTGTTTCTGGATTGAACCTTGGGAACTGCTGAGTAGAAAATCTTTTCTGAATGATCCTGAAGAAGCAAATAAATTCCAGCATGCATTTCTCCAAACCAATAGACCGACAACACCAAGAATCAACCCACGTAGACTCAGCTTCATCAGAGGTTAGCCATGTACCGCTGTGTCTTGGGATAACGGTGCGGGCTGTGCACATGGGAGGGAAAGAGGTACATGACTATTGCTGCAGGCGCCTCTCTATTTGATGGGAAACCGAAAACTGTTCTTTAAAAAAGATCTATTTTGAGAAACTCTTATAAGGGGAGTTTGTACATTAGTGTGTAGCCCTCATAGGTACAGCTCAATGAAATTTTACTAAGTGATCATGTCCAAGTAACTGGAACTCAGACAAGGAACAAACATTTTCAGTCACCTCATCTCCCCCAAGGACACCTATGATGTTGCCACTCAATCTAGTTGACTTCCACCATTTTGAATTTTGTATAAATGAATTATAGTTAAACATATATATGTGAAGAGAAGGTATATATATATATATATATATATATATATATATATGTGTGTGTGTGTGTGTGTGTGTGTGCATACCTTCTCTTATTCCACTGTATCAATGACATTTCACCCAGGTATTGGACTGCTATAGCCTCTTCATTTTTAACATCCTATTTTGCTGGACCATATAAATAAAAATCAGCTTTTGTACCAATTCTACTGTGATGGACAGTTTGGTTGTTTCCGGTTTGGGGCACTATAAATAAGGGAGCCTTCTACAAACATTTGTGCACATGCTCCAGTCTTTAAAACATATTTTACGTGTCCATTCTCATTAGAAGTGGGGCCATAGGATTGTGGAGCTGTGAAGATGCTCAACCTAAGATCTTCTAGTGGTTTCCCAAAGTGGTTGTACTGATTTACACTCCAGCCAGGAGAACATGCAAGATCCAGTCCCCCTATGCCACCGAACTGTCAGTCCTTTTCCTCTTAGCTGCTTCTGTGGCTACGTTCCACTTCGAAAGTAAGTCCTTTGGAGGCAGACAGATTTGACTTGTATGCCCTTTGAGTATGTGGACAGGAGGAAGTCTTGTTTCCTCACTGATTCCTCTTCAGTTTGGCAACAGAAAGGGTTATGGTCATCGAACGTGTTTGCGTATGACAAACGAGAACGATGTCATCTTAAGCATGGACCAGATGTTGGTGTGTATTTACCCACAACAGGGAGCATACACAACTGTACTCACAGGCAAGAACACAGAGAGCCAAACCCTCCCTTACCTTCTAGACAGCTGGCATTCCGCAGAGTAGCAGAGATGGGCTAACCCTGCTGCTTGCTCAGACTGGGCTGCTGGCTAACTGGACTAAGGAGATAGTTCCATTCTAAAGTCATGCTAAAAGGAACTTGCACTGGGCAGATCACCGGGACGGACCTGGTTTAGTTCTTTCCACCTGTTATCCCCGGCCTCTGATTCCCCACCTCCTATTACGTCATCTTGAAAGAAATGGCCAGGAGACCCTGGAGCCAGCCAGGTGAAGACACATACTTTTATTTTTCACCAAATTAAGAGCAAGCGATGGTTGTTCGGGAACATCAATCATGCTTGCCCAATGTGTTTGCTACAGCATCCGGGTAAGAATGCACTCATTTGTCAAAACTCCACCACATCTTCACCTACAAAGAGGTGTCATGTCACCTCAAGAATTGAGAAGTGAATTGTTTATACTCTGTCTTCTCACTCCATTTCTGGGAGCCGAAGCCCCCTTCAGTGTCAGCGGAGTGAACTCACGATTTGAAGGAGACATAGAGACAGTCCACGGCTTTCCATTGACAGTAAACATCCCACAGTTCCCTAGACTCCAGGCCTTGTCTACACCGCAAGCGAGTCAACACTTACGAAGGAAATAATTCACCACAGAGAGTGTGGCTGTGCCTCAGAAGAGGATCATTCGGTCTCCCTCCTCTGCTAACTTTATCGTCAGGCCGGGAGGGGAGGGTGGCCTTTACGGTTTTGCTGGCTGTGAAGGACCCACTCTCAATGTTGTACACAAAAATGAGCCTCCTGGCTCTCACTGAGCCATTCCCTCGTGTCCTCGTGTTTAACAATGGTTGCAGTTGTCTCCCTAATGCAGGACTCCTTAGAAACCCTGGAAGACTGATTCCCAGCTAATGAGCCCACAACACATCTTTCTCAACACCATTCCTTTAATTTTTAAAGGCTTATATAGTTAAAAGGAATGGAAGCCCATGTGTTTTTTTATTCCTGGGCACTGACATCATCAAAATAGCCTTTTAAACAGCTGGTTGAGCCCTTTTTAATAAAGTTCTCTTACGACTCGTTTTCTTTCTGAAAACAGAGTTTCTTTTTGCCAAAGGCAAATGGACTGATGTGCCAAAAGACTTGGATTTCCATCAAAATTTCGGCCCTGCAAACTGATATTTTCTGTCCATGGGCTCCTGACGCCTGCCTCCATTGCCGTGGGTGACAAGGAGAAGAGAAGAGTCACTGAAGAAAGTTCATGGTCAAACCCACCGTCAAACAAGCCCACATTTGCTGCCTGAATAAAGACTAAACCTGAAACGAATCAGTGTCCGCTACGTATTGAATTATTGCAGAAACACGATCCACTGTCAAGCAGTTAACTTTTCCTTGTTTCTGGTCATCAGAAGTAAACCACAATGCCATATTCTCCAGGGGATCCAGGGGCTGGGATTTTCCGGATGTGATTGTTTTAACAGTCATTCTGGAGATAATCGCTGGTCATAGTGCACACGCGCGCGCACGCATTGTGTGTGCACGCCTAATAGGCTACGCATCAGAGTAAGATACTTACCTAAGGGTTTACTTCCTCCTCTAACAACAACGCTCCTGCCTAAAGGCGTGCATGTCGGTCGGGAGAGTGAAATTTTAATCCCGGCAGAAAGCATGTGAAGGAGTCCAGCCTCTAAATAGACCCACATGCTGTCACTGAAGCAAAATGATTCAGGTTTCTTGGTCTTCACAATGGAGCCTGTTTTTCTCCTTGTCAAAATGAATATAGCTGAGCAGTAATCAGAAAGATGTATGGTGGAGAGATGTTGGATTTTATGGGAATCTGTGAAGCGAACAGGCATTCCAAGTCCTGCAGCCTCCAGCAGAAACGCAGACATCAGAGTTCTATTTGAGAAGCAAATACATCTGCCGTCAAAAATCTTCAAGATGATAATTCCTCTCAAATGGGGAAATTAAGAGGGAGAAGAGGAAGGGGATGAGTTATTTGATTTTATTTTACTGTTGAGATTTTAAAAGCGTGCGTGTATGCATATATATGTGTGTGTGTATACATATGTATATGGCATGTACATGTGTCAAAAGATTTATGAGTTTACCAAAAGCTCTTGGAGAAACTGAATAAGCAAAAATTGAAAACAATATTCAGATTTACAAAACAGATGGTGCCTTCTGTGAGTATAACTCTGCTCCAATCTTTGTCATACATATGTTATTTTTAAAATTTTGTCCAGAGGGGTTAGATTGGAGGCCATTTCCCCCCAGTTGGCAGATATCAAAACGCTGGGATCTAGAGGTCCGTGAAAATGAATGGATTTCATTGTTAACAGACAGTACGAGAATTGTGAATGATTCACCGCAGGGTCCACTGAAATCTAAAATTTCCTTGTGCACTGAAGGCATGGCTCAAGGTTAAGGGCAGAGTACAGAAGTAGTACGGGGAGGCGGGGAGAAAAGTTTAACAGAGGTATCATCCATTGACGCTTCAACAAATGAAAGCGTTGCCTGTGACAAATAGAACTTGATTTTATCTGTCCAAAAGCGCTTGGATTACACAACAGGAAACACATCTCTGCGTGATTAAGCAGACATTTTCCGATGTGTTTCATGTATTGACTTTTCAGGAGAATCTAGAGAATACTATTAAATATGCCAGCTGCTCTGACTTAGCCATGTGACCTTGGCAAGTGAACAAACTTTCTGCACTATGGTTACCTCATTTAAAAAGCAGTAGAATGATATATAGACTCATTGCACGAGAATGGATTCCTAATGAATTCCTACGAAGACGCCAGCGTGTTCAGTTATAGTCACCCATAGCATCTCCTCCTTTCCCCCCTTTCCTTGTCGCTGTGCCTCTCCCCTTCCTCAGTTCTAATCGTATTCTCTACAGGGCATCATAGGTTGTCAAGACTAGAGAAGGGCCCAAAGATCATGTCATTCTATCAAAACTTAAAATCAACTTCTAAATAAATGGAAATGGTTTAATCAAGGCTGCAAGGCTACAAACCCAGCTAATGATGCGTGTAAGTTCTGAGTCACTGGTTTCTGGGCGAGTAATTAAGAGCATAAGGTTTGGTGAAGCACTGTTTTAACCTTTTCCAATTTTCTCAGCTCTAAGATGGTGCTTCAAGCAATATCTGGGTCCTGGGATGACTGTGCACTGTTGGCGTATAGGACAATGCTGGAAGCTTGTTTTCACTGAAGTACGATAAGGATTTCCACCATGCTGTCACTCCACTTCCAGTTCACTTGAGATGGCTTCGGTTGTGTCCACCTACATATTTCGGGGTTCCGAGTTAACTCTGCAATGACCCCAGTAGACCTACGCAGTGTCTAGTAGCCTTGAGGTTGGCCATAGCAGCACTACAGATGAGAAAACCGAAGCCTGAGAAAGTAACATGTCTGGGAGTACACGTGAATGTACCTGAATTAGAGATGATTCCCCTGAGAAACTTCTCTCTGCCTAAGAAGTGGCTTTCCACCACTGAAACGTGACAGCCTTTGATTGGGCCTGAAGACCGAGGAGAGGAGCGGTTGCCCAAGCCCTATTTGTTTGGGGGGGAACTTTCTCTGATGGAGGCAATCGCGGAGAGCCTGCAACAAAGACATTTTAGCTCAAGGTTAAAAAGGTCCATTTCTCCCTCTAAGTCTATCCACCGAATCTTTGTTCTGGAACCTGTACACACTCCTCACCTCTGGGAGCGTCCATCATCGTCTTCGGTGCAGGCTGGTGCTAAAAAGCCCATTCGAAAACAGACGGGTGTTTAATTATTGCTCGACTTGAGGTGACAACCTTCCTTCTCAGAGAACGTCCTCAGAGCAAAGCCTGAAAACTGTTACCTGAAGAATGACTGAATTTCAAGCCCTCCATTTGCATTCTGCATTCCAGGAATTCTCTGCCAGGGACATAAGTCAGGGACTCCCCCGCTGGTTTTGATTACAGCTGCCCAGCCACAGATTTGAACGGCTTTAAGTTAGTCACTCTTCTGCATATAAATACAAAAGGCTTTCTCCTTACCAAACCTGCCTTCCAGGAAGCTCGCTTCCGTGTCCATTCCACCTCCTCCCCATCCCATCACCCCCACCCCTTACCCCGTTGCCATCAGAACAATTATCAAATCAAATCACCTTTCTTGCAACCAAGGTCCTCTTCATTTGCATATTCAAAGGTCACTGTGCAAATGCAAATTCTTTAATATCAAAGCAATGATCATTTAACAATGTCTTTCCATGAAGTCAGATAAGAAGAAAATTACCCTTTTTTTTTTTTAAATTTTGCACATTACAGACATATGTTAAAAATATGAGGAGGAGATAATGAGATGAGCTCTGACCAGCGCTCTCCATACCCAGCTTCCGGGCCTTGCAAGGCCACTGTATTGCTTAAACTGTAGCCCTTGCATGATGGTAGGTGACATGAGAGGCTTAATTTGCTAAGACATCTCTTTATTTGAGGTGCTGTAAGGACAGGCAATAAGGAATGACGCTATCGCTCAGCGTTAAGTGGCAGGCGTCACTATATTAGTCTGACATTATTATATTTCTCTGCCTTTCTTGTTTGCTTGCTTTGTTTTGTTTGGGGGAGTTGTTTTTGGTCTTTGTTGTTTGTTTGTTTGTTTGTTTTTGAAGACTTGCATTTCCTTGATGTGAGCAGAAGAAAAAGGAAGAGAAATAGAAATCAGCTCCATGGGAATTCTGGGACCCTTCCTCTGTATTAAACTGCAATTGTTTCCTGGAGGGGAAAAAAAAAAAGCCTGCAGGATTTCCTGAGAAATAATTCACAAGGATAGGTACTGGGTCCAGCCCGCTTTTTTCCTTGTGTGTTTGTGATTGATGACACTGCAGAGAACTGAGAGATTTGCTGTGACTGCATCTCCACAGTTTTTTTTTGTTTGTTTTTTAAATCTAAACAAACTGCAATTCCTAAAAGAAAGAAAGAAAGAAAAGTATGGCATTTGCTTTCCTGGCTTCTTGGCTGGTAGCTGCTTCCTAACTCTGGCATGGTTTGGAGGGGCTCAGTTAATGGACTCAGCTGTGTCCTTGCCACCATGAAGGCAACTTGAAGACTTAATCAATTGTTTAAGGTAATAACCGGGCAGAAATTTGTAATTCAGTCAGGCAGTCTCCATGGCCAACCTCTTAGAGGGGTAATGTAGAAAGAAGAGGGGCTTTGGGTCCTACATACCTGAGTTCAAACCCTCTCGTCCCTCAGCTTAGCGTGGACATCAAGCTTAAGAGTTAGGGAACCCAGCTGCTTCTGGGGTGAGACTGAAGAAAGACGCAACAGCTTATTGGTGCGGGGGCTCAGGGTCTCAGGATGGGATGGGAAGGAGTGCATGCCAGAGGCAGCTTTGCAAGACTTAGTTCTGCTCTCTGAGAACCTGGTGTTTTTCATAACGGACAAACTGACCGTCTTTGGTTCATACGATCCATCAGGGCCCCTGACAGGCATTATCTCGTGTATTCCTCATAAAAGCCATCCAAGGGACTTTGCAAGTGACAGGTGTCATTGTGGTAACCCTGGGTGTGTGTGTCACTCCACTACTTCTGAAGGTTAATTATTATGGGATGTGTTCCTGTTCTCCCTTACAGCAACAATAATGTCTGATAGGTTGACATGATATAGATCATATGCCTCAGTAAACTGTCTCACCTCTTAAGTCTTAGGTACATTTTAACCTGAGTCATTTATTTTAAGGTGCAGTAGGATTGGGACTAGAGGTGAGAGTAGGGGGCCTGGCTCATTCTTTTTCACATACCCCACTCCATGTGGTCCTGAACACAGTTGAGAATCATTCAGAAACTCAAAGATCCAAAGGCTTCCCTTTTCTTTCCCTTCCCTTCACCGTGTTTCTAGGCACACTCCACCAGCAAAAATGATATCAGGGGGACTGGAGAGAACACTCAGCCCTAGAAAGTGCTTGTTGCCCACGCCTGACCTAAGTTCCAGCCCCTGAACCCACGTAAAAGCAGAAGTTGAGAACCAGCTCAGTCAAGTTGTCCTCTGACCACATGCCCGCTCTCTTGCACACACACATACCACTGCCGTAACAAATAAGGAAAAACACCTGTTAGAAAAGGCATAAGAGGTTCAGACATCCCATGGCATAGGAAGTAAGACTGAAAAAACATTCTGCCAAAATCCATTCATGGTGACACAGCTACAAAGTCATCATGGATAAGACAGAAGGGATCAGCGCCCCCTTGAGATCCATAATGGTCCTTCTATTAGTTCCTGGTGTTTGAATCAGATAATGGAGTTTGCTTTGGAGTGATTGAGTCTTTGTGTGTGTGTGTGTGTGTGTGTGTGTGTGTGTGTGTGTGAAGGAGTAAAATGCATCACATTTATTTGCTTTTTATAATTTATTTATTTTTTTCAATTTTCATTTTACATTCCAACCACAGTTCTCCCAGTCCTCCTGTCCCCCTGATTCCCCACCCTCTGGAGCCCAACTCCCATTCACTCCTCCCAAAGGGTAAGGGCTTCAATGGGGAGTCAACAATGTCTGGCACTTACGCTGAGGCAGGACCAAGCCCCTCCCCTTCTGCATTAAGGGTGAGCATGGCATCTCACCGACATTGAGTCTTCAGTGTGAAGGTCATCCTTCAAGCCTCATTTTTGGAGAGCGTGGTTTGTGTAAGATACAGTTGACAAATCTCGGTCAGTGCAAGAAGCTGAAGAAGAACAGGAGGGCTCCAAGTGAGAATGAGTAGACCCCTGACATCTACCCACAATCCTGTGCAGCGATCACTCCTAACCACAAGTCAGCATGTCAGAAGGGTTCATTGGCTGGAGACTTTGGTTCCTGAAGGACACAGGGAATCATTTGCATCACGTGTGCTAGGTGGCTTCCTAGTGAATACTACTGAATAAAGAGCTACATATATGGACAGTCAGACTATGTGCTACTGGTTTTGAAAATACGGGCTTCCCTTCTGTCTGGGATTCTAGGGCTTAGAAGAGTTGAGTCACTGGTATTGAAATAGAAGAGCCGCGTTAAGCTTTGTCCATTGCATGATATGTTGGAAAATGAAGGAGACAGAGCAAGAGCTTTGCTCTTGGTGAGTTGATTATTTGTTAATTAGTTCTTTAACCTTTGACCCAAGACTTTAGTTGTGTAGGAGGTACCAATGACAAAGTATGAGCCAGGAACAAGGGATGCTTTCAGGAATCATTGGTGAATGATGATGTGCATACTAATGCGATGTCACCTAATCTTCCTTTTTGATATATAAAGATTTTATTTTTATTTACATTTGTGTGTGTGTGTGTGTGTGTGTGTGTGTGTGCGCGTGCTACCAGAGGAAGGCGTCGGAGCAGCTGGAGGGGCCGGACTTGGCGGCATCTGTACACAACCCTACGTTGGTCCTGGGAACAGAAGCTTCAGCTCTCTGCAAGAGCGGTACATACTCTTAACTGTTAAGCCATCTATCTCTCCAGTCCTGTGTCTGAATATCTTTGCCCACTTGCTGGTTGCGGCATTCTCCGTGTGTTACATATTATCAGTGTATGAAAGCTTCAGCTCATTAGGAAGCTGAAAGAATACAGTGTTGCCAAGTTTCTAATCAGTCAGTCAGTGAACATCCATCATATGCCATGTGCGGAATGCTGAATAAAGCAGTCGCCTCAAGACAGAAGAACATGACTCTGCACCGAGCCAGTCTGTCTTTAATTGAGGAAATCATCTAGACTTAAGGGCAGTTTATTAAATATCAAACATGTATTTAAGTGCTCGGAATTGAATTGGTTTATACTGAAGAGATCCAGAGTTATCGAGGTCCTCTTGCCAATCAATCAGAGAGCCTCTAAAAGGCATCGCATTAACTCGCACATCTTAATTGTGTTCAACACCTACTGTGTGCAAACCTTTGTGTGTAACATTGCTAGTCCCATCTATCTTGTGACCTTGACAACGCTTTGACAAAACATCCACTTTAACGATGAGAAAGGTCACAAGTCAGAAATGTTAACCAGCACATCAGCTGCTAACTCAACCAACAGCAAACAGTCAGGATGGACATTATTTATTCTTGTCCTAGGTAGGACCAGAAGAGGAAAAAAACTATTTTGCTCAGAGTTTCTTGGTGGCAAAGTTATGGTCATATACACAGTGACAGAAGAGATCCTATTCGTAGTTGGGAGGACAAGAAGCAAAGAGATCTTATCAGAAGGCAGGAAGCTCCCTAAGACACGCCCCACAAGTGACCTAGGACCTCTGCCCAGGCCCCCGTTTTCTTAAGTTTTCATAGCTCCCCTTAATACAGGCCAGCTGTTCAAAGGTGAGCCTGTAGGGAACACAGGCACCCAACCTTACACCAAAACACATGCGCGAGCTGCCAGGTGACTTGCATCTCTCAAGACTGCATGAAAATAGAGATGGGCTTAGCCAGGAAGAGCATAGTCGTGAGGGTTAGGAATCAAGTGGAAGATGGCCGGTGGATCCGATTTTAATGTTTCTCTTCTTGCTTATTTGAACTAATTTTAGGCTTACAAAATACAAAAAAAAAAAAGATTTATTTCTTTTATTTGCTTTAGCTTTCTCCCCCTAACGTAACACATCACAATGATTAAAACCAGATTAGGGGGCTGGAGGTATGACTCAGAGGTTAAGAACACTGTTGCTCCTCGGAGGGACTGAAGTTGGGTTCCCAGCATCCACATCAAGCTTACCACAACTGCCTGTCACTTCAGCTCCGGGAGATAATGTGTCATTGTCCTCTGCATACCTACACAGAGACACATACCTAAAAAGATTTTAAATGAGAAATTGACATTAACATGTTATTACTAATCATGCTCTAGATATGACTCAAAATCCAAGTTTTCTCCCCAGTGTTCCAATGTTCCAACAGCATGCTGTATTTCACTTCTCCTTGCTGTCTAATAGTCTATGAGAGTTCCTCAAGCCTCTTATATTTTAATGACTTTGATACCTAAGACTATTGATCGGGTAATAATTAACTGATAAATTAACTGTTAATTTATGGGGCACATACCAATTTGCGTATTTTTCACGCTAGAACGCATTACTCATTTTTGGCAGTTTGCCACAAAACCAAACCTTTGTGCATCTCACCACATCCTAGCTCAGGACTCACGATGGTGACAAGCATTCTCACTAGACTGGCAGGTACACCCTCAGAAAATGGCTCTCCAGAGCTAGCTGCCTTTTCTAGGAGGGCTTATTACTCGAGATTGCCTCATAGACACTATTTCTCTCTCCTACATTTAATAACTGGAACACAACTGTGAGAAAAGAGCTGTCTCTTCTCCCAAATTAATTTATTTGATGATGTGTATCAGCAATTATCATGGATGTTTGCTGCATGAATTGAATCCACTACTGTCCTTATTGTTTCTAAATTGATTAGAGATTGGCTGTTTTGGTTCTTTCAGGTTGGAGCTTGTATGTGTGTCTAACAGTCTGCCCTTTATTTATGTGTCTTCTTACGTTTGGGTACCACAAGACATTCCAAATTTGCTTTGTAGCTCCTCCTAGCCCTATAACCAAGCATCTCATCAAGATCATGGTACTTTTACTGAGGACATGAGGCTAGATGTTTGCCAGGTGTGTTCAGATCAGCTTTCTATCACCAACCCCAGGCTTCTCTTCTCGGTGCCATGAGAGTAGCGAGACAAATGGACCAGGTTATGGAGGGCTCCCACTCATGGCTGTAAGTACCCGGAAGCCACCAGTTTTAGAGAAAGCTTTTACAAAGCAAAGCAAGGGAGTGAGTGGTCGAGTTCTAAGAAAATTCTCATGCTGGGGTTCAGATTCAACAAGAGAACAGACAAAGGGTTGAATGACTAAAATTCGCAAGTGAAGGCTCTGTGCCTGGAGTGAGAAGGGTCTGTGTTAGAGCACAGGCACCAGATGCAGGAATAAAAGGAGGAAGCAAAAACATCAGAGAAAGGTAATTGGTTAGCGACAGTGACAGGACAGAGGGCGAGGGGGAGTCTGAAACCACCCTGTTTGTCATGTTAGAGAGCTGAATACATAGAAGCTCCTCCAAAAACATCAGGAATGATTGACTCTGTGTCAAAAAGGCAAAGGCTTCAGTTTCGACATATTCGGTTTAAGAACTACCAAGACACCTTAATAGAAGTGACTCCAGCAGACAATGGAAACTATCCTACTAAAGATGGATATATATGTTTTGACTTCCTAGTCCCATCACTTTGCCTCACCTGCAGGGCTTACCAAGAGCAGAAAGAGTTAACACGTTTCAAACACATTATGCTGGGCTAACATCAAGCATTTTTATAGACTTGACCTTGTTCAGCACACATAATAACCCTAGTCGCATAATTTCCATATTTCAGATGGAGAGAATGAGACAAACAGAGGTTAGGTAACTTGACCACAGAGACAAGGCAAGTGGGTTGTGAAATCAAGATTTGACTCACTAGGATGACTTCAACGTGCCAGCTCTTAATTGAGAGAGAGAGAGAGAGAGAGATTGTTTTGAAAAGAGAAGCACAGAGATACAGAGTAATAAAAGAGAGATTACCCAAACAGACCAGAGCTTACTGTCAGCAAAGGGAAGGGACATGGATAGAGAAATGGGACTCCTTCTTTAGGACCTGGGGAGATTGTAAATGCCTAAAGCGAAAAACAATGCAGGAAGAGCTACCTTGAAAGAAACCAGCAAGAAAGAAACAGGCATGAGAATCGGGAAGGACAAACAGATACAAATCAGACAGCCAGCATCAGTCCCAACAGATCAATAATTGCACTAACTGTAAATATGCTAAAGACCCTCATTTTTAAATCAAATAATATCAGACAGGCCTCTTACTACATATCCTTTATTTCTCATGACCTAGGAAAGCTGACGCACAATGCTGAATACACCGAAACAGAACGGGTGCAGGTACATCAACACAAGCAGAAGAAGACAGAAAGGCGAAACCTAGCCACTGAGAGAGACAGGGATCTCTGTCAGTATATGACCTCCTAATAGACAGAAAGATATAATTCAGTGTGGGTACCTAATCAGTCAGATATGAAATAAGCAACAAGAGATGGAAGGAATAAAGAGAGAAAGAACAATTGTCTTAAATGGATATGTACATAGTAGTTACGTACTCCGCATGTAACTACTCTGCATGTAACTACTATGTAAACTGAAACAGAAACACAGTCTAATACTTATGAATAACATGGTCACTATACGGACCTACAAAGAGGTGAATTCAGTGGTTCTAGCTTTCCAAGAGTAAGCAGAACCTTTAGCGAAAGTAAAGTAAATCGTAGTGCATTCAAAGGGTTGATACCAGAAACAGAACAAAACGAACTTGGAACTTCCACATGGAAGAACCGTAGAAACTCTGCCCTTCACCTGAATTGAGCTGACTGAGATGGAGCTTTTGTGACCTCAGAGGTATTCTCCATTACAGCCACAGCACTGCACACGCGTGATTAGCTCTTATCGAATGTAAACATAAATATAAGTGAGAAGTTTTAATTAAAAAGATCGATAATAGACCACATTCTGCACTTATAGGAGAATAAAGTTAAGTTCAGTATCAAAAGGCAACAGAAAACTTCAAGTATGAGGAATAACCAATATGATTCTTACTCTAAAATACAGAGATCAAATCAAAATTCCAAGAAAACACAGACTGTCTGCGCCGGGCACACTGTGATGTTATTACCAGCCTACGGGTTGCCGCTATACTTTCTTGGAAAGAAAATACAGCCAGCCAGTGTGGAGTAGAAAAGGAGAGAGAGCGCTAATCAGGTTCCCAAGTATCCAGAAAGGGGAGAGAAAAAGAGGCAAAAGGAAGGAGATAACTGAGAGCTGACATAGCACAAAGGGGAAGGAATGTATACTAGAGCTAAAAAAGCTCAGGAACAAAAAAAAAAAAAAAAAGCTCAGGAACCAGAGCAACTCCCTAAGGATGCTCCGCAACAGAGGACCAGACAGATTACCCATATCAGAAACAACAGGGATTTA
Source organism: Dicrostonyx torquatus (assembly GCA_028555095.1). Taxonomy (NCBI): domain Eukaryota; kingdom Metazoa; phylum Chordata; class Mammalia; order Rodentia; family Cricetidae; genus Dicrostonyx; species Dicrostonyx torquatus. The sequence goes on along the minus strand of JAQHUG010000050.1, from coordinate 6,953,310 downwards.
CGATTGTTAGGACTATGGAATTTAGAAAGATAAGATAAATTTGGTGATTCAGATGAAATGCACAGATTCCATGAAGAAAAAAGTCTGAAAATACAAAGCCTGAGCAAAAAGAGAAAGTGAGTGGCTGGAGCATGACGCGTCTGCACAAATATTCCTGCAACCGCAGCTGCCTGCATGAAAATGTGTGCACAGAAGGGTCCCCTGGTGACATTTCCCAACCGTTGAACACAGAGCCAAGACAAACCTTACCCAACATCTTCCAAGAATAGAAAAGACAAACCCATTTTCAGAGGCTCACATTATTTGAACACAGAGCTGGATGGAGACATCGTAAGAAGACAGGTCACATGCTCAGGACCGTAGATGGAAACATCGGAAAATTTTTAGCCAGTGAATTAGGAGCAAGTTGGAATCTTTCCCAGAATATAATATTCATTCAATATTTGAAAATTAATGAGTGTAACTCACCATTTTAAAAGAATAAAATGATTAGTTTAATAAATGCCAAAAGAGTTGACTAAAAAAATATCAACAGCCATTATGACCAGATATTTATTTCTAAGATACTTGCAGCATCTTAGAAAGGAAAAAATCCATTAACAGCATCTGCAAACATCTTACTGCAAATTCTATGTTGAGTGACAAGGTTTTAAGAGATTTCCTTTGGAGATTAGTGAGGAAATAAGGCAACCATCGCTGCCTCCCTCACTGCTCTGTAGGGACCCATCCTTCTGTCCCTCTGCAACTGAAGACATAGGTTGCTGTTTTTTACTGACTACACATTTGGACACATGTGAAATCCAAAAGGATTGTCAGATAAATCAGTGATTTCACAGTCATCAAATATATGGTCAACAATACACATTTGGACACATGTGAAATCCAAAAGGATTGTCAGATAAATCAGTGATTTCACAGTCATCAAATATATGGTCAACAAGAGAAAATCAATTGTTTTCTTTTGATCAGTTAAAACAGAAGAAGAAATCTAATAAAAATGTTAAGAATTCTGCATAGAAACTTCACCTGAGCTGGTATAGCAGACCAAACTAAATAGTAGGTTCGTGAACTAAAAATCTCATATGTGTCATTTCTGTTGAACCTGATTTGTGTATGCCCAATCATCCTAATCAAAATTCTAAGAAACAGGGAATGAATTATCAAATTTCATATAGAAATACAAAGAGTTATTTCTAGAACCTTTTGGTAGATTCATTTTTTAAGAAAGAAAAAATGACAGCCCTATTAGAAACACACTGAACATTATCTGCTCTCCATGGATCCTTACATGCAGAGACAAAAATAGCATAAATTGCCCGTGCTAGAGATGTTTTCTCTTTCTGTCTCCCCACTGAACCCCTTCCTCTAAGCATCACCATGGTTGACATGCCGCACTCAGTGATGCTTTTCCAATTAACGCATCTTTTTTCCTTTCATCTAAACTTGAACAACTTGACAGATCCTATTAGAACAGAGGCCTGTGTTGACTCCTTCACACACTAAACACATTTAACCCTGGGGCATTTGCACTCTTTAGCCTCCTCCCCCCGCTTGGGAAGATCTTCCTTCAAGTGCCACGTTCCTCCCTAGTCGTGTCTAGTCTTCCTTCAAACCATTTTTGCTGTGAGACCTTCTTGGCCAACCACACTCCTTCCACATTTGTTCTTCTCTATGAGAAGCAGCACCTTCAAACAAAGAGTACAGTCTGATTCCACAACTTTCCCCCCCCCCCCAAACGTGGATGTCAGCTTTTGGGGTGAGGCTGTTTCACCCACTTGATCACTATTGGCCGTACCTCAGTATCCAGCACAGAGCTATGCATTTCAAAGTGTCTGTTAGATGAATTAAAGGAATGTGTACGTTAATGACTTGAACGCCCCTTTAAAGTTCCTGCATGATTTCATAGGGAATGCTATTGTAATATTTCACCAGCTTTTATGTGCATATTCTTTTCTGGTGTATTTCTCACTGGAGGCCACGCTGAGACCTTCAGGGGTCCATAAAGACCACATTTCACAGTCTAGCTGGAATGTTCCATGGCGTGCCGAGTGAGGAGAATGGAGGAGCATAACTCTGCCACGAGAGGAGAACATTTTAAAGTTGGCTTCAATATATTTTAGTGCATCCATAAAATGTTTAATGAAAGTATGATAAAAAAGAAGAGTGGGTTTATTAAAGGAAAAATATAAAAAAAAGTTCTACGTTGTTTTAAGGGATCCTCTTTTGGCTTGATACTCAAAAACAAAACTGAAGTGAGGGGACAAAAATATGCTCAAAAATAACTAATTTCCTATGTTATTTATAATCTATAATAGAACATGTTCCCAAGAAAGTAGGTTATTTCTTTATGCACATATAAATTTGAAATTAATACAATAAAAAGCTGAGCATTTTTTGGCTAAGGAGAACAGTAGGGTCAGATGTCAAGCTCATAATAAAACATTGCTCTAGCCAGCCCAGAAAGCTACTCTCTGATCTTTTTAGAGGTTTTCAGTAAGATTTTCTGATAACTTTTTCCCTTCCTTTTTTACTATTTTTATAGCCCCATTCTTAAAAGACTTATTTTCTGTCAAGAATAATCATTCCAACCAAAAAGAAAATAGAAAAATATCTCCAACACTTCAACAATAGTTGGGTTTTGTTAAGATTTTAGCTTTAAAGAAGCTTGGGAGGAAAAAAAATTGACTAATCCTCTGCTCTTTTATTATTTCTAGATACTCAGTAATTTTGGCATGCTGGTTTGCAAATTGCATGTCTTGAATTAATATTAACCTCAAAGTAGCTACCTTTGAATGAAAATGGAATAGTGGTCAGTTTCTAGAAGTTATAGGGATCCTGTTTAATATACGGGAGGGTATCGTCTTTTCTAAAGACCAGTGTGCTATGTAGGTCCTTCACGGTGTTATCTACACATTCTAAGGTTTCCTATAGGAAATATATCAGGGTTTAAAATAGTGTTGGTAAACATTTGGGAGAAGAAAAGGAAAGAGGGGCTCTGTAAGGATGAAAATCTTGAGGCCAAGCAATAAAGAGACTCACCCAAGGCCTTGTGATCATGCAGGGCCATGGTAGAGTTAGAGACCAATTTTCCCATCAGCTCACCCAGATCTTTGCATCACACTACAGGCTTCTGGCTCAGGGCTAACAGGTAATCACAGAGCCCCCTGGGCATAAAATTTGCAAACTTCCAAGAACTGCTTTCTAATATTCTCTTGACAGGAATGGGGGAGCCAGGGAAATACTGGAGATAAATCAAAGAGAAGTGAATAAGACAAAAAGAATTTCCCAAAAAATATATTCTCCCTTCCTGACCATACTGGGATGCTCTGTAAAGATAAATCCAAAGAAAATGAGATGGAGAAGGTACCCCCATAGGAAAAGAACAGCTTGTGCAGAACTATGATTTCAGTAAGTCAACAGGAGTCCAAGTTTAGACAGTGATGTGTTTTATAAACAAAGTCATACCCCTAGATCATTTATGCATCTAGTTTTAGACTTTGGTCATATTCCTCATCATTCTCGTGGGATGTGTGTTTAGTAAATTGAAGTCCATGCCCTGGCCTGTGGTGTGACTGATTTATCTTGTAGATCTCAAATAATATAATTAGTTAAAGCGAGTTTAACTGGCATATTATTAAATTCTCTTTTGTTTTCTTTCCCTCCAACAGAGCGGGTTCTCACTTCCTGAACTTAAAATGTTTATCTCTTAAGATTTGGATGCAACATCATTGATACATGCACAATACCATTAAACATTATGTGTATAAATTATACTGTCAGGTGGATCTGTCTTGCTTCTTAATCTTCCTCCAGCATACCTGGCTTCAACACAGCCATGCTGGCTGAATGGAATAAATCACTACTGCAGACCTGGACTATCACACCATACAAGGGAAATTCAAAAAGAATTTGGCATGTAGACACTTTGTATATGTGACCGCATGTACAGTTGGCATTGGACTTAATTGCCTGTCTTTTGAAGTAGAGAAAAAAAGGTAGGTAGGGTGAGAGATCTACTTCATGCAAAGAGTGTTCTCTCTCTCTCTCAATCTCTTGATCTCTCTATTGATATTGATTGATCTGTCTACTCTATGCGAGATCAAGTCAATGCAAAATTATGTTGACAAAACCCAATAACATGAGCTATCAACTCTCCTGTGTGTGTTGCATACATCTTCAAAGCTCACAGTGTCTCCACTGAGTAAATTGTATCAGCCTTTTTGATTAAACGCAGACTCTGGGGAATCAGACAGTTTACACAGCGGAAAGAGGTCAAGCTGCTAGTGACAGAGACTGGGACCTAATTAACATGGGTGAAAAACACTCTGGGAAAGATTGATTTAAATAGTTTGTGCAATCTCGACTCTAAAATTCTAATTTATGTGGTTGTAAAGGGCACAAGTCCCAACTCATTCAAGGTCATCGCTGTGCTAGCTCTTGCACTTCTTAAGGAGTGGAGACTACCATCTACTGAGTGCATATATCCTGCTATATTTAATGCTAGCTCCTGTTTTGCACATGTTACTTTATTTATCATTTAATAAACAACTTGGAACATCTCTGAGTAGCCCAAGTCAAGATAATCCTGAGAAGATGGGAGTTACTAACTGTGTGGAGAGAATAGGTCTCCAGTTCTTCCTGTCTGGGTCTTCTGTCAAATAGAATAATGATGCTTTCCCTGACAAGCTCTGGTTCATCCAAGGTCAAAATGAATGTGTCCAAAGAGAAGAATTCAAATGAGACTCCATGGGTGGATGATGAAATCACATGGTGTTGTTAAACTGTCAAATTATGTGGTCAGTTGTTGACTGAGTTTTCTGTCCTGCCTGGTCCCTGCAGTCATTAAGTCCCAAAGAAATCACACAGAGGTCTACATTAGTTATAAACTGATTGGCCCAGTATCTCAGGCTTCTTATTAACTCTTATAATTTACATTAGCCCATTATTCTTGTCCATGTTAGCCACGTGGCTCAGTACTTTATTCAGTGAGGCAGTCACATCTTACTTTTTCTGTGGATGGGTCACAACGAATGTGGACCAAGCTTTCCTCTTGCCAGAATTTTCTCATTGACCCACCTCTACTTCCTGTCTGGTTGTCCCGCCTTTACTTCCTGCCTGGGTACTGACCAATCAGCGTTTATTTAAAATATAATTGACAGAATATAGATCATTGTCCCACACCAGTCAGTAACAAAGGGAGGAGGGGACCAGGCTAGGTGAGCATAGCATTTGCCATGCAAGCATGAGGGCCTGAATTTGCATCCTCAGCCCCCACAGGTAGAGCCAGGCAAGTTGCCTGTGCTGGGAGGCAGAGACAATACAATCCCTGGAACTCACTGATCAGACTATCTAGTTCTAGCTTCAGTGTGAACTCATCTCAGAAAAGAGCACAGAGAGTGACAGAGGAAGACATCTGATAGATGTTAATATCTCACCTCCATACTCATAGGCACATACATCTACACACCTGTGTACACACAAAGTTATACACATGCACCCAGGACACACCCCGAGGGGAGGATGGGAATTAACAATGTGGGCTAGAGGAAGGAAGTGGTTTGACCACATTCTGTTCTTGTAGCTCTACTCAGCATGCATGACGGGGTCTCTCTGGTCTTCCCACTTCTCTGACTTTCTCCAAGTGTGAGCATCATCCCTATGCTAGCTGTGGCTTATGAGCATCAGGTACATAATCTTCTAAAAAGGCAGCCTATCACTGAAAGTCATCCGTGTCCCTAAGAAGGAAACAGCCACTTATTTGAATGCAGAACTAAAACCAGCCTATAAAAGGATATATATTAGTAAAGGAATTGTCAGGGATAATCTAAATCCTATTTCCTAAGCCATCTGTGGGAAAGCGCTATTGTTTTCTTCAGTGTCGTCTAAGCTAATGTGCTTGTAAAAACATTACTAACAATTACCTCTGGTGTGCCTGTGCAGGGGTGTCACACAGCCTCCTCTGGGTTTTACTCACTCTATTACTGACCAGAAGAAAACAGTGGGAGGATTCACACCAGCCCAGGAACCCCACTTTGAGTAACAAAGAACTTTATATTACGTAGTGGCGATGACAATGTTAAGCCCTCTTTTAAAACAGGACCCCCAGCGGGGGTTGGAAAGATGGCACAAGTGGTTAAGAGCATCTACACAGCTTAGCTCCTGGTGCCTACATCAGGCAGCACACAACCACCTATAATTCCAGATCCTGGGTATCCAACACCCTGTTATGGCCTCTGGAGATACCTGCACTCATGTGTATGTGCACATTTACATAAACACGTAGACAATTTGAAATGTGAGATAAATCTAGGATTCCCCTCTCTACTCAGTGGCAGACTTTCTGTGCTTCTCCCCTCTGTGCTGCTAAGAACCACTCTTCTGAGCTCTACAGCCCACTTCATTGCTCTGGAGCTCTCTGTTTGGATAACCTTTGCCCCACAACATCACAGGACCTCTGACCTTTTCTTTCCTCCTTCCTGTGGTTCACAACCTGGGGTCTTTTCTCTCACAGTTGCAAAGCTGGTTCTGTTGTTCAGAGAGTGTACTCTGAGACACACGAACTCACGGCTCCCTCCCTTCAATAGAATTCAGTGAAAACATCTGTTGACTTGAGACTTATACAATAAAGGTATTTGTTTGGGAGGATATTATGAGAGATGCAAACCTGGCTCCAGAATACTTTCTTTGGGTCTATAGTTTAAGGGTACAGTCTATGGTGACAGGAAATATATGGTGGCAGTAACTTTAAGCCACTAGGAATCCATATCCCTCCACATCTGGGATGGAGGGATAGTAAAATGAACAGGAAGAGGGGTTATTTCAAGTCTACTCCCAACCCTTTTCCTTAAGTAAGAGGTTCTACCTACTATAGGTACCATCAGCTGGGGATCAAGAATACAAACACAAGAGTGGATGGGGACATTTCATGCCTGACAGAAGAATTCCCCTTAGCCTAGCAAGGCTCCTGCGTATTCCCTGAACGTGATATTCGGGTCTACACGTGCTTTGAGTCATGACCTTCAATGCTATTCAAGGTATCTTTTAACCCGCTTTTCTAGGCCCTGCCCTTCATCTTGCCTAGCTTCATCCTCACCCTGTGCCTCCTGGAAGGAATCCCTCCACCAGGGACACATGAATGTGCCCTTCTCAGACATTTGTTGCTCTCCTAGCCACCATACTCCATGGAGTGCCATGTCATGAGACCCTTAGGTCGTGAGAAGAGAATATGTCTTGTTCCCCTGATTGATCTACTGGCCTTGTCCTTTCACCAACACCTTCATTGTCTGGTTTCCTGACAATCTGTGGTCAGCCAGCATCCCTGTTAATTGCTCATTGAAAGAAACCACAAGGGCCCATGGAGGAGCTTGTAATCTGGGCACCACCATCAGCCTTCCCATTCATGGATTTTGTGACGCATGCTTGTCACACTGTCCGTGGAGGGAAGAAATGTGTTGGCAATTAGCTTTCAGACCTTCTCTGCACAGTCTCTCCCTCTCTGACATTCATATGTTGAACTTGCATAGTAAAATATTAAGCATTATAGGTGGTTAATTTTGTAAATGCCAGACATTCACCCAAGTAATTTAACTGTAAGGTACCCAAGTCTGAAGGCAATGATGTCCATCAAAGCTGGTATTGCTGAAAATACACCTGGTAAGACACTAATTGGGTAAAAATTCCAAGATTGAAAGGCTATCATTGAAATCACTACTTATCCTATTAGATATCAAAGTAGCATTTTTTTAAAGCTGTATTTTTTTTATTTTTTTAGCTGTGTGTATATGAGTGTGTCTATATGTGTGTTCGTGCAAGTGTCAAAGTGTCTGCAGAGGTCAAAGGTGTTGGATTTCCCAGAGATGGAGTTACAGGTGATTGTGAGTCTCTGATGTGAGTGCTGGGAGCCAAGCATGGATCTTCTGAAAAAACAGCCAGTGCTTTTAACTGCTGGGCCATCTCTCTAGCACCATAGCGCACTTCCTAAAGCTCCTGTTACTTGGAAATGAGTACTGAGGTGTTTATGGTATAACAAAAGCATTTTCTTTATACTCTTCTAGGAAATCAAAGAGAATAAGACAAGTTAAATATTAAGGAAAGGTCAATAATTAGTGAACTTTGAAGATTAATATGTAGAGGTTTACTCAACAATCTGGTGATTCTGTGTTTTATGAAAAGTCCTACCATAAACAGTCACATCTTTTAATTCTTCAATACTTGAAATGCCAAGCTTTGTTGACTTGGAATTCACTATTTTAAATTCTAAGATCAAATAGGCAGCATAATAATCTTATTAAACTGCAGGAGATCTTTGCTTTCGTTTTTGAATCAAAACCATTTATTTTGAAATTATAATGCACAGACCATATACAAGTTGAACATACTTTGAAATTCACAGTTCTGCTTCCTAGAGCATACTGGATTTATAGCAAGATACAGATATAGCAAGAGGGGGAGAGAGAAAAGAGGAGGGAGCAGAGGAGAAGGAGAAATATGAGTTGAGACAGAGAAATGGAGAAGAGGGGAGAAATAGGAGAGATGGAGGAGGAGAGAAAAGGGAGAGGTAGGAAGGGAGGAGAAAGAGAGAGAGGGGAGATGGGGAAGGAATGGTAGGAGGGAACCTTTATTAAGAATGGTGGTCCTCTTGCTTGCTTGATTGGATGTATTTCCTCTATAGACTCATGTCAAAAGACTATGAGCCATTGCCAAGTGGAGTACATGCCAGGGCCCTGACCCTTTGCCCTGCCCAGAAGCTCTGCTACAATCCTTCACCTTATCTGTAATAGAGATGCAATGGCATCATTTTACCCAGTAACTAATACAAATGAAAATCACTCCAGGCACGCAGCCTCCTAGCTAAACATAGGAATGTAATTAACTGATTTTTCTTACCTCAAGAGGCAATTACCATTTTTCTTCCATTTTTAAATTTAGTTATCATTGATGTAAAGAGCACAGATAAGTATTTCAATTAGTAAAATAGTTAATCAAATTAATGAAAATAGGCTTTATTACTTTAATAATAAACTATAATAAAACAAAATATTAACATATCAGAACAGGGCAAAGCAAACAAACAGAAGGAAAAGAGCCCAAGAAAAGGCACAAAAAAAACAGAGACACTAAACTGAAAGCCATAATATATATGCAAAGGACCTGTATAGTAAAATGAGAAAAGTAAAAAACATACAGATAAAATAAAAATAAAAAATAATAAGATAAAATTAAAAAGAAAAAGCCCTGATAGGACATTATGATACAAGGAACCTAAAATGGTACCCCTGAGTTCGTTTTCTACTGACCATCTGCTGGTGGGCATTCAGCCTACCCTTCAGAGCAATTGTTTCCCTAGGGAGACTCCCGTAGAGGGAAATTAAATTTCTCCTCTGTCTCTTACACTCTTTATGTTTCCTCTTCTGCAGGGCTCCCTGAGCCCTGAGGGGAGGAATTGGAATGGAGACATCTTGCTGAGAGCTTTAGTGTTCCAAGACCTCTCACTCTTTGCATATTGCCTGGCTTTGGGTCTTCATATTTCTATCTGCTACAGGTGGAAGCTTCTCTAATGATGGCTGAGCAAGGCACTGAATAGAGCTCAATGTCCTTAGGGGGTCACTTTATTGCTACACATTCTTCTTTGTTTTGTTTTTGGTTGGTTGGTTTTATTTTTCGAATAGTGGTGTTTGACTTTATCCTAAGTTCCTAGGCTGTCTAGTCTCAGATGCTAGTCTCATCACCTGAGCAGTGTCGGGCATGGGCTCCATTTCATGGATTGGCCTTAGGTCAAATCAGCTCTTGGTTGGTCATCCCCACAAGTTCTGTGTCACCAGTGCCCTAGCATATCTTACAGGCAGCACCCCATTGTAAGTCAAAAAGTTTGTGGCTGGGGTGTTTATGTTTCTCCTTTGGTAGCCTGCAGAGGACTTTCCCGTACCAAAGACTCTAGCACGTGAGGGTAAAGGCAGCATGTCCATAAGCTCCAGCTTGACTTCTCCATGTTCAACGAGTTGTGTAGGTGTTCTCTTCAGCAGTGTAGCCTTGGTGTCAGTGTGCGGAGAGCAACCTATAGTGTTGGCAACAACCTGTGTTCTGGGGGAGATTTCCCATGAACACAGTTGTCACTCAGTCCTTGTACTGGAAGTTTCATTTGACAGTGTACAGCTGGAGCTCTGTCTCTCCTATCATTTGGCAATTTCATTTAGATTACCTTCATATATTAATATATTTTGGGAAGCCTCTAGTGTATTAGGCTTCCATTGCCATACAAATGGCCCTTAATTTTATGTCTCCCTGTATTTCCTTATTTGTCCCCATCTTACCTCCCTCTCTCCACTTTATCTTACCATGCCAATCCCTCTGCCACTCATCCATAACATCTAGTCCATTTCCCTTACTTAAAAAGATCTATCTATCTATTCCCCAGCTCACCCTAGTTCTTCACTCTCTATGTAGTCTCTGTGGTTCCTGCTTAACATTGACTTAGCAGCTATTATCTACACATAAGTGATACGTAGATATTAGAAAGACATACCATATTTGTCTTTCTGGATCTAGGTTACCTCACTCAGATGATTTTCTTTTCTAGATCCCTCCACTTAACTGAAAATTTTATTTTTTCAACATCTGAGGAAACTCAACTGTGCAAATGATCACGTTTTCTTTATCTATTAATCTGTCGAGGGACATCGAGGTTGCTTTCTAATTTCTTGCTATGATAAATAAATCAGGAATAGTAAAATGAAGCATCCTTTGGGTACATGCACAAGAGTGTAAGATCTTGAGGTAGATGGGTTCCCATCTTTCTGAGAAACTTACACAATGATTTGCATAGTAACTGTGCAAGTGTGCACTCCCACCAGCAATAGATGAGTGCTCCCCTTACTCCACATCCTCACCAGTGTGCACCATCACTTGTGTTAGTGATCTTAGCCATTTTAATGAGTGTAAGATGGAATCTCAGAGTAGCTTTGATTTCCCTGATGACTAATGATGCTCAGTGTCTTTAAGTGTTTCTCAGCCATTTGAGCTTTCTCTTTGGAGAATTGTCTGTTGAGATGTGTACCACATTTTTTAATTGGGTTATTTCTTTCTTATTATCTTTTGTTTTTCATTCTTTCTGTATTTTGGGTATTAGCCCTCTATGAGGTATGTAGTTGGTCAAAATCTTTTCCCATTCTGTAGGCTGCTGCTTTGCCCAATTGACAATGCCCTTTGATGTGCATAAACTTTTCACTTTCATGAAGTCCCATTTATTAATTGTTGGGTTTTTTTTATTACCTGTGCTAATGGTGCTCAGTTCAGAAAGTCTTCTGTGCCAATGAGTTCAAGACTATTTCCTACTTTCTCTTCTGTTAGGCTCAGTGTATCTGGTTTAAACTAAGGTCTTTTATCCATATGAAATTGAGTTGTGTACAGAGTGAATAAGTATGAATCTATTGCTTTCATTTTCCTAATTTATGTGTATGGATGTTTTGCCTGCATATGGGTATGTGTACCATGTGCATGTCTAGTGATTGCAGAAGCCAGAAAAGAGCATCAGATCCACCGGAACTTGAGTTGTAAATGGCTGTAAGCCACCATGTGGTTGTTGGCAGTTGAGCCCAGGTCTTCTGAAGGAGCAGCCAGTACTCTTAACCACTGTCCCATTTTTCCAGCCTCTCTTTGCTTTAAATTTTGTCTTTAAAATGCATTCAAATTAAATATAAATAATTACCCTGAAGCCACAGAGGGCAATTTACAAATCCCTGGGTGTCTGGAGCAGCCTCGGTGCTGCTATGTACAGATGAGCGTGATCAGGTGGACAGCTGTTGCTTAAGTCTTGAGATACTCCCATTCTAACTCTTTTGTTGAGTGGAAATCTACTTTAGACTGTTTGTGGAGGAGTCCCACAGTGACAGTCTATAAAGGTGTGAGAACTGTGGCCCTGTACACAGTTCTGCAGAGGACAAAATGTCACCCAGAGTGGCCTTTACAGGGTCTATACAGGGTCGAGCACTCCTCTGGGTGTCTGTCCATCCGTGTTAATCACGTGTGAAAATGGAGGACAGCACGATGTTCCTCTACTACACCCAGAGACCAGTTCCTTATTGTGGGAGCCCCAGCCTTGGCTTCAGATCACCATAGGTTCACCGCAGCTGTGGCACTCCTGAACACATTACTTAGCCTCTTTCTGTCTGAGTTTCCTCAGCCCTGGCAGAGTTGTGGGTACCATTGCCACAGAGTGGTCCTAGGCCACTTGATCTAAGCTACGTGTTTCCCCAGCATAGATTAGAGAACGTTCATTGGACGCTCTGTAGTCTAAGTTCCACTCTGCCATCCTTGGCTTTTATCTGCTAACACTATCCTTTCAAAAGACACTATGAAGATCATGAAGCTCTGAACCAAAGCAGTTCTCCTCACAAAAGAGCCCAAATGAGACAACGTCCCTCCCCATCAAGATGAGCTTTGTGGATGACCTGGATATACCATGGCCTGAGCTTCAGACTCACTTGGGAACTGGGAAAGCAAGTGCCGCTTAAGGTGGTGACCAATCGGAAGGACCCACCAGTTGCAAGTTGCTCCATCTTCATAAAATTGAGCCTTTAGAACATGCCGACCCAATTATCCTAATTAGGTGAAAGCCATGGCCAGGGATGCGCACTTCTAAGCACCATTGTTGGGGAGCCATTCCCAACCAGAAGTGGGTAGCAGTCTTCCTTGGAATAAGAAGACCTGGTTATTCCTTTCAGCTTTTAATTGATTGCTACAGCTATTTACTCCTTTATTTCTATTGCTTGTTTATTACATACACACCAATATACTTACATATTTATATATATTACATGATTTATTATATATATAGTAAATACATAATATAATATAATATACAACTTATGGTATATATTACATCACTGCAGTCAGAGTAAATAGTCCTCTATTTATAAGTGACTCTGCTAAGAGTCTCTTTCTTCTGAAAAATACACAGGCTATGCAAAAGGCTGTGTGTCCTGGTTCCTGAACCCTCCACAAATGGGGCAACATTAGGAAGCGACCTTTTTAAATGCTTCTGAAGGAAGCTGCTAATGATGATTCCCGACATATGGGCAAGCAAAACAGAAAGGCTTCAGCTACCCCTGAATACCTTCCCAGGCCTGCCAAATGTTGAAGAGCAGGGTAGGAAAGTCAGATGGGGCCTTCTGAGAAGGTAAAGGCAGGGAGAGCACAGAGAGAAAAGAAGGTAGCACTGGATTTATAAATATTTACAAAACAATCATTAGACTTGGCTAGAACACATAGTTCCTTCCTGAACCCACTGCTGGGAAACAATCCTACAAAGTATAAAATTATTCAAAGGTGTGAGATCAGAGTTAATTGGTATTTTCAAAACCAACCTGTGCTCTTCCTTTGTCCTCTAAGGAAGGGCACAGTCACTAAACTCAGTGCCACTGATCTCAGGTCGGAAGGAGGAAGCCAATTCAGATTCAGGCGTCCAGATTCTTCAGGCCAGACCATGGCTGCCAGGCTCCTCCATGGACTCTCTGCCCTGCTGTGAAGCAGGGTGTTCAGATCACCCTAGATCCTCTCCATCTGACTATTGTGTAGTGAGAGCTCAGACATATCCCAAATGGCTCCTTTAAAAGACACCCACTTCTGTCTGTCTTTTCAAACCCTGAGAATTTAGTCCTATACTCCTGCAGAGGGTTTGTCTTAGGAAATATCTGTCTCATTCCTATGTGTTCTGGGCCAAGCATAAGCACAGAGCCTTGGTGACCTGGGGCAGAGCTTGCCAGCACTGGGTCTCTGTAGCTTCAGCATGCCAAAAGCAGTCTACAAGTGGCATTGAGATGGGAGGAGGGTTTAAGACTGTAACACTCACCAGGTTCAGTCTCCCTCAAAGCCAGCATCTGAAGTTCCAGGGACTGAAATCTGGTGTAGGAGGGTTCTTCTGTATTTTGTATTGCTTTCATTGGTTAAATAAAGAGACTGCCTTGGCTTTTGAATAGGGCAGCCCTTAGGCGGGTGGAGTAGACAGAAAGGAAGGCTGGGAAGAAAGGAAGTGTGCCAGATGCCATGATGCTCCTACCCGAGATGGACGGAGATTAGAATCTTCCGGTAAGCCACCACCTCATGGTGACACACAGATTACTAAATATGGGTTAAACTAGTATGTATAAGAGGTTAAAACTAATGGGTCAGGTAGTATTTAAATGAATACAGTTTTCGTGTGGTTATTTCAGGCATAAGATAGCCACGAAGAGACACAGCCCTCTGCGCCTCTTACTACAGAAATCATCTCTAGGCACAACCTGCCCATATCCTTCTCAAACCTTCCTGAGCTCAGGATCATGCTGACATTCTCTGCCATGTCACCACTACCTATTTGTGCAAGGATTCTGTCCACAGGGACAAATGAGCTCATCACTTGTAATTTTTTAAATAAATTTATTTGAAAATCATATGCAAATTTAAACTAATTTTTTTCTTAGTCTGTGTTTTTTTTTTCTTTTCCTAAAGCAGCTAGGTAATACAAAAAAACAAAAACAAAACCTTTTCCCAAAGAGTTCACTGTAGGCATCTCAAAATTGATCTCTTTCCTAGTGGGGTAGAAATACATCATTTTTTTATAATTACTATATTGAGACCTACATAGGTATTAATTCCACTTATGCCTCTAGACATGTCTTTTCATTGTTTAATGCCCATAAGAGAGCTATGAGAAGAAGGGGTTGCTTATGACCACATGACACCTATATATCTGTGCATGTTTGTAGGCAGAGACCGCTCATTCATTTCCCGACCGCTCAGACCCGAATCATAACACAGAAACTATTAATTACAACACTGTTGGACCAGTCTGTCTCCTTTGGCAGCTACATGGCATCTCCTTGACTCCGCCTATTTTCTCTCTATATCTCTGTTTGCATTTCTCCCTGGCTTTGCTCTGCTAAGTCGTTGGCTTTATTCATTAACCAATAGTAATAAAAACATATTCATAGCATACAGAGGGCAATCCCACCCACATCACATGTTGTCTGTGTTTTTGTGTATTTGACATATGTTTATGAGCATGTAGGGACCTTCTAAATTCTGGAGCTGGAGTCACGGGCAATTGTAAGCCACCTACTGTGGGTGCTGGAAACCAAACCCAGGTCCTGTATAAGAGCAGTAAGTGCTGTTATCTCCTGATCCACTTCCCCTGCCCTACTAGCCACTCCTTTGTGCATGAACAAGGGGTACATTTGGTATATACCCAAATAACAGCTGTCATGATAATTAGGGAACAAATGCCCTTAGAAGAGTATTAATAGGACCAGGTTGAAAACACCCTATTATTCGAGGTAGGTGTGGAAAACATTGCTAAAGTTTTTCCATACAGCAGCTCTGCCCATCCCCCAGACACAGGCCTGGGAGCATGCAGCTAGACCCACCTCCCTCCTCCAGCAGAATGTCAAGGAGCCTGAAATTTCTCAGGTTTAGAGGATCATTCTTTTGGCTCATAGTACTGTGGTCCATCAATGGATACTTTCAAAACACACACGTTGCCACGTGAAGTTGAAGTGCTATTGTTTCATACAAACCTGTAGAGCTGAGATTATTAAGCTAAGAAAAATGCAAGGTTGGGCTAATAAAGGAAGGAGAGACAGCTCAAGCGGGGACTGGGGCCTGTGGGGTTAGTGGAGACCTGAAGAACACTGGTCAAAAAATTGTAGTGGGTTGGAGTTTAAGGAGGCCTCAGGAGCTCAAGGAGACATAAGGACAAGAAGTACCATATTCACGACCACTGGCTTAGCCTACAACAGGTGGAAAGTGACTAGTCTCATAGCCACACCACATCTGCTGTCTTAATTGTAGCTTTTTCTGTCTCTTTGTTTTCTATCACACTATACTCCCATGGCACCTCAGCCAGGACTGGTCCAGGACTTAGAATGACTGCCCCATTCCCCGTCCAGATTCAGTGAGGAGGGAGGGAAACATTCTTTCTCACCTTCTTCCTGATTTTCCAGGCCTCAGTGTGGTTTTCTAGTCCTATGACCGCACAGATACTTCCCAAAGCAGCTGTCTGGCTCTAGAAAAGCAACTTCTCCTCTCATTGTCGCAAGTATTCCCAAAAGGGAATTAAAAATGTAATTTTACTTTTCTGAGTCAATCCAGTGGTTGGCAAGACAGAGTAAATGAGAGGTTCTTTTCACCCAAAAGAATCGCAGGAAGACTGATAATTCACCAGACTGGTCCTCAAGTTCACCGGAGCTTTGCTTCAGCCAAAAGTAGCTTTCCAGACTTCAACCGGTATCTTCAACATCATGGTTGGGACAGTTTGGTGGACCCTTAGGGGAAAGCCTAAATGAAGGAGGAGCAGAAAGAATATACATGAGGTGGGAAGTCGGAGCCATGAAGTTTTATCGCACCCCTGGTTATGCAAGGCCAATTTCTCTTCTAATTTAGTGTGGATTACAGCACAGCTACAAGGGATCATAGCTTGTCCCCAGAGACAAGCTACACCAAGACCTGAAGGTGAGAAGGACCTATCGGCCAGCACAATAGAAACACACTCTTCCCTCTCTGTTCCAGAAGGAATTTCTTTTCTTCTCAAGACCTCAGGTAGAAATAGACAAGGTGACTGTGGGAGCAAAGAGCTCCACTGAGCCTTCCATTTCTTGCCCTGTCATTGGCTGCCTCCTACCATGACGCTAAGACCATTTCTGCAGTTGATGCAATGAAAGGTAACATTTCCAATCTTCTGTCTCCCTTCCTCATGTACAGCTCCATTATGCATTCTCTTGCATTGACTAAGATGCTGTGTGTGTGTGTGTGTGTGTGTGCTCATGTGGGTGGGTGCACATGTACATATGTGTGTATCCATGAGGAGGCCAGATGTCAACTTCAGATGTATCCTTTGGTGGCTCTGCACCTCATATTTTTTGATATGGTGTCTCTCACCAAGGAACTCTAGAGACAGACATGTCTCCACATATACCCCAGTACCAGGATTACAGATGCACGTCACTGCAGCCAGCTATTATGAGGGCTCAGAGATCAAACTCAAGTCCTCACACATGTGTTACAGGCACTTAAATCATGGAACCCAGAACCTCATGTTATCATGGCCTTGGTATCCACTTGTCCTTGAATTGAACTGGTCTTTACTTCTTGAAGAGCATGGAAGGAAAGGGCCATTGAAGCCTTCTAGCCCCTACTACCTCTCACCCCTGGCCTGGGGACAAGGCTTAGCCAGACAAAAAGGACTATGTCACCAAATTCAATAGTTGTTGGTGGTGGATATTTGTTAACACTACGTGAATATGTGTCTGTGTTTTGCCTCACCTGCCTAAGGCACCTTATTGGTTTAATAAAGAGCTGAATGGCCAATAACAAGGTAGGAGAAGATAGGTGAGTTTCTGGGGGAGAGAGGAACTTGGGAAGAATCTGAGCCATGTGGATCTTACCAGCAAGATGTAGTGCAGGTTGTATGTACGGTATGGAAGAAAGGTAAAGAGGATGGAACGTAGATTCTTATAAACAGGTTAATTTAAGTTTTAAGAGCTAGTTGGGAACAAACCTAAGCTAAGCTAAGGCCAAGCTTTCATAATTAATAAGAACTCTATGTTTCATTATTTGGAAGCTAGCGGTCCAAAGAAAGTCTTACTACAAGCCATCTTTTAATGAAGATGAAATAAAATATCTAAAGTTTAGTTCTTCAGTCAGTCTGTATCATGTTTCAATTGCTCAATCATCGCGCATAGACGATGGCTGCTGAACAGACAAAGAATGTTTCCATCACGCTGGAAAGTTCTCTGGGCAGTTCTCCCTGAGCAATGAGCCCTGGGGACGATGTGAGGGTTGACCACGCCTAAGGGTGGACTCACTCCTGGGCTACACTGCCGGCTTGAAGGCCAGGCATCATCTCCCAGTTAGTCTCCTGAACTCTGTGTCAACAACCTGCTGCTTGACACCCTGATTTTCTTTTCAGAAAATGTAAAATTTTATCTGTTGTAAGTTGGGGAGAGATGCGTGTTGTGTTCCCGGCACCTAGTTCCCAGCCCCCAGCCACTGGCCCGCTCAGCCGCTGGTTGCTTGCTTATGCCCGAAATAACCACATGAGAATGGTATTCATTTAAGCTCTGCCTGGCCCATTATCTCTAGCCTTTTCTTGGCTAGCTCTCACATCTAAACTAACCCATTATAAAAGTCTGTATGTCACCATGAAGTGGTGACTTACCGGACCGTTTCTAACCTGCATCCATCTGCGGCGGAAGCTCATGGTGTCTGGCTCACTTCCTTTCTTCTCCTCAGAACTTCCGTTCTGTCTACTCCACCCATCTAAGGGCTGACCTATCTTATAAGCCAAGCAGCTTCTTTATTCAACCAATAAGAGTAATACAAAATACAGGAGAACACTTCCACATCATTTATCCAAAACCTATGATGAGTATAGGCAGGAGGAGATAGTGCTTTGAGAGGAGATGCCTCATTTTAAATTTTTATTTAATTTATATTTAAATACCATAAATTTGTGTTTTTAATATTTTTATTAATTCCTTGAGAATTCCATGCAAAAGATTTTTGTATTATATTTATCCCCGGTTCCTTCCCTTGATTTCTCCCAAGTTCACCTCTACCTCCCTATATCCCACAACTTTGTATCCTCTATTTAAATAAAAAAGTTTAGTAATATATCAACTCCAGTGTCTGCTATCTATATACTCCTAAGTGTGAGGCCAGCCGCTGAAATGTGGTTGACCTACCAGGAACCACTTCCTTAAAAACAGACCTCCCCTCCCCCCAGAAGACAACTGTGCATAGCTCCTCAACTGGGGCTATGGGCTCCTGACCCTTTCCCATCCATGACAAGACGCTGACTGACTTAGTCTTGCAAGTCTTGCACGAGTAACCATCACTGCTGTGTGTTCCCAAGCGCAGAAGTCCAGACATGCGCAGTAGACACTGTTTTGCCCCATCTCCCTCTGACCTCTGGCTCTCACAGGATTTCTCCCCACTTTCCTGTAGTGGTCCCTGAGGAAGAAAAGGGAGTTTAATTAATATTTTAATGCGGCAAAATGTACATGACATAAAACTGACGAGTTCCAACTTAAAATTTAATAGCATTGTGTGTGCCCGCAGAGCTACAGAACGTGATCACAATTTCACTTCGAGGAACTTTTATCAGCCACCTATCACAAGCTCTGTGCTCACCAAGCCGTCGATACCCACTCCCTCTCCTTGGCCCCTGCTCACCTTTAATTTCTTTCTTAGCTCTGTGAATCTACCATGTCTAGAGAGTTCACGTAAGTGGAGTCGTGCTAGAGTTTCCCTTTTAGACCTACAGTCTTCACGTACCATCCTGCTTTAATGCGTCATCAATGCCCAAGTGTGTCTCGGAATTTAGCCTGTCTTTCCCCACAGCCATACCCTGCTATGTGCAAATACTGCATTTTGTTCAAAGCCAGGAGCCATTTCAAAATAACCAAGGAAGGCTGGCATTTTCTTCTGCTGCATTGAGTTGTCTACATTTCCCCTTACTCCTCTCATTGCAAAGAGGTGGGATTGGGGGGGGGAGGGCTCAGTTGGTAAAGTGCTCATCTTGAGAGCACAAGGCCTTCAAGTCTCATCTCGAGAGCACAAGAATTCAAGTCTCAGAACCCAACACACACACAAAGGTAGGTTTGATGATGTGTTCATATAATCCCAGTTCTGGGAGGTGAGGAGGGGGACACACTGGCCGGTCAGCCTTGGCAGTGAGAGACCCTGACCCAAACACAAACAAATGAATGAATAATAAATAGACAATTAAAAATAAGTAGAGAAAAGCGGAGGAACTATGGCTGAGACTGGTTCCCGGTCTCTACACCCGGGCATACACATATGCATACCCTCACACACAAGGTGAAATTCTTTTTTTCTATTTTCTGCCTCACATTGAGAAGAGTTAAAATCCTTCTTCAGGGTGTTATATTCTGGTAAGCAAAATCCTTCCATGGGGCCTGTCACAAACGAAGCGCGAGAAGCTGTACCGATGCTCACTACTGCTGTGGCTGATATCCCTTTGGGGACAAAGCAGGCACACGGAAGATGGCTTGAGTCTGGAATTCTGAAAGTGCCCCTGAGGGCAGTCCTTACACTGCCATGTGAATGGCACGCTCCAGCCAGCTGGGATACTGGTGTGATGGCAGAGGCTACTGATCTGGTGGCCACGCCTTACTCTAAAGCTGCTGGGAAGTGCACCTGGTGTTGAAGACTTCTCCCTGGGTCACGCTTCTGCTAGTTGTTATGACTTTGGGTTTGGAGTGACAACTGGCCCATTTTCTCACACCAGGTGACACTGCTCACGAATGTGAAAGCAACTCTTCTCTTCCACCTTTGCCTCTTCCGGGGCAACCATGCTGACTTTCCCTGTTTGCTTTATCTCTTTGTTTCTAGGTGAGTTCTTAAGACATATTCCTTTCTGGGTGCCGTTTAGCTAGTCAAGACCCCCACCAACTGCGCAGCCTAAAGTTGTAGTCACTGCTTCAATGTGGCCTGACATGAGACACCATTTTAATGTTGCCAGGTAGGTAGGAAAATACAAGGAGACCCATTAGCGAGTCCTTTCTAAGGAGAGAGGCTCCAGAGGTCTAATTGCACACATGAGTTTTGACACGAGCACATACACATCTGAGTTCAGACCAGACACTTTGTATTACGGTGGCACTGGGGAGGGTCTTGTTGCACACTCTCCGATCTTTAGCATCTCTGAAGAACATTGTGTTCTATTATGTCGGCCCCCAAAGATCACAGTAGTGACAAGATCACAGTAGTGACATGATTGCCTTGCTCAGCTGTCAGGCTAGACACGGGCATCCGTGATGGCTATGACCTATTGCCTTTGGTTTCCGGATGAACCAAGCCGTTTAGCCAAAGAGACATAAAGATTGCTACTGAATCCGACTTTGGACATCACTGTAGCTGCAGATAGATGGCCACACACACACACACACACACACACACACACACACAAACACACACACACACACACAAAGTTTGGAACTTTGTTTGGGATATTTTAGATATATTTCAAATATTTTTTTAATATTCAGCTTATAGAGCCATCAAATGTTGTCTCCACACTTCTCCATCTACTCTCCTCTCTTCCTCCCTCTCGCCCATTTTCTTCTAACACTCCAAGCACACTGGGAAGGTGAATACGGAAAGGTTGGGCAGCTCATGAACACCAGCCGGGAGCAGGAGACAGACAGCTGAGAAGAAAGTTCTCTTCGCTCGCAGGGAGGACTAGTCTAGCACGGGTTGTCCACAGATCAGCCGAGCTGCTGTGCGCTTGGTTGGTTATGAGGGAGGAAGAGAATCACAGAAGCTGCCTCAATAACGCCTTTCACAACTCCGTCTAATACCTGGGGAATAGAACCCTGTGTTCCAAAGGCAGATGCGATTATGACACACGGTCCACGATGTTTTTCCTTGTGATGACTTGGCCTAAAATTGGGGTTTTTCTGGGAAGGGAAAGCAGAAATAGGGTGGTGGGCCCCGAAATTAATAAGAGTTCAATGGAAATGCATTTGTGGTTCGGTCTCTCTCTCTCCACCATTTTATTACAGGCTTAGAAGGAATATCATTTGGGATTTATCAACCAAAAGCCTCCCAAGTCTTTTTGTAGACCATTTTCAAATTAGAGAATGGAATCCAAGTCTCATGAGCTTGTTTTTCATTAACTTAAGCAGAGAGACTCTGCTCTCAGAATGAGAAATTGGAGCCAGGATGTGGGTTCACGAAGTTCTCATAACGGAATGTTTTGGTGTGTGGTGTGCTGCAGTTGGTTCGTAGATGCTTGTTTTACAGCATTCAAAATACGGCTCAGTCTCGTATAATATGACTTTTGGTTTCATTTACCGGGCGATTCTTGCAGCTTTATGACAATAAACACATGAAGTATTTAAAACTGCCTTCAATATGTGCTGTCAAGTCATTCAAATTTTAGGTGTCTCTAATATTAAATATCTAGAAATGGTTACAACTGGATTACAGAGAGCAAAAGAAAGCAAAAAGTACCGCATGGGAAAATGAGAAATAGCAGGTGCTTTTAGACCAGGTAAGGTCAGAAGTCAGCGACCCAGTTTTCGTGTATCAGACACTTGGGTGGACAAGTTAGAAGTGGCCTCATCCCATTTAACCTTCATGAAAGACTTAGGAGGCAAATATTGTTGTAACATCCACCACAGAGATTAGACATGCTGACGTCAACCGGGTGAGTTAGGGAGTGCCACAATCAAGATTTGGAACTGATTTGTCTAACATTAGGCCTGCATGATCCCACCTCAGCTGGATCACGCACTCTTCTCATTAGACATTGGAGGTTACTGTATTACAATATAATATTGCAGAGCGACCCCAAGCCTTCCCCCAAGGGTCTAGCCTTCCACTTCAAGCTGATGGCAAGAACAAGAAAGAAGAATTCTAGGCCAGTGAGACAAACCTAGGACCAACTTTGTAACAGGAGACATGGGGACTTCTCTGTACAGAAATTAGATGTTTTATGAAAAATAATTGTGTTAGGTGGCCATTCTTCTCATTACGACATCTAGAAACATGAAACATCCAATGTTCCCACTGCTTTGCACCTCTCTGTGACCAAGCTACCGGATAGAAGCAATCTGAGGGTGGAAGGCGGTGTTTTGCTCATGGTTTCAGAGAGATCTATTCATGGCCATTTATCCCCCCACTCCCACTCCTGGGCCGCAGTGATGCCGACCATCAGGGCAGCTCCCGTGGACGTGTGGTGGTAGTGAATGGAAGGGCTCCCTTCCCCTCCTGATAGAAAACAGAAACCAGAAACCAGAGTGGGAGTAAACTGGGGAGAAGAGATGGCTTCCAAAGCCAAGCCTTCAGTGACCTATTTTATTCAATGAGGACTCATCTCGTAACATTCCCAGAACCTCCCAAGAACAGCCTCAAGAGTTGGGAAACAAGCAATCAACACATGAGCCCTTAGGGAACCTGGTCCCTATCCAAATGGTGACACAGCTGATAGTGAATCAGAAGTTCCTCGTCCACTGCTATTCACCAAGAAATGGGGGCATTGGATGCATCCATGTTCTTCAGTATCACAAAGCTACATGAGTAACCTAAGAAAATGGTCATTTATACAACATTCTCAGTTTTATATGCCATATCCCACAGAGGGTTGGTGCTCAAGAATCTTCCAGGCATTTAGTAACATATATCATCCTTAATATGACTAAGGTCATACTTGAGACTGCAAAGATATACATTAAAAAAAAAAGAGCACAAAACCACTCAACAAGTCAAAATTCAGTACTGGACTGGACTGAATCTTATTTTTAGAGAGCTAAGCATGACCACTAGATGGCAGTGGAGTCTGGGTTCATCTTTCCATTTCCAGAACAATCTCTAGCAAAACAACTGTAAAGCCATCATAAATTTCAGAGTCAGTTGTTTGTTTATCTGATGTGGTACAAAGCATTGTGGTGTTATTTTTTTTTCAGTCCCAGCATTTCCCTTCCAATAAATAAACACAGGGCCGGTTCTGAACCGGAAGCCAACTCCTGACAAAATTATTTTAAAATCACTTAAAGAACTTCCTATAAAACATTTGTTTCCACAAATGAAAAAGTAATTGTGATCTATGTGTTTTTTTTTTAAAAAAAAAAATGAGACACTGCGTGTGTATAACAAAGTGGCAACTCAGTTGTTAACTTACTGGGTTCACTTGAATTCCAGTTGCAGCCTGGGAAGTCACCCAATAAATATGTATTAGGTCTGCCAGTATTCCCAAGGCCCAAAAGGACACTAAGAGGCAATGACACCATGCATGGATTCAATAAACAGAGGAATAGGCACAATTGTTTTGTGTGTCATGAGGAAAGGCAGTGAGTACTGTGAGATATCCCTTTATACTGTGGACATATATGTCACTCTGATTGGTTTAATAAAGAAGTGACTGGCCAATAGCTGGATAGGATAAGGTTAGGCAGGAGAATCAGGCTAAGGAGACTGAGAGGAAGAAGGGTGGAGTCATAGGAGTCACAAATCAGACATGGAGAGGAAACAGAAGGTGCAAGATGAAAGAGAGGTACTGCCACGTGGCAGAATGTAGTTTAATAGAAATGGGTTAAGTTGGAAGAGTTAGTGAGTAATAAACCTAAGCTATTGGCAGAGCATCTATAATTAATTTTAAGTATCTGTGTTGGTTATTTGGGAGCAGCTGTTGGGACACAGTCTACTTACAGGAAAGTCAGAATGCTGAAGTATACCAGGCCTTTTCTTTTGAGCCACCAACCAGCTCCCAAATCATGACAGAGACTTACTATTAGTTTTGAATGCTCAGTCTAACTTAGGCACATTTCTGGCTAGCTCTTTTAACTTAAATTAACCTGTTTTCTTTATCTGCCTTTTGTCTCGGTGCTGTTTTCTTTATCTGCCTTTTGTCTCGGTGCTTATTACCTTTCTTACTTCTGTATATCTTAATTTTACGACTTCTCTGACTGTCTGTCTGTCTGTTTGGTGTCTGCCTGGGTTCTTGCCACAGTTATGCCCCCCATTCTTTCCTCCTTCTCTCCTTCTTCTTTTCTCCTATTGAGCCTAGATTTCTCCTCCTACTTATTTGCTCTGCCTGTTAGCCTTGCCCATTCTTTCTCTGCCTAGCTATTGGCTGTTCTGCTCTTTATTAGGCCAATCAGGTGCCTTAGGCAGACAAGGTGAAACAGATACCACACATCTTTACATCGTTACATTGTTAAACAAATGCATCATAAACAAATGTAGCAGACCTTTTCACAGTTAAAGTAATATTCCATAGCATAGACAAATGTAACACATCTTTGCCTAGTTAACAACAATGGAAGACAGATGGGGAGGGTGGAAAAGGCTAGAGAGGTAGGCAGGCCCCGTTATGGAATGACTTGGCTTTTGTAGCTCATCTTGGTTTGTAAGTCAAGGACATGGCACCTGGGAGGACAGTTCAGGGATAGAGGAATGGCCTAAAATGTGCAAGGTAATGGGTTAGATCCCCAGTACTAGGAACCAAATATCATTCTTTCTTTTGGTGGGGAAATAGATCTTAGGATACCCAGTAACAATACCAAGGGCTTAATAAATGCACAATAACCACATAACTGGGCACCAATGAATAAGGGGCTTATTCACTGAGAGTCCTTTTCTATATCACTGTACTTACAGGGTTGCTCCCAGTCTTGGGACAGCGTTTCTCAGACTTCAGCCACCTGAAGGATTTGTAGTATCTTCATCACTCTGTCTTCATCATTCCCGACTCCTATCACTTCCACCCTCCCCAGTTTTGATTCAGGAGTTTTGGGGTAGAACCCAAGAATCTACATTCCTACCATGTTCCCAAATGCTGTTGCAAACCCTTAGAGAGTCAGTACCCTGAGAGGCTGGGTGTAGAAGTCTATGGCTCTAGAACCC
The DNA here is from genome assembly GCA_028555095.1 of Dicrostonyx torquatus. Classification (NCBI taxonomy): domain Eukaryota; kingdom Metazoa; phylum Chordata; class Mammalia; order Rodentia; family Cricetidae; genus Dicrostonyx; species Dicrostonyx torquatus. The sequence goes on along the minus strand of JAQHUG010000050.1, from coordinate 6,927,909 downwards.
AAGATCAGCTGAGGAAGCTAGTTTTTCAGTTTCATTATTGCCTCTTTGAACTTGACTTTAGAGACTACATTCTGTTACTGAGAGGGCAGATGAGAAAGCTGGTCCACTCCTGACCATGGGAAATTTCCATCTCTTCCTCCTGAACAGTGTCTCACTTTTGCAGAAAGCAATTGCATCCAGTTCTGTAATAAACCAGGATTGGTTTAGAATCAACCAAAGAAATGTTTGAGGCAGAGCTTGAAGGTTACTCACAGTCTCTGCCTGAAGTTCAAAGAAAGTGTCATCTAAAAGCAACAAAAGAAGACTTCCCCTGGCAGTGCCTCTGAGGAATTAGCAAGTTAGATACTCCTGGAAAGCATCCCAGGTCCCTTCCCATCCTAGGAGTCACCTTAGCCTGTTCTCTGCCATCATACAAGGTTCTAGCCTCTTTTGACAAATGCTTTCTGACTTTGATCTGCACTACATTCTAACCTCCACTCAAAATGGCTTTTCTTGAGTTCTCTCTGCTCTCAGCATGGTACCCTACTTTGACTTGGTCCTCAGTGTGGTGAGATTCATCACCTCACTCAAGATCCCACCCATTTTTTTCAGAGCGAGAATAACTTGGGCATTTATTTACAGAGAAAGATTCCTAAAACTCTCACCCCTTGATTTGAAATACTTAGAAAAAAGGTGCCTGGTGATTAATATTTTTAACTAATATTTAGTTAATTTTTACAAGACAGGTTTAGAAAAATCCTTGAGTTTTGGTCTCCTTTTTTCCAATATCAGCTTCATCACTGTTTCCCTCAAAGGTGTCCCTAAAGTAACTTGGCTCCTGTTAGTATCTATTGTATGCTGTGTTCATGATATGTTGGACCGCTTTTCCGTCTTTATTCAAGTACCTTCACTGAGAGTGTGCTTATGAAAGACAAAATTATGACATCACCCTGAGTATCTTTTCCCGGTCCTAACACATAGTAGATGCTCAATAAATATGTCTGGAAAAAAACCATATGGTTCTTTCACTTTCTGTCTCTCATCTGAGAGTAATTGAATGACACCTCTTCTCCCAGGAGCAGGATTCATGTGGCCAAGAACATTTGTTGTCTGGGTAAAAAACTGGAGTACATAACCTTGCTTATGTCCTGTGTTCACCTCGTGTGAGAGACTTGTATGTCCGATGCTCGCCTTACATAAGACTAAGAGAGGCAGGGACATTTGGGAAGGGAAGAATTGCCCTGGCGTGTTTGATGACAACATACTCAGCGGTGACCATGAGTCTGAAAGGCTTGACAGCATCAGGAAAAGGACAGCCTTGTCCAAAGGAAGCATGTCTGCGTTGTCACACGTCCCAGTGACCACAGAGTCTTTGCCGCAGGCAGCACCTCGGCGGCATGCTTGCACCCCGCTCTGAGCTGTCTCTCATCAAATTGGACTCTTTCACCGCACAGTCTCCAAAGGGCAAATGCTAGAGTCAGAATTTCACACCACAGTCAAGGCGATGGCAGCGGAGGCGGGTTGGAAATGGAGACATGTCTTGCCCAAAGTGCACCGTATGTCTCGCTCTATTTCCAAACCAAATGAGAAGGGGAGAAACGAGGAGTCTGTCTCGGCTCTGATTTCCTGACTGTTAGGGATCAGACACTTTGACTTCATTCTTACATCCTTGTCAGGCTGTTCCTTGGCCAAATGAGTGCCCTTTCTGATGCTCATTCCTTGATGTACATGGGCTTGGGGGTACAGGAGGCTCTCACCGGTTCATTTACTGAAATCTAGAAGTCTGAATCGGGCAGAGGCCTGATCACCATTCAAGGTCTATTTATTGCATTCCGTCCTAGGTGCCAGACTCTGCCTATGAGCAAGCCAAATGAAAGTTGAGCACTGTCAGACAAAACAAGCAAGAACTGCTGGAGAATTGGAGTGACTCAGCTAAAATCCATGCCTGGGCTTGGGGAGACTAATTCCCAGGCAGCAACCCCCAGGACAGGAGGCTCGGCTGTACTCAGGTCGATCCAGGCATTGTTGGCTCGCTAGAGGGTAGTTAAAACCATCTGGTAGCATAAATTTTAAAAATCTCTTCAGCCCTGCTTTGAACAAATTCTCATTAAAAACCTGGTTGCTTTCACTGACTACAGGAGAGAGACTAAGATGGCCATACGGGCGGGTCTCGGAACCCCTCAGCCTTGGACCCGTGGCTGTTGTTGAAGAGACTCTAACTCCAGTTTGAAGACCATCAGCCTATGGTTGTCTCCTCTTGTGTTACAGAGCAGAAGTTCTGTGAGCACAGGGTTACTCATCAAGGGAAGAACCAAGCAAGATGGCGCTTCTGGTCTACAGCTTTGCCTCTGTGTATGTCTGGTAATTCAACCAGTCTGGGGTTGGAAATAATTTTTTTTTGACCACATTTCTTAGACAGATTTTTTTTTTGCCATTGTTCCCTAAACAATACAGCTTCACAACTATTTAGGAAATAGCCCTAATATATTATACATTATTTGTCATCGAGAGATGGCTTAAAATACAGCATTGAAGGGCTGCAGTGGCTGGCTAAGAAAGCTTGCTGCCCTTCCAGGGGATCCGAGTTTCCCTCCCAGAACCCATGCCGCGGAGCTCACAACCACTTGGAACTCCAGTTCCAGGGAATTCATTGCCTTCTTTTGGACTCTGCAGGAACCTGAATACATATTTTACACATGAACACACACACACACACACACACACACACGATACAAATACATCCGTGCACATAAGAGAGAATTGTTCAGGTTATACACAAACCCTACAACATTGCCTACACTTACTGTAGCCTCCTCAGACAACGATACACAAGTGCCCGAAAGTCAACCCCAATGGGAACCGATGACCGTAACCACATCTCATGTGTTTAACAGATTTAGGATCTCTGTTCACCCAAATGCTTGAAAGCAAAAAAAAAAAAAAAAAAAAAAAAAAAAAGGGACCAGTAAAATTGCCCCCCTCCGCCCTCTAGTGGTTACATTCGGTTAATTACTTGTCTTCTGTAAATCTTCAAAAGAAATGGAGTTTTTTGTTTTCTGATTTTTTTTTTTCCATCTCAGGGTCTCGTGGATTCAGTGTTCACCAACACATCTGAGGCAGAGGGAATTTGGAGTGGTTGAAGGGTGGATGGGTGTTAGGCTTCTGGCACCCTTGGTGAGAATTTGATCCCCTTACAGAATATGCATTATCTGACCCTGTGTCTAATTCCAGTACCATTTAGAGGCAGCGATGATCGGAGCAGCAAACACATGAATTAATATGGCGCATTATGTTAATATGTTGGAGCAAATATTTTTTTCAAAGGCATTTTCTCTTCATTTTTTTATGTATTTATTTTTTGTTCTAGCAGATTGTGTGTTGTTACCTGGAATCATTTGCAGCCCCTGAGAAAGGAGGATTTTATTGGCTACTCCTGACAGACAAATTGTATTTGTTCCTTTGCTTTTATTCTGCTATTAATAAAATTGACATTGAAATAGACTGTGCTCGGTAATTTAAGTCTGCCTTTGCAAGTATTCAGGCGTCTTTCATGATTCTGCTTCCAGGAACCCATCTATATGTACCGAATTTCGTAGCTCCAACTCGTCTACTGTTCTCTGTCAACCGCCGTATGTATCTTTTAATTAAGTAGAAAAGAGCTCTTAAAAGCCCACATAAGCCCAGGAAACTCTATTTCTGGCTGACAGCGACATCTCCTCATTTGCTAGCAAAAGCACAGATTGACAGAATAGAATAGATCAAGAAAATTGATCGTTATTCATAGGCTGGATTGAGTCAATATATGTTAATCCATTCCCCGGTGCCGGCAGGCAGGGCGACGCTCGCCATGCAGAACCGCTCTGGTTCCAGGCTGCCTTCTCATCCAGACAGCAGCCTTTCCCTTTACTGCAGAAGGATTCCAGTCCTTTCCCCCTCCGAAAGCTCTTTTGTATTCATAACGACTTCAGTCTGAATGCGGTGTGAAGCCGAGAAACTATTTGCAGGCTGCCATCTCTCAAGTCAATACAATTTTCGGTAAATACAGTTTAAGTTAGAGCCATGATATGGATGCTGTGGAAATTTCTTTGTGATTTTACTACATTTTTTTGAAGTGTTTTAAATGTTCTTTGCTTTCAAGTTCGTATCTTTAGAGTGAACGGTTTCGCGGGGCTGTTGTGAGGATCAAGAGAAATAATAGATATGAAAGAGGCTTTGAAAAAACTAAAAGCATTATGCAAATAGGAAATGATTTTTTTTTCAAGGTCCTTTTACTTAAGGGCAAAGCTGCCTAGTTATTCCAAAGGCCATTTTAATCACGATTTAAAATAGTTAAAAATTCAAAGTGCCTGAAACAGAAGACTTTGCAACATGAAACACGAATTATGTATTTGGATATCCCTTAGCATTTTCGCAGAGAGGAACAGTTGTGAGCTTCGCGGGCGGTATCAAACGACCGTCATGTTTCTTCTCTCAGGAGGAAGGTTCAATACATCTGAATCCGTGCCTTTCAAGAGCTCTGAAAATTGCCACCCTGTTCTCGAAACTAGGGAACTCAAGGAAAATGGAAGCCAGTAATACGTTCGGTGTTGAGAATGGCAGGAAGACTGTAGCTCATAGATAAACATATGTAAACCACTCTCCAGGTGATTTAACACTCAGTGATGCCGCGAAAACCGGGCTGCAAACTGGGAGCTGGGCTATGGCAACTGTGGATAGGCAGCAGCTCCTCCGAAGTGCCTGATGGGAGTCATTGGTTTTTTTTTTTTTTTTTTATGCACAAGCTAATCACATTACACACACACACACACACACACACACACACACACACACACACGCACACACGCACACAGTGTGTCCCTCGGCCCAGGGGGAGCAAATGTGTCACTTACCCACAGAAAGTGGCCAAGATGGTGACTTCAGGGACAAAGTGACCTATTGATTTTTTTTTGTTGTTGTTGTTTTGTTTTTTTTTGTTTGTTTGTTTTTCAAGACAGGGTTTCTCTGTAGCTTTGGAGCCTGTCCTGGAACTAGTTCTGTAGACCAGGCTGGTCTCGAACTCACAAAGATCCGTCTGTCTCTGCCTCCCGAGTGCTGGGATTAAAGGCGTGCGCCACCAATGCCCGGCCAAAGTGACCTATTGAAAGTAGAAGAGTATATTGAAGGTCTCTTAGTTTTTTGTTGTTGTTGTTGTTGTTGTTTTTGTTTTTGTTTTTGCTTTAAAGAAACGGCGCCCACCTATCACCTCCTCTCTTCCATGTATGGTTAATATTTCCTCCTCTTCCCCTATCATCCCCCACATGCCAGTTTGCAGAGCATCCTAGGCAGCCCTATACCCCCATGGCCCCCACTAAACTCCACAAAAAAAGGTTTCACATCTCATTCACAGTCCCCAATGTAACTTCCTCCACTCTTCCGGAGCTGCTTTCCAAAAACCCTCGGGCAGTTCTGACCACCAATGCCCAAAGACAAGCTCTCATTCATAGTCTGCTTTATCCCTTGGTCATCCTGGCTGTTGATCATGCCTTTCATTTCACGCCCATCCTTCTTCTTGGGTGAGCGACTCTTTCTTGCACCTTCTTCAACTCTGCATGTGGGTGCCCTTGAGATGAGGCTCTTCCCCTTCGTCATCTTCCCTCCAATCTCTTTCTCAGTCAGTGCTCTGGTGGCTTCTACCTCGGCAGACAAGTCTCCAAGCTGTCTTTTAGGGTCCATCTTTTCAACATACCTCTGATGTGCTTTCTTGTTGTCTAGTGACCTTAGCTGTCTAAACGGCAATGGACCTCAAGCTCTGGCCACCCCGTCCCCACAGGCCAGCCACTTTTCTCAGCACTTCACCTTGCACTTCAGGGAGGACACATGTCCCTTTACCAGCTACTTGGTTATCCTAACATGCTCATTCTGTGTGAATGGCAAGAAGGCGTGGCTCTTCTCTATGAATTGGTCTATACTGCAATTGATATGCTCCTCAGTATCCTTCTAAATTAAGTATTTCTGCAAATAAGTTTATGTATCTATGAATTCATGGAATTAAACTTATCTGCTATGACTGAATCAGTGGCTATATCCTATCTGAGATAACTACCTTATCTTCCATCAAGAGGAGATACTGCATGCTGTCTCCTGTATCTTTTTGACATAACCCTCGCCATCTTTGGTAGTGGCTTTGCATTGAGATATATCATCACAGGAACTGTCCAAAGATTCAAGACTAGAATCTGCTAGTTGGACATGATCATTTCCAGTAACGTGGACACTGTGTCCTTGCCTTTCTGGACCTGAAAAACTGGAAAACAGATGTCTTAATGTACTTTCTGCAGGTTTGGTATACCGTTCAGCAGCCTCTCCCTAGGAACTGGTGCCGCCCACCATAGGCTGGGTTCTTCTCACCTCAATTAATAATAAGCAGGACTGTCCCCCAATGAAAGGTTCACAGGTCAACCTGATCTCGATCGTTCTGCATTCAAACTCTATTCTCAGGCGACTCTTTGCCAAGTTGACAGTTAAAACTAACCAATGGAACACGTGACTAAACAGAGTAAATGTACATTTGGGTCGTGATTCTGACAGCTGTTGCCTAACCCTTCTGCACAAACATTTAGGTGAGGACACTGGGCAGCATCGTAACATTCCGAGAGACAGGATAAAGATAAACCTCATTCAGAAAGGACAAGAAAGTGGCCTGACTTTTATGACAAACCATCACTGTGAGGACCAAGTAGGACTCTCCCAGAACCGCAGTAATCCCTTCCAAGGGTGGCATCCCCAATGGCATCCACGTTCTTGTCTCTTAGGGTCCCAGACCCTGACCCCACCACCCCACAGACAGAGCCTCAAGCGCTGTCTTCAAGCACTTAAACTTGACTCTTGAACTGTATCCAATCAGAGCACAGCTTTCATCCAGCCATATTATCTGAGGTCCCCTCATTCTATGGAAGTGTGTGTGTAGGGGAATGCACGTACATGTATGTACATGTGCATATGTGTGTGTCTATGTATCAGGGTCAAAGGACAATGTGGGTGTCCTTCCTGGGGCACCATGAACCATTTAAAAAGGCAGTGTCTTTCACTGCCAGGAGAATCACTGATTCAGCTAGACTGGCTGACCAGTGGCCCCCCAGGGATCTGACTATTTCAACTTTCCCATCACTGGAAGTACAAGCAAGCAGCATCAGCCCTTTTCACATCGGGTTGCTGGGTTCTAGGGATTGGACTCGGGTTCTAGGGATTGGACTCACGGTGGTGCTTACAAAGGCAAGCCTTTCTGTGTGGACTCTCCCTCCTGTGTAATTATTTATCTATATTGTTAAGACATGTGCACATTACACATTGGGTTATCCCCCTCAGAGTTATTTTCTATCTTAAATTGTACAAGAAAATTGATATTCAGTTCCCTTCACCTGTGTTTAATGGAAACGTGGATGTTGGAAGCTCTTTTTTAAGTACAAGAATTTTCTCTAATTTTCACTCTATTACGGGCCAGTGCTTTTGTAAAACATGAAGAAAATAAATTACTAGCAAAATGATTCATGAGCTTGGATGTCCCAGCAATGTCAAGATGCCATGTAAGTCGCAAAATACTTACTCTAACATGCTGTTCGTTTTCACTGTGGTTTGGTAGGAAGCACACATGAGACAAATATTCTCTGTCCTTCATTTTCATGTGTGTGTGTGTGTGTGTGTGCACGCACGTGCGCACATGTGTGTACACGCACTGTGCTCATGGGGGCCATTACAAGGCATCAAAGCCCCTGGGACTGGAGTTACAGGTAATTGTCAGCTACCCAAGTTGGGTGCTGGGTAACAAATGCCCTCTGGCAGACCAACAAGCGCCCTTAAGCACTGACCCATCTCCCTGGCGTCTTTCTCTATGTTCTTGCATGTTGGCATCTGTTCACCACAGGCGTTGTGTTCTTAACAGTCAATTTGACCGAACAGGAAATTTGGGACTCACGTTGTTTTATCTTCACGGGTATCTTAAAATAGTAATAAAATATTCTTTATGTACACACGTGCTACTGTTGAAAGTTTGGCCAGTGGTCTAACTTCTTCCTGTTGCTCTTTCCATCGGGCAATTGGAATGATGTTTTCTTTAAAAAAAAAAAAAGAAAGAAAGAAAAAAGAAAAGAAAAGAAAAAACATTTCAGCTGGAACTTGAGAATTAGTTCAGTGGTTGGCAGCACTTTCTTACTCTTGAAGAAGATCTGTGTTAAGTTCCCAGCGCACACATCATGTCTCACAGTTGTCTGCAACTTTAGCCCCAGTGGATTCATCCTCCTCCTCTGGCTTCTGGGGGCCCTAGGCACACTTGGGGTACAGAAACTCACTCAAGAAAACACACACACACACACACCATATAAATAAATGATTAGATGGTTAGATAAATAAATAATATTAAAGAAATAATGGCTTTGGCCATGCTAGGTTAATTTTCTGGATCTCTTAATTGGTCCTTCCCAATTATCTTCGTTTCAGGAACATTTTCAAATGGTGATTTGTCTCCAGGGATTCCATTATATAATAGAAATAACTAATTTGTTGTGCTCTGCAGACATTTTAACAAATTGATGGAACCACCAGCTCTTGTCTCAGAATCCTTTTAGATGCCTAAGATTGAAAACATGAAATTTTGAAGGGAGCAAGGTATAATGATATCCAGTCACAGCAACCGTTGAAATGTGTGACACAATAGCAGCCCACTTTGCTTCATTGTGTATGTATTTTCATTTTACTCCACTATTAAGATATTAATACCATGTGGGTTTTGAATAATCAGATCTAAATATAGTCAAGTATAAGTCTGATTGCAAATACAATGAATGCAATTGTATTTGAACATATTTTTGAAAACTATAATTTGATGCAATGACTGATTGTGTGTGTGCATGTGTGTGTGTGTGTGTGTGTGTGTGTGTGAGAGAGAGAGAGAGAGAGAGAGAGCGAGCGAGCAGGTGTGTATGTGTTTATGAAACTAGGGTGCATGTATTTGTGTGCGCCTGCATATGGAGGCTGGAGATCTACATCAGGGGTCCTTCTGCAGAAGTTATCAGAACTATCCTTTAAGACATTGTCCCTGGCTGGCCTGGACCTCCACAGGTGGGCTCAGTTTGATGACCAGTGAGACTCCACAGTGCTGCCCTGCAGTGTAAGCCAGCACGGCCTGGAGATGGAACCCAGGTCCAAGGGCTTTCGAGAAGGCACTTTCTGATTGAACTGTCTCCCCGGCCCTGTATGGGAGATGGCTTTACGATAAAGTTGTGGTTGCTGTTGAGACTCTTTTTTGATGCATGTGTTGATTATTGTAAAAATGGAACATTTCAGCTAGTTAGTAAGACAAGCTATTTTGCTGTGATGTCTTCCCAGTCGATTCATGTGCCCGAAGCTTGGTCCACAGTGTGTCGATGTTGAGATACGGCCTTTAAAAGGTAGGGCCTCCGAGCAGCTGAGAGCACTTGTTGCTCTTGCAGAGGAGCCAGTTCGTTTCCTAGCAACCACCCAGGGCTGCTCACAATCACCTGTAATTCTAGATGTGATGCTGCCTCCTGGCTTCTGCGGGCACCTGAACTCATAATACATGCATCTGCCCAGGAAAAACACTCATACACTTAATCAGATAATAATAATCCAGATAATTATTTATCTGGATACATATGTATCTAGAGATAGATACATATTTTTAAAGGCAGGGCTTAGTAAAAGTAATTTCTTGGGCCACTGGCCATAGAAGGCTCTACCAGGGTGTGCACTCTCCTGAGAGGGGACCGTTGTACTTAACATCCCATGCATGCTTTGGACTTCTTGCTCATAGTTGGTGCCTTTTCCATTGCTCCCTTGTGTTGTGAGTCAGTGGGCAGGAGTGTGAAAAGGCTAACCAGAGGCTGAGCAAATGGGGACAACTCCACCTCCCAAACTTAGGTTTTACGCTCACAAAGCTGTGAAATAAATGAATCCCTTTCATTATAAAATTATCGGCATCGTATATTTTATTATAGAAATGGAAATGGACTTACATACCAACCACGTGCATATCAAAATTATTTTAGAAAAATTTTCCCTCTTTATTTCATTTATCTTATCATGTAACCCTTCCTGTTTTCTTGCTTTTTGTGGTCCTTGGCTCAACGACTGTGAGACATGACGTTATTATTTTATGTCTCGGGATTTTGACTTTATGATGGTTTTCTTGTTAAATCACCGCAATCAGCCTACTTTATTCTTTTCTTTGGTGATTAACTCAAAGTGTCTACCATCAGCTTGGGTTTTACAGCTCAATTTGAGTTTCAGTTTTGATTGCTGCATAGGCATGCGTCCTGTGTGCTTCCCGGGACACGGGGAACTCACCCTGCTGTCTTTATTAGACTGCAAACTGCTCCCTTTGTTCATATGTAGCTAAATAAGATTTTTTTTCTCAGAACAGCTTCTCTCTATACATGACCCTCAGACTCCCTTTTCTTTCTGCCTGCTCTCAAAATATCCTGATGGCCAAGGAGCCATGGACAGATAGGGCTGAATGTCTCCTATCAAAGGTAGCAAATGCATCCTCCCTCAATGCTCTTGTTCTGCTCAAACTGTGAACAGGTTAACGAATGTCCATTCACTTTGCAGAAGTCCTTCTTTATTCCATTCTGTTAAATCAAATATTGCTCTTCCAGGAAGTTCCCAGCTACAATTCAAAACATTATTCTGTAAACTAAGGGTTTTCCATAGCCCTGTCAAGTTAATATGCAAAATTAACTATCAGAGGCCTTAAGGTTATGATAAATGATACCCATCACCATCCTCATCATTATCTTCATCACCAGTGTTACTAACAATTTCTCAACTTGAGTGTGTGTTGAGGGAAAGCAATGGATAACAGATAATACAACCACTGTACTATAGCACAGGGTTGGTGTCTCAGTCAAGGGCTCAAGGAATAAAAACTAAATATTCTGCCGACGCTGTGATACACCATCACAGCTGCAAAGATGGAGGCCTATACTATATTATAAATTCTATTTATATTTTATTTATATTTTTAAATGATATGTTCATTGTCTGTGGAAAGGCTTCGTAATAAATCTAGACTATTTTATCTCACAATCTTATTTTCGTTGCTGTTTTGCTTTGCATACACAGTGTTCTTCCTGAACACCAGAAGAGGGCGCCAGATTTAATTATTAATGGTTGTGAGCCACCATGTGGTTGCTGGGAATTGAGCTCAGGACCTCTGGAAGAGCAGCCAGTGTTCTTAACCTCTGAGCCATCTCTCTAGACTACAATTTTTTTTTAGGACTATAAACAAGTGTTTTTTATAAGGTAGGTAGGTAGGACACAAGTATCTCTACAGGTAGACTGTGTCTGGTACATTCCTAACAGTGTGTTATGAACTCTGAGGTCATTGTCACCCTCCAAAATGTCACCTTATGTTCTGTTCCAGAATTATCTGCTTATCATGGACTTCTCTTGATGTTTCTAATGGGAATCTGTATCAGTCTTCACTTCAAGCACGAGGCTGGGTTATGGAGTCTGTGCCATCACCGCCCCTAGCTCAGCAAGCACTCTTGACTGATCACAGGACATGCGCAACAGGAACCAGACCATTTTTTTCAATCTGATAATCAGACAGGTTGTTTAAGCCTCCAGTGCTAAAGTCACATTATTGCAAAATATTCAAGATCATTCTGGTACTTCCCCTTGGGGATTGGAAATTAAGCTCTGAAATTTAAACACGGTCATGGGTCTGAATATGAATATAAATTAATGAAAAGCCATTTGAAACGTGAGCCAGAGGCTCCTTCACCATGTGGCCAAATTGTTACCACTACAACTCTGCTGGCTACTTTCTTCTCAGGAACTCCCAGGTGGAGATCAGGCATGAGGAGGTAGAGTCAGGCTTCACGTGACTGTGTTTGCTCCTACTGTGACTAGCCAGGTTTTCCATTAGAGTCCTGGGTTTCTTTTGGAAGTCAGACCCACACTGACAAATTCAACATGTGCACACATGTGACAAATAAAATATAGATAGGCTCACTTCAGTTGCAGACAGAGCTATGGTCACGAGTTAGACGGTTCTTGGCCACTATTCATTTTCTCTCCACCCCGTCTCTTCACCTCGCTCACAAGACCATCACTTGCAAGCTCTGGAATCTTCCCCTTCAGCCATGCTGCCGACAGGATCATGCTCTTGAGATCTCCAAAACGAAGACCAGGCTTTGAGAACTGGCTCACCTAAAAAACAACGAACATCCTCTAAATGATAATAAATATACTTTGATAAAAGATATGTAATTGTAGGTATTTGGCAAACCCTGGGTAAAATAAACACTTGATAGATTTCTATTGTGGGGTGTGTGCACGTGTGCTACTCATATCAACTTTCTCAAAGTCTTTCATGTGCAAATGTAAATACCCACTGTGCTTCCAACAGAAACATACAAGAATTTGTACTAAAAATATTGATTGGAATCATTTTTTTTTTCAAAAATAGGATTAGCACTGCAAGGGTCAAGGGCTGCAATTATTCAAAGTTTACCTACCAATATTTGATGTTTGTAAAAGTTTGCTTTATGACCTATGTTATGAAAAATTTGAGAGATATTTCCAAGGACTGCTTAGAAGAATGGGGGGGCGGGGTCCTCCTCCGTCTGATGGAATATTCCGTTATAGCTAACTGACCTAGGACATCATCTGAGGTTTCCTTGCTGATTTTCAGTTGGGGTGATTGATGTAAAGATGACCGTAGGGCACCGCCGTCTGCCACCGTGACTGCATTGGATGTCTTATGTCTGCTAGTACTTGCCTCCTTCGTGTCATGAAACACACCAACATTAAGGCATATATGAAGTTGTCACACCTTCTTGGCGACCTTTGCCCCTTACAAATATGTACTGGCTTTCTTGTAGCCGGCAGACTAGCACTAGGTACCAATAGGAGAAAATGTAGTTCAAAGGCTGTGGCAGACCTAAGGATGAAGAACGAATATATTTAAGTAGTGACAAGAGGAGGCAATATGGAAAAGGGGAAGACAGACTAAGGTAGGAATGAGGAGGAAACCATATAATTAGAGGTTGGAGGTGTAAGAGGTAGCAGAGAAATGACAGCAATCCATAGTCTTTTCGGCCGAAACATAAGCTAAAACAAAAATCCAAATGCAAAAGTGTAACAAAGTTTTCAAAATTGAAATTAAAAATTTGAGAAATCAGTGAGGTGCAAAGACTTCAGTCCATGGTTTTTGGTATGATACGGTTTCTATCTCCTTTGGGGTGTCTGTTTTCTCAATCTGGGACTTTGGGTGAAGCTGCCAGTCTCAGCGATTTTAACAAGTTAAGACACTGGACAGAAGGACACTTGCTGATGTGAGCATCCCCAGTCCCATCCTCTGCCAATCATTTCCCCATCTTGGTGTTCTGGGGATTATTTCCAAGCATAGGGTTTTGTATGGCTGAGGTTCTTGGCTGTGAATGGCCCAACTTTCTGTCTTTACCTCACACACTTTCCATTTTCTTTTTTTTTTTATTTTTTGATTTTTTGAGACAGGGTTTCTCTGTAGCTTTGGAGCCTGTCCTGGACTAGCTCTTATAGACCAGGCTGGCCTCAAACTCACTGCTTCTGCCTCCCAAGTGCTGGGATTAAAGGCGTGCACCACCACCGCCCAGCACTTTCCATTTTCTTATGTTGTAGTCAGACAAGGCTAAGTGTGGTGGTGCCTTCGGTGGCCACTCACTGTTTCCTGGGGCTTCAGACGCCTGTCCACACTTCTGCATCAGCCTCCACAGGCTGTGCTGTTCTGGTCCTCTGTCCCTGTTTCCAACAGCCTGGACCTTCTCTCTAAATCCCGGAACACCAATGCATGATGGGAATGTTTCCCTGGCTGTATAAGGAGACTGGCTACTTCTGGGCAGAGATAGTCATTCATACTCAGGCTTATTTTCATTTTCCTTAGTTCTTTTTTTTTTTTAAAGAGGAATAGGATCTACAATTATTTTATTCTAACAATTTTTGTCTGACTTTTAACAGATATGGCCCTTAATCTATCATCATATTTAAAAGTCTTTTCCATTTCTTTCTGTTACAAATATTATACAACTTTATCATGAAAACTTTGAAAATATAGAAAAGTTACAGTTTAAAAACTATATACGTCCTCCAGAAATAAACAGTATTTCTTTTCAGATCTTATGTTCTAGATATTTTATTTATTTGTGGTCATAAAGAATGCTAACATTGCAAATTCTAACCTTTCTTAATTTATAAAGAGTTTATAGCATAAATAAAGAAAGTGTGTTACTAATATTTTATTGTGATATAGTCAGTTTTGCAATCTCTGTGTTCTTACACATGCCTCAGTTGCTCGATGCTGTCCCCGAAGCCAGAATGGCCAACCAACACCTCTTTCCTTTCTCCAGGGCTGTTCCCTTCCATCCTCAGAGACAGCGGCTGACTCCTGGATGTAACATTTTCATAAGTTAGTTTATAGTTTCACTGCTTGATGTTTGAAATCATAAGAAAAACAAGGGTTGGAGTTATGTTTTTAAGCCAAGAAAATTGGAATCATGATGTATGTGTTCTTCAGTAACTTCCATTTTCCCTTTCAGTGTTGCTATTTTTCCCCATAATGTTCTATGTAGCTCACCGTCAAGTATGGTTAACAGCAGAACAGAATGTGTTGTAAGCATTGGTCTTATTATTTTCCCGTTGATGGTGGGAAAACATGATGCATACATGTTTGTCATTACTACTGATGCTGCAGTTATGTGTCATGGAGCGTGGACACGCCCACTGAAAGCTCTGCTGGATGTCACCAAGCTCATAACCAAAGACGCTATATTCTGCACACCCTCACCATAAGCTGTGAGACAATCCTGTCCTTACAGGTGGGTCCAAAACTCAAATTCTCCTCCCCTCTAATGGATCTTAAGGGTGCATCATGGTGGTCTTGTTCTGAAAAAGTAGAGGAAATCATTTTCATCTTTATTAATTTGAGAGTCCATTTTTGCTTCTGTGATATGTCCACTGGCATCCCCTGACTCTCTGGGATTTGAAAATATCCAATGTCTTCTCCATTACATAATGTTTATTCAAGGGTGAAAGACCAAATTTCCAGGAAAAAGACTGACCTCAAGTCTCACCGTTGCCTGTTAAATGACATTAACACCTAGCTGCATTTTCTTTCTAATGTTTCAGCATCCATCGTTGCTGCATTCAGCTAAAATAAGAGGAAGCTGCAAAGAGAACCCAGTAACAGAATGTTCCATGGGGCTGTTTGTAACCCTTTCCACACTAAACCTCAGGGACTGGCGTTACTCAAACAGAGTCAGCATCCCTGAACTCTTTGGCACCAACAATGGTCAGACTGGTGTTCTTTTCAACTTTCGCTTTTTATGTAGCATAAAACCAAAAGCCTACTTGAATCTTTTTTTTTTCTATTTTCTGTCTACTAGAAGACACAGAGGACCACAGTGGCAGATCCTGTGAGACGAGAACACTAGCACAGGACCCTCTCAGGCTCTGATGACAATATTCAATCGATTATTGGTATAAGGAAAGAAAGCATGACTAAGCAGGCACAATGCCTAGGATCCTTCTTTTTGTTTGTTGTCTTTTATTTCTTGGATGTTTCTACTAAATTTCTTGTCCTATTTGAATAACCAACAGCTGACTTTTGGTGAGCAGTTTCCAAATTTTAGAGCAACAAATAAGACCTTTCTTTTGCTGTCACATATGAGATTTAAAAAAAAAATCTAAGTTTTTCTTTAAAATCTCGGGTTATAAATTTTTTGCCTTCCAAATAAAGATCTTTCTCAAATGTTGGCATTTGCTAATACAGAAGGGTGAATATCAGTCTTTACGGGCAATATTTTTCCTTCTGCTCTGGTAAATGCAAGGTTTAATTTTATTCTTCTAATTCTGTCATTTTAAGCAACCTTGGGCCAGTATGATTCTCTGCTCAGATTGTTTCTCAGCATGTGAGGCACCCCATGCCCTGGGTACCTAAGATTTTGTGTGACGCTGGACTTGGCTCTTAGCATATGGCTTTGACCGTCGCTCCTCTTCTGTCGTTCCGGCTTCCTGTTCTGAAGCGGAGAAAGCCACCAGGTTCCGTCTCCACCCTCTGCCATACTGTAACCTCTTTCCTTTGTCATTTTCAAACTCTATTCTCTTTCTCTTAGATGTTTTAAAGGGTTCCAGTGCTGGCCCAGTGCATCATCATGGGTTAGATTTTCCCCAATATCTGTTCTGTTTCTTACTTTTCATTTCAATGTTGCTATTCCATTATTAATGACCTTAGAGTGTGGTTCTCAACCTTCTTAATACTGTAATCCTCCCTCATGTTGTGGTCACCCCAACCGTGAAATTATTTCTTTGCTACTATTAATTTTCGCTATGCTATAAATTGTAATGGAAATATCGGACATGCAGAATATCTGCTGTTCAAACCCCAGAGGGGTCTTGACTCACAGGTTGAAAACCACTGCCTTAGAGTCTTTTCCTCACCCAACAATCTTACCACTCTCATTGTCTTCAATTGTGGCTCTAGGTGACAGCTCTTTCTAGGCTTGAGTTCCACTACTGATGACCCAAATGACTGGGCTCTTTTTTCATAGACCATAACCCATCACCTTTGGAGCGATATCCTCCTATAAATCTAGACGGATCATCTCTTGGTTTGTGGCTCAATGTATTTAATTCCTCCTTTCCTTCCTTTTTATTTTTTAAGTCTTCCACCAACAAGAAAGGACTCCTACTGATTTTTTGCTTATACAAATCTGCAAATTTCCCTCTGACCTTTTCTTTGTGCCTGTGGTTTGACCTCTCTTTCCCCATAACAGCTCGACTCCTCTGAGTATTAACTCCTGCTGTCTCTTAGACTTTCATCTGCAGCAGTCCTCATGGCTAAGGAGAAAATTCTCCCATTTTACACTGTGTAGATCTTAAATATTTTCATAATTGAATCTCTGTAAATGTCTAGACTATCTTAAATACTTACTTTTGGTGTTTTTCAAATAAAAAAATTTTGCTAACGAGGGAAATTTTAATATAATATATGTAACTCAACATAATACATATAATTGTATATAATATATACATTTAAATGTCTTATTTAAATATCAAAAGACTCACCTTAGTCATAGCTTTCAAGTCTTAGAGCAAGAGTATATATTAATAAAATAAAGATATATCCTTGAATGAAGATGAGAGGTTTGATAATTCCATCTCATTCTAAAATCCTCCTTTCAAAATATATGTATGTTCCCTG
Organism: Dicrostonyx torquatus; assembly: GCA_028555095.1. NCBI lineage: Eukaryota > Metazoa > Chordata > Mammalia > Rodentia > Cricetidae > Dicrostonyx > Dicrostonyx torquatus. Next base: position 6,910,694 of record JAQHUG010000050.1, on the reverse strand, counting down.
AGATAAATTCACTAACGTCTGTTCTTCATAAAACAACGAGACTTTAGCAGCTGTTTTCAACATTATGAGAAAGATACAGGTGTACAGCTCTATTCTCCCGTCTACGCCTCAGCCAGGTCTCTGCAGGTATCTATGACATGGCTCTGAAGACCTGGTGTTCCAATCAGGTTCTTTTTGTTGCAATCAACAATTCGGAAACTGACTTGAGCTACCTGAAGCCTGAGGGTAGACTGAGAAAGATATTGGCAGCTCAGGAGTTGATAGGCAACCTGGAGACCAACGTCGAAAGAGACACAGGAAAAAATGGCCTCCCAGAAGCCTGGAATCAAGGGCTACAGGGACTTTGGGAACAAGCCACAGCAGGAACAGTTTGGCCACCTCCAGGGTGATTAAACTCCAAAGGATATGACAATGTCTGCCTGTTACTCTGTGCAGGAGTTAAATTCCAGAGGAAAGACATACGTCTGGTTGGCTTTAGATCACAAGTCTACTTCTGTATGCCTGGGACCTCAGAATTCTTGATTAGTATCCTTCCGTTCAGCATCCCAAGAGCAAAGAGTAGCTCTGTGGGAACCTAAGTGCTGACAAAAGGCTAAAAGACCCCGAGGAGTCAACATCCTAAAAATGTCAGTTGCAGTTCAGTTAACCTGAGCCTTCAGAGGTCATACATGTTATCTTGCAACTCCTGCTATTCTCATCACGGTTCTGTCTTAAGCTTGCTCATTAGCTTAGCGTTCATTCGCTTAGAATTCATATCTGAACAGGTAAGAACTTTCTAAATAAAATAAATCAGAAGTCAAAATGTGTCTGCTCAATACACTTACTATGTGATCAGGAACAAATTAAATTTTCTGAGCCTCATTATCCTAATTGATTCAGGAATTTTTCAATAATTTGGCAAGAATGCAATGCTCTTAAATCCTCCATAAGTGATAGCTGGCTCATCATTAGAGCCACGGACATTTGTACTGGGGTACCATATAGGGTGATTCAGATTAACCTGTTGTTCTACATCTCTGTTCCAAGTATCATCTCTAAACTATTCTCTCATATCACCAACCTTAGGAAAAGAGGAGAGCTAATCCTCCGGTCTTTCCCCAGACTTTACTCCAGTTGAGTAACAAGCCAGTCAGATCCTACCCATTCAGTCTACAGAAGAGGCATTGTCTAACCTTAACGGAACTAAGAGATAGCAAGCAACTGACTCAAACCAAAGCAGATATGACCATAACACAAGCTGACATACTCACAGACTGTTAATATTGTGTCTAGCTTGGACTGTATCTAGAAAGTGGGACATCACAACGTACTGCACATGGTTTTTGTTTTGTTTTGTTTTTTGAGCCTGTGGGGGACGTTTTCATTCACACCACCACACTGGGTGAAATCAGTGAAGGTTGTAGCGGCGCCACTCTTTGAGAAATATAAGCCAAGTTATTGCATGGGCTCTATTACCCAGTGTAGGACAGGCAGAGTACAGGCTGTATTGCTGGATCAAAGAGATCATAGACCACATGACCTTCTCACTCAGCTGCCAATCAAAGGCAAGGCAGCTCTGCATTAAGATATTATCATGACCCAGCTCAGCTTTCTGTTAGGCCATTGCTCTTTCATCTCCCATGATGAAGGCCTGTACATCCTATTAAAACATGAATTGCTGTCACATCCCCAGTCCATCCCAAATAAAAGAAGAACAATAAAGATTGAAGACCAAGCTATCTTCTTTTCCCCTGCTCTATTGTTTCATTTAGACTTTACTGACGTGCACATTATGACAGTAAGTTGGGTCCACTGAGTTTTCAACCTGAAATTTTATCATATGGGTTCTACTCATGTCATGGATAAGTGGATGGAAAAGTCATCTCCTTTGAGCAGGGGGTGTAGACTGAATTCTTATAAAAAGTTGATTTAGTAGGGGCTGGGTCTTGTTTCAAACTGGGCATCCATGCACAGAACTGGATCTACAGAGCAGAGAAGGGGGTTCTGTGGTCTAGTCAGCTGCCCTCAGCTGCTGGCAAAGCATCCTGCCTCACAGCACAGAACAGCCATTCCTGCAGAAGACCCTGCTGTCCTCAAAATGGAATTAGATGCTGCCTGTCTGTCCACCAAAACCTGGTGCTCAGGTTTTGTCTCCATAGGAGGACAGTAAATTATTGAAATATGTCTCCCATGACATCATCTAAATATTCTTTTGGGAAAGGTGTCTACTTCCATTGTCATTGACAGGCAATATAATTTATCTTGCCTGGCTCATGTGTGTGGATATGCATAATAGCTAGCATGGTTTTTTTAAATTTGTTTTTATACTGAATATTAGCAACATTGATGCATTAGTTAACACACACCACATTGCACCACACACTATTCTAGGCCCCTTACACACACAAGTTGTTCTATCATAACATTTTGTCAAATGGGAATAATGACATTCACTTTGTTGGTGAAACAGCAGAAGCTTAGGGAAGTTGTCACGTATGTCCCAGCTCTCAGCAACAGTGGGTAAGCAAAGTAGACTTTACCTGACTATGGTTGCCTATAGCATGAGTGATAGATATTGGGGTTCAACACCCAGAGACAGATATTGGGGTTCAAGCTGAAGATCAGAAATGCAAAGCAACCAAGTCACTAAAGAGTTCTTACCTCTAGCAAGGCTCAGACAAACAAAGAGGCCATCCTATCCTCAGCCTGACTGTAGACTGCCAGTGCTCTCCACCAAACCTCAGAATGCAATGAGCTCTTGTCTTCTCCTGTATTATATACCTCTCTGTGCCCAGCCATATCACTCCTGTCTCCACCTCCCCAGTGCTGGGATTAAAGGCATGTGACTCCTGAGTTCTGGGAGCACCTCCATGTGAGCTCTGTTTCTCTCTTAGACAGATTCAGTCTTGCATAGCCCAGGGTGGCTTTGGGTCCTGGGATTAAAGGTGTGTGCCTCCACTCCCTGGCCTCTAGTGGCTTAGCTCTGCTCGCTGATCTCCAGGCAAGCTTTACCTACTAAAGCACAAATAAAATATCACGATAGTTGCCACCATCACTCTGCTTCTATCCCTCCCCCAGCATTGCTCTTATGGTGATGGCTCTCTAAACCTGAGTACTGTACAGGTATATCCCCGCATTTCTAGAGACATTATTACTTTATCTGACAGAAAACACTATCTTCTTTTCAACATGTGTAACACACAAAGGCTTATGGGTGACCCAACTTAAACCCAGAAGCTTGAATTCTAAGCAATCCTAAACTAGAATTAAACATCTCACTTATACCTCATTTAGCAGACAGAGAAACTGAGGCACAATGATACAAACTCATTGCTGGCATCAAAGGAGACTCTGGTTCAAACTTTGGGTCTCCTTGCTGGGGGAGGGTGTGCATGTGCTTAGAAAGAGTGTGGACTACGGATTGCAGAAGACAACTCAGGGTTCAAATCCCGACTCTTCCTTGGCGATATGAACTAGGTTTGGGCTTCGTCATTTCTCTGAGACTGTTTCTCCGTATGTAAAATGAAATGGATACTACCTCCCTCGCAGTAGTAGCAGGGACTGCTGGGGATGAAGTGTAGAAGTACCTGGTAGGCGCCTTGCACGAAGAAGGCATTGACAGAGTGGTAGCTGCTTTCCTGCAGTGCACATCTTCGCTTGTCCTTTACTTGGTGTCTCGGATAATTTTCTCACTGTCAAAAACCAGAGCTGCTCATGTGTGAGGCAGAGTTCATTCTGAAGGCTTTGATTTTTTAATTTAAAGGCAGAAAAAGTTAAAAAGTGCTGAGCAAATATTTCTACTGTTCAATCATTAAATATTAATCGATGTCGATGCGTTTGAAGGGGCTTTTAGCTGTGACAGGTGAGCTGAATTCGAAGTTCTGATTTAACGAAGCCTCCTGGCCACTTGGGCAAGATGTCAAGGCGCCAGGTACAAGGGAGAATTAGTAACTGATAAACAACCTTCTGAGAAAGATTAGTAACTAGGAAATTGGGACCCAAACAGGGCTTCTCTTTTCTTCTCCAGAATTAGTTTTCTTCTTGGAACTCCTTCAGTCCTTTTGGAAGCTAGCTTGATTCTGGAACCGGTGAGTGGGGATGCCCCTAACTGCTTTGCTTAGACTGGCCTGGGAAATGATTAAGTTGGTGGAATGATGAATCAAGGGTGCAGCAGGATTTTTCACAGTCTCTGTGAACAATGCCCCATATTGTGCTTACTCTGACAAGCTGTATTTTTATATTTGACATGTGAGAGGAACATGGAAAATAACACCCTGACAGTGCCGTAGACACAAGTCATGCATCTTCCTAACACAGATTGATGAGTGAGAAAGAATATATTTAGTGAGCCCTTCTTAAGCCCGCCAAGGAAAATATATAGATCCACTACCAATGGATTGACTTATGCATCATATAAGCATTCTTTACAAGCAAGGGACAGAAAAAGACAGCCTCCATCCACTTCTGGGCTAGGAAATAGATTAGAAAGATTAACAGACACCAACATAGAGCATGTACGGCAGTTACGGCCTCATGGTTGGTGTCTACCTGTTCTAAGAAATAGGGCGTGTGGAATTTCCCCGTTGAGATATATGGGCCTGTTTCCATTTCAAATTAAAAGCAAACGAAACTGCTGTTAAATCAGAGCAGAAAATACAGCTGTTCAGAGAAGGGCCTAAGTGAAAACTGAGATGGAACAGCCATGGCTCCTTGAGCAGCTGCGTCTAGGAGGAGAAGCCCACAATACTATACAAGCCCTGTACTGGCGGCCGTCAGCAGACAACAAGGGGCCAGGAGATGACTCAGCCAGTAAGGTTCTTGCCAGGCAAGCACAAAGACCTGAGTTCATATCTCCAGTACCCATGTGGAATGCCAGATGTAGCAGCGTGTGCACCTAGAGCCCCAGTGCTAGGGAGGTTCAGACAGGAAGATCCCTGAGGACTTCTGACCTGCAAGTCCACTTGAAACGATGAGCTCTGAGATCAGTGAGAGATCCTGCCACAAATAATTAGGTAGACCATGTCTAGGAAGACACTTGGCACTGACCTTTTGCTTCTACATGTACACATACATGTTCACACACTCTACATGCATACATATGTGTGAAAGCATACACATACACACAAACAAACATTAGATGACGGAAAGGAAAGGATTGTTATCTTCAGCGAACTTTGCAGTTTACTGGAGAATTTCCCAGAGAGCAGGACTCATTTTTATTTTGTCCTGGAGCACTACTGGTGATAGCTCCAGAATCGTCTTTTTCCAGAAAGGATAGAGGGAGCTGTCTCACCAAACAGTGTGCATCCTCCATGGAGCAGCTATGTCAATAAAGAAGTACAAAGTTACATCCATCACTATAACCCTGGGGTTGATGAAAAACCTACATTGGGACATCATCGCATCCCGATTTCTCACTTAAGTTAGTCTTACTTCCAACTATCTCAGGACAATCCCACAAACACTCTCTGATAAGAAAATTTGCATGATAATCTTCATCTCATAATTTATGTCTAGGGACACAAAAACAGCTCCTTTTATCCCCAACTAACATGATGCCTCTTATAGCTCAAATTTCCACTCACATAAAAATTCTATGAAGCGTGCAGAAATACATATGTATAATCACCCATCCAAAACATTTGAAAACCAAATCACTATCAATTCACTTTTTAAGACAGAAAATAAACAGAGAAAATGAAAGGCGTCACACGAAAGACTCCACCAATGTGCTTCCAAGCGCAAAAGGGACTTTTCATTGATTTAATCTTTGTTTCTTCGCTTTTGATTATGTACCTAAGTTGATAAGAAGGCAGATAAAGGAGAGAAATCCAAAAATCCTAAAAACAGAAATGGCCATAAGGTGATCTAACTCAGCTCTGAGCCCTACAAACTACAACACTAATCTGCAAGGGGGAGGTGCCCAACTGTGTAACCGTGGCACAAGTGTCATAGACTTGTCCAGCCATTCTACTTTGATCGAAGGCTTTATCCACAGAAGGGAACCCATACCTGGAACCGTAAATCTACTAAGGAACCAATGGCCGTGGAAGTAACAGGCCCTAGTAGGACACATCTTTAAATCTCATGTACATAAGAGAGAAATAGATTGGACATGGATGGGTGGGTGGGTGGGTGGGTGGGTAGGATGATAGATGGATGGATGGACGAATGTGAGAATGACTGGATGAATAAATCAATCCTGAATCCTAAGATGACAGAATGTACCTCCTTCTACTCTTGCTCCTGAAATTTTAATGAGATAGGAGAGAGTTGGTCGGCCAAGTCAGCTCTAGGGAAGAAGAAGAAAATGTCTGTGTGTGAGAGCCCCGTGGACTTTGATGGGCAAGTGCCGGGCTTTACCAGACTCATTGAATTGTCACCCCGATGTGATCAAAGTTTGCTTCAATGATACTACACGGAGAGTATTAATGTCAATTATTTTTAATATTTTATTATTAAAAACTTTCAAATATATTCATGTTTCAATAATTTTCCACCAAGTGTTCCTATGCCTCAACTTCAATTCTGTCACAATCATTCCATTCCTTCGTCACTTAACACTCAACATACCCATCCTCCCACCCATCAGGCCATCTGATTTATTATGCATTTCAAGCCAAATTGCAGACATCACAATCATCTCCATAAATACTTCTTCAGTAAAAAATAGGGTCAGGGTTCAGCAATTGTTTCAAATAATTTTTTTCCTTTGGTAGAAAAATTAATCAGCCACTGGAATTTTGACAATTGCAAACACCTGTGTTACCCCAAATATACCCAGATATAGAACATTACTGTTGGCCCAGAAACTTTACCAGAAGAATTAGAGAGTGAGGGTTTGAATGAATATATTTATCTCTTCACCCAAGAACATATTGTTCTGGGATGAATGAATGCATTTTAAACTTTTTTTTTTTCAGATTTCAAGAAAACATGGGTGTCCTTCCCTATGCCATTCAGTGGTACCTGAACTCCGAACACACGTTGATGAAGGCCTGGGGTGTTACATGATTGTAGGTCCACTAAGATTGCAGGTCCACTAAGTTGGCCAAAAGTTTGGAGAGAATTAAACAAAACTAGAACCCTAACATTTTACATGTGTTTTCGTTACTTAAAAATCTAGAGACGGATGCCTAAAGCTGTCGGTATAACAGGTGTACTTTGGGTCTTAATGAGGTTTTTTTTCATACTAGAGGTTCCTGTCAACTTTTCAGGGGCAGAGGCAAGAGGGAAAAGCAAGAAACCCCTCTGTAAGATGGTGCACACTGCCAAGTTGGATCCAGAGCCAACCTTAGTCCCAACCACGTGACACTTAGAAGCTGAATCCTTTCCAAGCCCAGGACTCCTTAAGTAGCTACGCTGACTAATTACTTCCATCAGGATAATTGCTCCTAAGAAAAGGGTACAATTGCTTCTCCCAAGTAGAATATTGACATTGCTTAATGAAGAATTAACGCATGCTGTGGCAAACTATGGGCTCAGATAGGGAATAAAGGTGTTTCCCAAACAATCTGTTTCCAGGAACAAATTCCTAAGGAGTTCTAGGATTCTCTTAGGTATCCTGAGTGAAGCTACTAGGCAGCTCTACAGCAGGGAAGACTCTGTGCCATCCGTGGGCATGACAATCACCAGCAGCGGCCATCAGTCAGGCACCAGTGAGTCAAACAGCATGGTCAGGTCTCAGAGCCATTACACGGGATTCAACTAGTTAACACAGACATGGACATGTCTCAGATTGGCCCTTTTCAGTCATTGCTACGTTACAAAGGGGACACTCACAACATGTTTCTTGGGTGAGTGGCAATGTTGAAAACTTGCGATGAGGAATGACTGGCACCAAAGCCTCCACTGTGCTGACTGGGACCTAGTATGGCCACGGATGATTGTTTGCCCAGAATTGCAATACACTCCATTATTTATTCATTTAGTTCACACTGATAAAGCAAGGATCCTATCGAAAGTGCTGGTCTAATGGTTGTACCGGCTGTGTAGGAATTAAAGCGGAATTAGAAGAAGAATCCGCCATCAAGAGGTTAACAACTCCAAAGGAAGGGCTACCGACCATCTGTTGAAGAAATCTTCATTGGAAACTGTCTGTCCACTATCCAAAGATTCCATTAAGACCAAGGAACCCTGGCCTAGAGAGTTAAGAGTGCAATGCGTAGTGCTTGTGCAGAAGACCTGAATTCAGTTCCTGACGCCCACACTAGAGACTCATAACCTTCTGTTACTCCAGCCCCGAGGAATCTAATGCCCTCTTCTTGCCCCTTTGAACACCCACACTCAAGTGCTGACACAAGCACACACACATACACACATAGAGAGATATATAATTGAAAAAGTAAATAACAAAGGACTTGCACTTGGTGCCTACTGTGTCGACAGCTGCGAGTTCACAACAGAATTCCTCTTTAGGAACTGCTTTGGCCTGTAGAAAGCGACCTCACTGGCGATGATCTTCCTGAGGGCACCTGCATTCAGGGCAGGGCGGAGTTCAAGCACCAAGGACTCCTGGTTCCACTGTATTAATGCAAAGGCAGCGCATCTCTAGGTCTTACCACAGAATCACCCAAAGTTTCTCCTGCAGGCTCAGCTCATTTTGCCTTCTTCCCTGCCCAATCCACTGCTTGTCATTCATCACAGATGCCACACAAATCCACCCTCAATGACTGCCTACGTGCAAATCTCAACTCTTACAGTTGATCTCCTAGGAAGCAGATCTGGGTTGGCCCCTACCAAAGGTTGAGTTTTGGAACGTATCTCTAAGAGGGTGTTTTAGGAGACAGTGAGTGTATCAGAGTTTTAAGCTTAGAACTCCATCACTGACACCTGAGTATGGGGCAATGTTTTAAGGTTCTGTTCAAGGAGGACAGAGCTGGAACCTGTGGTAGGTGTGGAAACATGACATCCTCCTTAGTGATATAAGAAGAGCCTCTCAATCCCTCCAGAGCACAAAAAAGACTGAATGTCACACCCAGGTCAAACCTCAAAGAAGTTTGAGCTTTCAGTACTAGAACGTTTGTCACAGTAACAGAAAGCTCCCGATCAGAAGAGGTTGGGACTTCTTCTGAATTCAAATTGTAAATGTCGAGAAAGCTTGAATATTCAGATAACTTTCTTTAGTTTGAATTCCGCAGCCATCCACAGTCTAACTCCCTCATAGAGAGCAGTCTATCTGTCCTACCTATAAGGGCCAGGATGTCCTGTTTGGGGAAGTTATGTTCAGATCAGGATCTCCCACTTTTCCTAATAGCCATTAAATAAGGAGACAGTTACAGTGAGCACAGTTGTGAACGTTCCATAGGTGAGAACAGAGGTTAATCCTTGTAGCAGGTAGTGGTATTGTCTAGGCACCATGTACCAGCAGGGACCAGAAAGCCCATGCACATTACCATTCTGGAGATGTGCTCATCAAGGGACTCACATGTAAAATTGGAAAGAGGTACATTTATCCACACGTGAGTGACCTCCTGTGGGGCAGCATTCAAACTTTATGAAAGACTCCAAGAGATGATGAAAATGTGCTCTGGGCATAGCTCTTATTAGCCGAGATAAGGCAACAGCAGATGCCTAAAGAAAGAAAGATAGGGAGGACAGAGTCAGTGGTCAAGAGCCCCGCTAGAGTAGATGCAACCGCATAAGGCCAGAAAATTCATAAGTCAATCACTGCTTACAGAAGAGCCCAGAGAACAATCCATTCGCCAAAGCAGTGGAGAGCACAGGGCTGAGAGATTCTCCTAGTGCTAAGTGACAACTGTCCTTCATAGATGAGAGCAATAATGTATTCCATTGGAGAGATGAGCTCCTTGACAACAATGCACAAGAGAGCATCCTGAGATAACAAGCGAGACAGCGGCACTTAACGGGCACACCAGAGGGGCACAGAAGTCTCTCTGTGAATGGGAAGGCCAGAGTACCAGTCAAAGCACGGTACACAGCACTATTAACTGGGGGTGAAGAATACAGTGTTTTCAACAGTTAGAGATGGGGAGAGGCTGAGGAGGTGGCTCACTATGAAAATGCTTGCTAGGAAAGCTCAAGAACAGGAGTCTAGACATTGGGACTGAAGACCGCATATAGAAAAGCCTGTTGGGGTTGGGCTCCTTGCCTTTGAGCTTTGGTTGGTTGTGGTTCCCTGTAATGGTGTCTGAAAAGAGATATTTCCTTGGTGAAAGGTGAGGACTACAATTAGCTGCAAGAATAAGGACAAAGGCTTAGAGTGTAGTTAGGGTTATACTGGTTAGTAAAGCGGTAGTTATAGGTACTCCTCCATATATCCATGACTTTACCAGTTCTGGGCAGTTGGCTAGGTTTCCAGTATGAGGCATAGTTGCCCTCTTACTAAGTGGGTCTTAAGTCCAACTAGAGAGGTGGTGGTCACTGCCAAGGCATGGTTGCCAGGATAGAACCCTTAGGGTTGTTATTGTGACATTTAGTTGTTGTAGTTCACAGGCATCATAACTGGGTAGGACTGTTGGGAACTTCCCTTGTTTGGAAGCTTGCATGGCACCTTCTACGATCATGACAAGTCCTCAGGGAAGATGGTTCCAGGCCAGTTCCATCTCTGGGGACCCTGGGCTCTGTGTCTGAGGTGCATGGTGTCTTCAGCAACAGGGACTTGCTTTGTGGGGGTGGGGCAACCAAGGACAATGTGATAGGCTGTGTGTCTGCGGAATCTCTTGGTTAACTATGACCAACAAATTAAAAGAGGGTTGCTCATGCCTGCCGCTAAGGTTTCTGCTAGATGGTCTCTGGTTCTTGGAGGGAGCATTGTAAGCCCTATTGGGAAAATTCATTTTAAAAATGTATGTATGTTTATACACAGATTTATAGGTATTAGGGATATTTTGGGTAGAGAGTTATTGGTATTATTCCTAACAAGTTTTCAGACATCCTTACTATTATTTTACCCTCCTCCCTCCTTTTGTGTTTATTTCCCTACCTGTCCCTAGTTAAAGGCCCCTGTTTTCCATTTTTCCCATCAGATCTCTTATACTCTGCTATTTTCCTCTCTGTTTCTTCCACCCCCACCTCCACCCTAGCAATGGTTCCTTTTACTCTCTCAGTTTCTGCATTTACTTCAGGGTATGTACTCACATCTGAAAACTTGGAGCCAGGCGTCTCAGATGAGAGGGAAAATTCAATGTTCTTTTTTCTGGATCTGGGTCACCTCACTCAGTATCTCATTTTCCAGTTCCGGTCATTTACCTGCAAATTTCATGATTTATTTTTATAGCTAAATAATATTCCACTTTTCATTATCCATTTGTCCACTGAAGGACTGGTGTAGGAGGTTCTTCTGTCTATGTGTTGCTTTTATTGGTTAAATAAAGAAACTGCCTTGGCCTTTTGATAGGGCAGCACTTAGGTAGGCAGAGTAGACAGAACTGAATGCTGGGAAGAAGGGGAGACAGAGAGCCACCATGGAGCTTCCAGAGACAGACTTGCCAAATCTTTCCCTGTAGGCCACTGCCACATGATAATATACAGATTAACAGAAATGGGTTAAACTAACATGTGAGAGTTAGCCCATAAGAGGCTAGAGATAATGGGCCAGGCAGTGATTTAATTCATACAGTTTCTGTGTGGTTATTTTGGGTGTAAGCTAGCAGGGTGGCTGGGATGTCAAGCAGCCCGTTCGATCCTGTTACAGAGGACATTTAGCTGCCTATTTACTAACTGCATCTTCTGAACCTAAGACTCAAGGAACATGGAGGAAGAGGGGGCAGAAAGTTTATAAGAGCCATGTATTCTGTCTGTGAATCTCCTCCCATGGTGGCTTCTCTGTCACGTCGGACTTCTCCCTAGTATTGTGAGGCCAAATGAATCTGTCCTCTTTTCATCAGACATTCTGTGACAACAGTGAAGTAATTAATACCTCAGGCAAGAGCAAAGGCCTGGGTTGATGGATCGTCTTCATTCTCGCTGCTCCCTTAACTGAATCCTCATTTTTAAATGTTTTAATATGACTTTTAATCTTGTGGGACACAGGAGTGAAGAGCAACACAAATGCTCACCACAGGCTGGGATGTAGACTACCAATCACTGCTATAGCCAGGCTTAAGACCTACAAGCAGAGAGGTAAACAACGGGTTTGACAGCCAAAGCTGAATGATTCCTTGTCCCTGCCTGTCACATATCTAAGGGGCTACACTGACTGTCATGTAGTAGATGGTGATGAGATAGAATTACTGCAGTCCTTTTAAAACATTTTGACTAAGGATGCTACATTACATTAAGTGTCAAGCATAAATCATGTCATGTGATGGATGCTGCCTCCCTATCTATTAATCTACAGATACAGAGTACTTCTCTTAATGAGATAACCATTCAGAGAGCCCGAGAGGTCCCAACAAGCCATCCATGTACAAATTCCATTGCTCATAAATACTTGGTATCAGGGAGGGCTGTCCTATTTTTAGTTTCCTCATGAATTATTCATGAGAGTGCCGTAGACCGTCTGTGTGATTTTGCTAACCTTTCTTCAGATTCCGTTTCATATACCTGGGTACTCTGGAAACAATTTCCTTCCTGTTCTGTTAATTTAGCTGGAATCATCTTGGGTGAATAATAGGCTGGCATCCTCAAAATGTCACGTGTGTGTATGTGTGTGTGTGTGCGCGTGTGTGTGTGTGTGCGCACGCGCGCGCACGTGCAAGCACACATGCATGCACACAGACACACAGACACACAGACACACACGAGTGCATACACTCCATGGTTGAACTGGGCTTTAAAATCCATCCCCAGAATGGAGCCATAAACTCAAACAGAATTGTTAGTCTTTCTCCTAAGGAAGAGAACAGCTTTTTAAAACCTTCCCAGGATATTTTCTGGCTTCTGCATGAAGGAAGTAATTATGAGTATAACCCCAAAGCATTTGGCCCACTGCAGGCTGACTGTGGTTCTGGGGTTGGGCACAATCGAATACAGTGTGGGTCGCTACACTGCCAAATGAGAGGATCTTACTTCTGGCTGTTTTAAGGACTGGTGAAGCACTGGGACATATTTTACTGTACACTAGCATATATACTGGGACATATTTTACTCTACACTAGCATTCTCCTTTCATGGGGCTTAACAGTCTGTTTCCTTAATTAACCCTAACCTTGGTGCAGAGACCAAACCCTTCCTTTTTATTGCTTTCCAAACACTTGTGAACAAATAAGCTGAAACGGAGGGTATGTTTGCGGTTGACCTTTGGCCTCCCTGTGCCTGTGACAGCTCACCAACTCCTTGTTAGGTTTAGAACCCAAACATCCTCCAGTTGTGGGCTCTCATGTTGCTCGCACATGAGAGACTTTGCTCAGTCCTTCTGCTGTTCTCTAGGCATATTGCTAGTAGGTGATGCAACCACTGTGCCTTTTACAAAGGAAAGAACTGAAAACTGAGTCAAACGCTAGTGAAAGGAGGAGCCAAAGATGAAACCCTTGACTGACACCCCAGTCCTCTGCTCTTCACTTTAGTTTAGAAAAGATCCAGCTTCAAAAAAAAATATTCTAGCCCGGAGCCTTTCCATTTCTGTAGAGGTTTTCAGCTTCTAGTGGGGTCGTGGTTGGGGCTTCTGTTCTCAGAGGCCACCCAGAAAGGACTTCCCTGACCACATGTCTTTATGTGTGTGCACACTTGAATGAGTGCACACACTTCCCTGGCTTCTGCATCGTTAAGAACCATCACACTGCATCCATTCTGGTTTTTTACCGTCCTGGAATGGTCTTCGGTACTCAACTCCTCCAGTATCATTTCCAATCCCCCCAATCACTGCATCAGCCAATATACTCTACGAACACTGTACCCAGGTCCCGTTAATCCCTGCCCGTGCCCTCAAACATCAAATAGTGCACAGCACATTGAAAGTACTCACTAAATCTAATTGAGACCATTCACACCTATAATCCCAGCCCGCAAGAGTCTGCAGCAAAAAGGCTTATGGATTCAAGGTCAGCTAGAGTTAACATAATGAGTTAGTTATCCAGCATGGTCAGTTTATCTAATCCCTGTTTTGAAATATTTTAAGTGTACCCAATGATATTTATTGGATAAATGACTTCCCAATATTTAGTATAATAGTCACTACTAATCCACAATAACAATGACAAAATCCCATAACCGTGCAAGAGGCTTTGCACTAAAAGTCCAACACCCCAGGCTCCTTGGACAGCTTCACAGTACCTGAAAGTGGCTATGGCTACAAACCTGGCTTCCTAGAAGCAGAATCTGCTTGAGATTCCCAGGTCCTGGACCACTACCATCAAGGCTTAGGCACAGCTTCCCCAGTGCTTTCACATCTAGCTAGTGAGTTCTCTTCCAAAACCAACTTCCAATTAATGTTCACCGGCTCATTTGGAGTGTTTCCCCACACTAAAAATCCACAGCGATGCTCAGCTTTAGCCACAAATGTAGCTTTCCACTATTGACCCAAATATCCTGCACGTCATTAGACGACTGGGTAACATTTTATTAACTCTTGAATCTCAGCACTTCGAGGTTTTCCAAAGTGTAAGGAGCCCAGTGTTTCCCTAGGTTTCTTTGTCCACATTTTTCTAGGAATCTCTGGCAAGACGTTTATGAGTCTCACAGCTACCCTAATTGTGGTTGGGCACTCAGCCATCTCTGCAGACCTTCCCTTGCTGTGTGGGAATGTTTCCACTTCCCATGACTTTGGGGACAAGACATTGCCCTTAGCATGCTGAAAACAAGGGCAGAAAGCGCAGCAAGCAAAATGTGCCTTTGATTGACTCAGGGGACCCCAAGTTTCCCACTGCTCTGCTCTTCAATTTCAATGTCATCCAGTTTACTCATTTGGTGTTCTTTGCTTGTTGTTTTGGCTTTAGAGATCGGGTTTCACTGTGTAACAGCCCTGGCTGTCCCAGAACTCACTCTGTAGACCAGGCTGGCCTCAAACTCAGTGAATTGCCTGCCTCTGCCTCCCAAGTGCTGGAATTAAAGTGTGCCCCACCAGTACCCCACTTTAGGTGTTCATTTAAAGAATTATTCTTATTTTATAATTATGTGTACATGGATGTGACTGTGTATGGCTATGTGCATGCGAGTGCAGCCATCATAGAGTCCAGAGGAGGGCGCCAGATCCTTTGAAATTGGAGTTACAGGACATTATGGTCCACTTGAAGATAGCGCTGGAATCCTAACTCAGGTCCTGTAGTGGAAGAAAATTAAATGCTCTTTACCACTGAGCCACCTCTCCAGCCATTATTTGATTTAATTTGTATTTATTTTGTTTTCTAACCTTAAGCTAGATGAGTATTTGTACACACTGGTTTAGATTTTTATTCTTCCTAATGTTTTCAAAGCTATACATTTCCTCTCATGAACAATGTGTTAGCTGTATCCCACAAGTTTGCTAGCATGTGTTTTGATTCAGCAAAAAGCATTTCCTAATCTCCCTCATGATTTCTTCCTTTATCTGTAAGTTATTATAGTTAACAAAGTGTGGTTTAATTTCCAAACCCTGGATTCTCCAGATGTGTTTTGTTATTGATTTCTACGTTCATCCTATTATTGTAAGATTTCATCCACTTTAAACTTGTTGAAGGGTTTGCACTATGGCCCAGAATAGCAACAGCCTTGGTGAATGCTTTCTGCTCACTTGCAAAGAATGTGCTCTCTAGCGCCCCCTACTGTTTGCACTGTACGTTTTTCCTATTCTTTCATTTTTTACCCTCTATTTCTATCTTATAGAACTGCACACAAATGTAATGGGCTCTCAGAGGCGAAACAGATGACTCTGAGGTGAAGAGTGCTTGTCTGCCGCTCTTCCAGGGAACCCAAGCTCTGTTCCCAGCATCCAAGGCAGGTGACTCAAAGCTGCTTGGGGCTCTAACTCCAGGGAACCATGATGCCTCTGGATTCTGGGACACCTATACTCATGTAAACGGACTCACACACTGAGATACACATACATTCATCATTTAAAAAAAATAAACGTTAAAAATAAGTTCTCCCTTTTACCAACTCTGATAACCTATCTCCCAGTTTTTCAGTTTTTATAAAAGTCTGCCATCCTACCACCAATTTTACCACTGTCTGTTTCATTCTGTTTCCTTTTTT
This sequence comes from Dicrostonyx torquatus, assembly GCA_028555095.1. Lineage (NCBI taxonomy): Eukaryota > Metazoa > Chordata > Mammalia > Rodentia > Cricetidae > Dicrostonyx > Dicrostonyx torquatus. Next base: position 6,894,644 of record JAQHUG010000050.1, on the reverse strand, counting down.
CCCACCTTGCCTTTCAGAATGGTCGTGGTTTGTGCTTTTGGTTCCTCTTGGTTTGCTGGCTCCAAATCTCCTGTTTATATGGTAGGCATATTCTGGGGTCTCTAAATACACCTTCAGCTTCTCACAACTTGGCTTCCAATGCCCCCAAACTGCACAAAATCAAACATTTGGCACTGGGGTATTCTCGATGCACACTGTATGGACTGCATCCCTGTTCTCAAACACGTTCTTCCCACACACACTTGAAATCCTGCAGTGCAGTGAGCTGCTGGCTCTACTTAACCAGGACATTGCCCTACAAGGAACCCTGAAATAGGAGAAAGTCCTTTAACATCCACCCCTCCTTTATCACTGTGACTGCTCTTTGCTGCTTTAAGGGCACATACATTTCACCTGAGGCTGCCACTCAGCCAGTGGGGCTTTCACGTTCCTTGGGTACACACCTTTGATTTTTCCAGGAATCCGCTTCCTTTGCCTTCGTCAGGAAACAATCTTATCCTGCCTACCATTTCTCATCTCTGCTCGAAGCACGAGGAACTCCTTTGCCTGTCTTCACTGTGGGGATCTTAGAGGTAAAACTCACAAAAGTGAGTGTCTTTCCTGTAAGGCAGACACACACACACTAAAATTTTTAACTCTCAGACTTATCCAAAGAACATCTCCAACAAGTAACCAATGGTAATTTGAGTTTCCTTGTGCTGTTACCGGTTCCCAGGGAACTTGGCGAGTGTAAGCTGAGGTTCTGTCTTCTGACTGGAGAGAAGCAGTTTGACCCTCGGCTCAGCTCTTCAAAGGATTTAAGAAGGGTGTTTGTATACTGCTTTGTTCAACTTTGTTCTTCATGGGTGTAAGAAGCAACACCTACCAGACCATTCAGGAGATCATATCTGACTCATTTTTATTACATACAAGAAGTTTCTGGGGGTTTTGCTTGTATGTTAGCTTATTGTTGTTGTTGTTTGCTTGTTAATGTTATTTGTTTGTTTGTTTGTTTTGGCATATTCAGAACTACTGAATCTTTGATGCTATGGTCTCACTTTGTAGAATACTGGATTTTTTTATATTCCTCTAAATAATGGTGGGGTTTGTTTTTGCCAGTACTTACATAATTTACATAACTTTGAGTCTTGTTTTCAACCCTTCCAATTAATAGCTTTCCCTGTAAGAGTTGTGTTGTGGAATACTCTTTCTGCACACTATGAAGATGTGTCCCTCAGATTGGTCTAATAAAAAGCTGAATTGCCAATTGATAGGCAGGATTTGGGGGGACAGAGAGAACACTGGGAAGAAGAAGGGTGGAGTCAATAGCCAGATAGAGAGAAGATAGCATGGGCAGTACAGAGTAAAGGTAATAAAGCCATGAGACAAAAAGCATATTGATAAAAATGGGTTAAGCTGTAAGAGCTAGTAAGTAATAAGCCTGAGCTTTTATAATTGATAAGAAGTCTCTGTATGATTATTTGAGTGCTGGCTGGTGAGACAAAAAATTCCACCTACATGTGGCATCCAATGTCCAGTCATGTATATTCACATAAGGCCTGAGAAAGCTATAAAAAATAGTTCAGAATACAGAGGCCAAAGCTGCTGGTGACCACAGTCTCTTGGGTAGGTAGTAGCAGCATAAAGAAGTATGGCTTTTTTAAGGAAGCCCTGCTACTGAGCTCTTAGATGGCATTTATGGTTGATGAGTAGTGGGCAGCCTGCTATTCAGTGGCATGAGACTAGATAGAAATGCCTATAGCAGTGTGGACCCAGAATCTTCCCAGAGCTGGAGCAGAAAACATGTCTCCCACTTGTACCTCTGCCATGAAGCTAGGCTCTAGGGGAACTAAAGGAGTGGAGCCAGCCACCAACATGCCATGAGCTAAGCTGCATGGCACTTTAAAATTTTACTCATGCAGACAGTAAAGGTTACAGATACATAGTAAAGCAGGTTCAAAAGGAAAAACACTCTGAACAGGTTACAGTGTGTTTAACAATATAAATAAGCTTAAGAAGAAAAAAAGGAAAGGGATATAGAAGTCATTAAAAATAGTTTAAAATAATAAAATAAAGTCTTTAAGAAGAGAAGTAATAATAATAATAATAATAATAATAATAATAATAGAGGAATAAGCCAGGTAGAATGGAGAATACACAGGGAATCTGGATCCCTTACAGTGTTTTGTTACATTTGAATTTTTAAATGCTAGTGTACAAAAAACAATAGCTGCTGAGAGATATTGGGTTATGAAAACTGCTAAATTAAACCATTCTATATATTTTTAAAATGTCTTAACTTCAAAGTGGAAGCCAGACAATGTATTGCATTGGGAGAGAAGTTATGCTTTTGTTTCCACAAGAAACAAAAGACTATAGATTCCCAGATTTGACCAGGGGAGACATTCTGAATATCTTGGCTACAGACATGGAGGAGGAATACATAAAGAACTACAGG
>JAQHUG010000050.1:6870461-6892184 GCA_028555095.1 Dicrostonyx torquatus | reverse complement strand
AGCTCTGAGATAAGATGATACCTGATAAATCTTGTTGGCTACAGAGTCCTCATAAATTGTTATTACATTTCATTCTCTCACATGGCATGGATAGAGATTTATATTACAGCTTGATAATATGGTCCAAACAGATTTATAAAATTGACAGGTGTTTTTGACCTGCTCAAACACAGAACAAAAAAATCATCTTTAACTGACTTGCACAAACTGAACATCCATACTTGTATTAATGCAGATATGTATATTACCTTTGAAATTTTATGTGTTTTCAGAGCAAAGGGATAAGACATCAAGGAAAATAGGTGGCCCAGGAAATCCAGCATCTCAGAGTATTTCTGTTGCAGCTTCCTCAGAGTTCTGCATCCAGAACAGATTCAAGGCTACAGGCTGAGATGGTCCAGCCCACAGACTACTCTGGGCAGGACTTCAGAAAAGCCTTGTATTTTCCAATTGCATGGAGACTAGACAACAAATAATAAAGCTTACTCTCCCAGTTCTTGACCATTATCCCAATTTTTCCAAGATCTCCTAAAGATACCAGTAACTCCAGACAACAGAATGCAGTCTAGAAAACATGACACCCACATTTCCAAGAATGGGTGGGTGGCTTTTAGTCATATGAAGGATTATAGATGTTTGTCATCATTTAGGGGGATTGGTTATAAGTTGTTCTTGGTCATGGTCAGGAAAAAAGGTAACAAAAGAGATTCAATGATCTATTTCAGAAGGAAAAAATGAGGATACAGTATAAAAATGATGAGATAAAATGGTGGGTTGTTCAATCTACTTTTAAACAACCACTAGTCTCAAATATTTTACATTGGTATAGATTTTTGAATATTGATATAAATTTAAAGTTATTTTGATTAGAACACACTATACATACATTTCTAGTCTTATTTAAGGTATTTTACTTATTCAGCTCAGTAAACAATGTAATGTAAATTTTTAGTCCTTGATATTTATTATTACAAACTATTTAGGATAATAATGAAATGCAGGTTAGTAGTTAGTCACCTATAACAATTAAAGTTGTAATCATGTTAGGTATGGTTTCAAGGTCAAACAGAAATATAGTTAGATAGACAGCCTTCAAACACTTCAAAGACCCAGAGAATATGGCATTTAAAATGTTTTGTTAACCTGGGGATTCTCATGACAATGAGACAATCTGCTCCTTAAAGTATCAATTTGTTTCAGAGAAGATAATGGGCATTGAAGAAACTCCATATGGAGTTTATTTTAAATGTGGCAAAACTAGTCATTTGGGTAACGGACTGCACTTGCCTTGATTACTGACTGTATGCTGCCCAAACTGGATAAACAGGACACAAAAAAGGCAACTGCCAAACTTTGCCAAGACACAGTAGGAAAGTCCTCCAAAATTCCTACTTTATAGAAAAGTCTGTCATACAGTACAAACCTGTAGGCTGAAAATAGCTGCCCTGATGTTGCAGAGAATACTTGGGTGACTGTCCATGTAACCAGCTGTTTCTATAAGTGCTTTCAGTTTTGGAAGTTGTTCTATCTACACTTCCTCTTTATTAAGTTAATATTATATCCTTCTTCTTGGTCTTTGATGGAGTTAAAGACTAGATAGTCACAGTTACAGTTTTACTTAGTTGTGATAAAAGGTAAGTTAGGTACAAAGCATTGAACTCATTAAGATAGAATAAATAATGAAACGTTTTCTTCAAATATGCCAAATTCAAATGAACTGGATATTGTTAATGTAATTATTACCTGATAATTGTTCTTACTGTTCATAGTTTTCTTATGTTAGAGGTAAAACATTTCCTTTCTATTTAGACAAAAATGAGAAAATGTTGTGGAATAATCTTTTTGTAACTGGGAAGATTTGACACACGGATTAGTTTAACAAATACGTGAACAGCCAATAGCTAGCCAGAATTCAGAGGGCAGAGAGGACTCTGGAAAGAGATGCAGAGAATCACCACCCAGCCAGAGAGGAAGCAGTATGGACAGTACAGAACAAAGGTAGCAAAGCCACAAGACAAAAAGTAGATTGATAAATGGGTTAATTTAAGTTGTAAGAGCCAGTTAATAACAAGCCTAAGCTATTAGCCAAGCTTTCATAATTAATAACTTCTCTGTGGTTATTTGGGAGCTGGCAGGTAGGACCTATTGAGTCTGGAATATGTGTCCTGCCTATTTGAACAAGTTTCTTGAAGCTCTTTTGCCATTTTCATGATTCCAAGTTCCTTAAAGAGCTTTGGGGACTGTTTGGCTTACAGTCATCTGTGTTAGTTACTCTGCCTTTGCTGTGATAATAAGAAATGCTTTACAGAGTAACTTAAAAAAGGAAGGGTATATTTGGGCTCAGTTTGATAGTACATTGTAGTCTCCAGGGTGTGAGTCATGGTGGCAGGAGCATGAGGCCAGTGACCACATGATCAGCAAGCAGAGAGAAGTGAACTTTGGTACTCAGTCCCGTTTCTCTCTGGTTTACTCCGTCTAGGACCCCAGCTCATAGAATGGTATCTCACACATTCAAACCCAGTCTTGCCACCTCAGTTAACTTTATCTAGAAACTCCCTCTCAGTTATGCCCAGAGGGTTGCTTTCAGATACTGTCTTGTTGACATTATTAAGCATCACACCTTTGCCCCCAGAGCCATCCTTTCTCATGAGCTGCCCTTGGTTTGCTTTTTGTGTCTGGCACACAAGCGAGCAATGGGACAGGCAAATGCAAGAGTTTGCAACTCTGTCTGCATTTCTTCTGTCTGCAACACCTTCTTACATTGACTTTCCTTTTAAATTCTAGCCATCTGAGTCCCTAAAACGCCTAACCTCTCTATCTCTGACTCAACACAACTTCTGTTTGGATCCCTATTCCATGTTTCCCAGCATAAAGCCAGGGAAATCACAAACCATGTTGGTGTGTGTAATTTCTATGAGAAGTCTAGGCCTGTACAACCTTTTGTGTCATATCTGTAATAACTGTTTTATGCACAGAGCACAAGTTTCTAGTTGTTATGGCAGGGTGAATCCAGGCCCTTTTACTCCTGGGGAAGTAACTTTTCTTCCTCAATGACTCACAGTAGGGATGCCCATTCATTTTGGAAAACTCCACTCCAGAGTCTACAGACCCCAATATCTTCATCTTTACCTTGACCAACATTCTCATGTAATATCATAGGAATATACTTTTGCAAAGTCTTATTTATTTGTTCTGGAACACACTGGACACGGTCCATCAATGAAAGAGTCTTGGTTAAGCTCCATGCAGTAGCTCTAAGCCCAGCTTTCCTCAATGCCTCCAACAGTGTCAAGTGGAACAGTGGCTTCATATCTTTAGTCTTCTGGGTCCTTCTTCTTGGCATCTGCCCCAGGGATGAACCAAAATCTGATATACATCAGTAAGACATTATCAGCATTTTTTCAGAGATAATCAATAGAAATTTTAACTTGGAAAAATCTATTTTAAGATTTTAGTTAGGATAAAACACTGACTGAACAGGGTCATTATGGAGATGTTCACTTCTTGAGCTCATATATTTTTTAATTTTTCTGTTTTAAAAATTTACTTTATCTTTGAAAAACTTCACAGTTCATCAAGATGGCCTTTCAGTGTAAAGATCATCTGCATAATGATTTTAAGTCCATTTATCATATAAAAAGAGAATCAGAGAAAACCCTGGGATTTTTCAAACAGCATTCATTCCAGAGCTTAAGATCTCCAGCTTTAGAGCCCCAGGGGTCCTATGCTGAGTCCTAGAGTGCTTTCTAAAAAACAAAGGCATCTTTTCAAAGAAAGTCATCTAAGGGTAGTCGATTTATGAGATGAAGAAGTATGGAGATGTTTCTACATCCTTCCGTCTCTTTTCTGTTTCATCTTGCTTGGTTTATAAACACATACGATGGCCTAAATTTGACTTTCCTGCCATGTATAATTGAGTCCCTGTATCCATCTAAAAATATAAGATATTGAGCAAATTGTCATATCCCTCTCTTCTGTCCAGAACCACAGTGCTCTATAGCTCATTGGGCTTTTTGAAAGATCACACATCTTTTTCAAAGAGATAAGAAAAGATAAGATACATACCTTTGGATTTTAATGGTTTCGTAATTTCATCTTATTGACTTGCATAATTACATAGTCTCTGCATGGCTATGTTCTAATGACCATGTGAGACCCTGTGTTAGAGACATACTCCACAGGAAAGATAATCAGCCTACCATATGCTCTTTCCTTAAAAAAAAAAAAAAGTAAAAATTCTTTAGCAAGGGAATAGCTATGACAGGGCAGCAGATAGATGGAATGGTGTTGCTTTGATTCTAAAATTAGAGCTTGGTGGTAGCTTTCTAAAAGATCAAACTATGTTATTATGTGACCATGTCCACCTCTTCAAAGATTAGTAGCTTCCCTCTTCTTCCCTCTTCTAATTAAAATGGGGATGCAAAGGGGAGTTATTCTGCTATCCTTCCTATAACGTGAGTGCTCTGTCTCTAGAAAACCAAAGCCCTACTGTGGGACTGTAGCGGAAACCATAAAGGTGAACTGTTAACATTGTCCCTCCCTTGAGTGTAGGCTTGGTCAGAGGATTACTCCTTAAGAAAAGAAGGAGACATTGGTACAGGATGCCCAGTATAAAAGATTCTCTCTCTCTCTCTCTCTCTCTCTCTCTCTCTCTCTCTCTCTCTCTCTGTGTGTGTGTGTGTGTGTGTGTGTGTGTGGTGTGAGAGCGTGTGAAAGAGAAAGATCCTTTATGTTCTTTATGTTCATGGCTGAAAAGATGCACTATTACTCGAAGGTGATTTTTCCCACCTTGGCTTGTAAATTCCACTAATCCCAATCAAAACCCCAGCAAGTTGTGATGATGACTATCAGCAGACTTATTCCAAAGTTTATATGGAAAAGCAAGAGATTCAGAGTAACTGAAACGATGGTGCAGAGGAGCAAAGCTGGAATACTGCCATTGAGGACCTTAGAGACTTACAGTCACAGGGCAGTGAGGATTGAGGTGTGTTATGGGGGATAAAGATATGAACTGCTAGAATGGAAGGAATGAAAAGAAAAAGTCATAGTTACGTGCAAATTTTAAAATTATGTGAGCTCTGGAGACACGTCTGTAGCAAATCTAGGTAACTTTGGATTGACAGTGACTCTTTGGATATTAATGACCCTAAAGCTACAACCCATGAAATACATAATCGATTAGATGAAGTTCGCTAGAATTAGAAAGGTCTGCTTTTAAAAAGAAGCTGTTAAGGAAATCGACTGACAAGTGACAGCCTGGCAGAAAATCTTTGCAAAACACACAATAAAATAAATGTCTGTTATCCAAATTCACAAACAAACAAACAAAAATCTAATGTAACACTAAGAAAATTGCAACCCAAATGAAAATGGATAAAACAATCTGAAGATTTGCCTCAGCAAACACACACATCAATAGAAAATTAACAAAAGAAACAAGAGAAACATGATCGATGACATATGACCTCAGAGGGCTCAATGTTTTAAAAAGAGACATTATCACACTGCGATTTTAACATTGAAAATGCGAAGACGACCAGAGCCAAGTGCTGAAGGTGATCTGAATGAGAATATCTTAAAAAAATATATAGAAGTCACGTGGTAGATCTGTTGTTTTGGTTTTGCTGTTTTTTTATGATCTTATTTTTATTTACATGCATCTCTGTATTGAATTCTGACATGAATTCAGGTCCATCTAGAGACCAGAAGATGGCGTCAGATATCCTGGACCTGGAGTTATAGATTATGGAGGCTGGGAAGCAAACCCAGGTCCTCTGTCAAGGCAGCAAGTGTTCTAACTGCTGAGCCATCTCTCCAGTCCCTGGATTTGTATTTTGTTTAAATAACATCCTTAGTTAAATTCCTTAAAGATAAAATATCAAGCTTACAATAGTTCTTTGTTCAGTAAGAAAATACAGTCTAGCTGATGCCAATATGGTTTTTAAGACAAAACTTCCCGCACACCACAGACGAACACCCTTGATCTGCAAGCCCAGCATAGTTTCACAGACGTAATAGACACATCCATGCCCTTACACATAAGAGTGCGTGACAACGGTGGACAACAGTGGCTCAGCACAGCTGGACTGAGTAGTTATTCCCTCAACATCGTGGAGGAGGAAGCTTTCGTTCCACCAAATTAAATCTGATGTCATGCAAGACAAATGACAAAAGACAGACAAAGCTGGTCTTCAAGGGGGTGGGATGGGGCTAAAGCCCTTAAACGAATGAGCCAAAGCATGTTGGGAAAGCAACCACGAGCCTCTCCTGTGCTGGGTACTTGGGCAACAAGTAACTGTGATAGATGCTTACGTGAATTCCAACTAGAAAACCGGGTAGCGGGAGATAAAGAAGGGACTATTTTGAAGATGACCTTTCATTTGCCACATCAATAAAAATAATCTTATTTTTCGCCAGCCTGTGTGGAAAGACATTTTCATCCACACCTTTATCCCAAGAGAACTTTTCTTCCTATTTTTTCTATTTGTATCTCAGCATTGAATGTCAGTTAGATTCATCTGTAATAACTTGAAAGCTGAGTTGAAAAGAAGACAAACTGGGCTCACACAGAAAATTGCGCTCACTGGGTAGTCCCTTGGCAGAAGGCGACTGCTGTGCCAACATGGGACAGAGTGGGTGTTTAAAGAAGAACTGAATTCTGGCCTGGGAGTAGTTTCCTCCAAAGATATTTGATGGGCAGTCGTTCAGAGTTAAATATTGACGAGTAACACAAGCTAGGGCATTCCATGGCTGTAATGCTCTTCTTAAAAGAGTCAGTCAGACTGGATGGCTCTAGATTAAAGAACACAAAGGCATGAATAGCGGTCTCCAGAGTACCAAGAATTCTGTTCTTCCTTCTGAATGTGGGATATATTTACAATGAAGATGTTTTATGTGTCTCTGTTTGGGTTGGTTTGGTTTGGTTTGCGGTCTTGGGAGGCAGGCTCTTGCTCTGTAGCCCTAGATGGCCTAGAACTCAGTGTGTAACCCAGACTTGCCTCAGACTCACAGAAATGCCTTAGCCTACTAAGTCTTGGGGTTACATACATAAGCCCCCATGCCCAACTCAAGTGGAAATGTTTGAAGCAAAGTTTCTGAGTGACATGGAAGAGTGTCAAATCACAAAGAAAATCAAGTTTGTTCACAGAGGTCCCCATGATTCCTTTTGTTTAACAAACCGTAGAGTTAGCTGGTAAGCAACTGGCTTATTTTAATGTACCTTTGAAAGGCTGGGTTGATTAATTATAATAATAGTATTAGTAATAATAATAAAATAATAATGATGATTATGCATTTTCTCATTTAACCCTTCATTGTATAGCAGTAGACATCATTATTATTTTTGCCTATAAAAAATAGACACTTATGGGAAATCAAACAATTCACCCGTGACATGAATTTTAAGTACATGATAAAAAGGAACTGTACCGATGTCATAATTGGTCACTTGGCTCTTCCATCAAAACAATGGTGGGTACAGCCCTCCATTTCTTCCTCTCTTCCCTCGCTAATCAAAACTTCTCTCTGGTGTGTTGTGCTACCTCTGATGTTCGGGGCTGGGATGAGGGTGAGGTACAGCAACTTCCTCTATCCAGACAATTGACAGCAGAGACTCTGCCGTGAACATCTGAACTACAGTCAGAAAGACTTAGAGATGATGCTGGACATAGAACCAGACTCAGTCCCATTCTGCAAATTCTCACCCGCTCTTTCCCGGGCTGGAAGACCTGGCACTCCCACCCGGTAGCTAAAAGCTGGGTTAAATGAGTCTCATGATTTGAATAAAGGATCCTTGCCTACCTGACCCAAAAGCAAGAGCTCGTAAAACTTCATCGTTCTTCTACGGAAACAAACTCTCTGTTTTCATTCAAGTATAATAAGACTAGGAAATAAGAAGGATGTGCGCATGGCAGCTCGTTGCCTCAGGGTATAGAGATCTTTTCTCCTTCCTGACAGACATCTTGCTATATGTACCAAGGAAGCTTTGTTCACGAGGATAGTTAAAAGAGATGTTACATAAATTGGGCACTGAGTGAGTGATGCTTTGCACAGATATCCTACATTAACTGAAGCATGTGTCACACGAAGCCACCGCCTCTCCAGACAGCAGGCAGATGTATATAATTACTGGTCTACAATGAGATGAGCAGCTATGAAGAGTTGCCTGTTCATTAAATAGTCACTCATATGAATAGCTAAGGGAAGAGAAATTGGTGCTAAGCTCTGATTGATGTGGCGTGGAGAGTCTCAGATTTGCTCCACAGGAGGGAGTTTCATACCTGGTATTATAATCCTGGCCAAAGCCCGCAGTTGGGGAAGTCATAGGCTCTGGGCTGGAACCTGATATTGCTATGCTGCTAAGTGGTCCTGCCGTTGATTTGCTTTCTAACTATGTGTGTTTATACTCATTGAGCTGGGATGCTCTCAGCCTTGGTCACCGAAATTTTTTTTCTTTTTTCTTTTTCTTTTCTTTTCTTTCTTTTTTTTTTTTTTTGCAGTGGGTATCAGTTAGCGGAGATTTGTGTAACTGCTCTCAGGGCTGAGGAGAGACTGAGGGCTCAGCCCAGATTTGGATGGCTAGGTCAACCTCACCATCACTGCCACTGTGCAGGGATCAGGAAACATCATAGAAGGGGAGGTAGAAAGAATCTAAGAGCTCAAAGATGAAATGCATAGATGGGGTTGATGATCTCTAGGCATCACCCCACCCTTTACTGAGGCACGATTGGCAGTGGATAGTTACCTGGGAGGGAAATCGTTCTTTAATGAGAGCAAGGCCTCTGATAAGAATTCCTGTGCAGAGGTGGATGGCCCCGAATCTATAGACATCTGGGTTAGCAATGATTGGACTTAATGGGAAGAGAAAGAAGATGAGGAAGATGAAGAGGAGGAGGAGAAGGAGGAGGAGGATGGGGAAGCCAAGAATGAGAACAAGGATAAGAAAAGGAGGATGAGGAGAATGAGGAGGAGGATGGGGAGGAAGGGGTAAGAGGATGAGGATGAGAAAGAGGAGGAGGGTGGTAGCAGTGGAAATGGTTGGTACATAGAGATGGCTGCTGCCCTGGCGGGATAAAAGGGTAAGATTAGGACAAACACCCCCTGAAAGACACCATTGGTGGGAACCCCTACCTCCCTACCAGGTCCTCTAAGACCCATACTTCAGCCACCGCCTCAGGGTACTGGGTGGAGCAAATCCCCTGAGAGGAAAGCTTACTTGTCCAGGAGCACAGCAGGTAATGATGAACCTTGCTATCCACAATCCAAAGCCAGCGCTTTGCCCTCCTGCATCCTTCTGTCTAGGTCCACGCTGAACTGGGAATGAGTCAGGGTGAACTGTCCTAATTTCAGGGCCATCTTCAAACACAGCATCATTTCCCGGAACGAGTGTCTGAAAAGACAACTTACGCTGCTGTCTGGACAAATACCTTTCTCACATGCTGAATTTTGATCTGGGTAAAGAGACAGAGCTTTCCCAGAGTCTGATATTCTGCTTTTTTTCAAAGCAGCTCTTATTAAATGTGCACTTTCTGAAGATGTATCAAAGAGTCTCCTGTTCTCTGATCAACTGCACTTGGCCATGAAGAAGTAGGTTGAGGGGCTCATAGCTGACTTCAAAACAGCTTGTGGAAAGGAATCGGTCACGTGACACACATGCTTTTCACACTAGAAATACAAGCATTCTGTGGATACTTACTGATTGAACAGATAACTGGAAACTCTATATGGCATTCGAGAAGCATCTGGAAAAATATCTTGCCATTATTTCCTTCTCTCTGAATTCTGGACCGAGGGGTAAAATATAAGAACCAGTGGGACCTCTTCCCCGGTGGCCTATTGGTTAGGATTCAGCATCCTTACTGCCATACTGGGGATTCGATTTCTAGTCAGGGAAGTACTTACTTGGGACTGGAAAGATGGTTTAGCACTTAGAGTAGGTCCTCTTGCAGAGGACCTGAGTTCTGACGCCAGGACCCATGTCAGGAGGTACACACAACCATCTGTAGAGCCCTCTTCTGGCCTCTGAAGGCATCTGCACACACGTACAGATACACACATGTATATCATTTAAAATTCAAAAAAATTCTTTTTATAGAGTAAATAAAGAATCAATAGGAAATTCACAGATCTTGATAATAAGTGATGACAGTAGGTAATATAGATGATAGTTTTCTGCAGGGATGAAAACTATGATCAGGAATAATGAGGAATCTTTTGAGTGAACATGAACCATGTATAAACGTGAATATGCACATCTTTAACTAATAAGGAACTGTGATGATACTATACTTACAAATATCATGTGATCGCCTTGGGTAAAAATGGCTTTCGGAGATTAAGGGACTGCACTGCACTTTGGTGGAGTCCGGGAAATGGAACACTGCTTAAAGGTCTAGGAGAATGACCCAGATCCAGTGAAACATAACATAGCCTGGTTCGTGCAGTAAAGCTGCAGCAGCTGGAACTACTGGAAGTAGCAGAAAGCGCTAAAGGGCTTGGCTACTGGAACAATAATGTAAAAGAAAGGCAGGCACAGCAGAGTGCTGTGTAGTCACCAAGGAGCTGCTTCCTGCAGTTCATAGCTACTAACTCTTCCTGGGTTAAAAGGTTCAGCAAATTTCTACTGTTCCTTTAACTATGACCTGGGCCTGGGATATTCAAGTGGTTATTCACAGAACATTGACTGAAAATCACCCCGAGTTCTAGTACTTGAAAGTCTCGAAATCATCTTTCCCCTTTATGAATAAACAGATTGAAATTTTTCCAAGCATATTAAATGTATCCAGGAGTTTAAAAAAAAAGCAGGCAGATATACAAATATATACCACAAATCTAATTGCAATAGATAATCATACTAAATGTCTCTAAAGAGATAGACTCACCTCAAGACACAAGAAGAATATAAATATCTCAATTATGTCAAAAAAAGCTTGGAAAAATGAAAACAAAATTCTTTTTTATGTTATCTTTAGAATAATAGCTACATGCTGTGCACAGTCACTTAAAGAACATTGTTTGAGTTGGACAGGGTGGCATATACCTGACTGTTGTAAATGGGTGGAGAGATGTGTGTTGTGTCCCCCAGCCGCCAGCCGCTGGCCTGCTCAGCCGCTGGTTGCTTGCTTCTGCCCCAAATAACCACATGAGAACTGTATTAATTCAAATACTGCCTTGCCCATTATCTCTAGCCTTTTCTTGGCTACCTCTCACATCTAAACTAACCCATTATAAAAGTCTGTATGTCACCACAAGGTGGTGATTTTACCGGACTGTTCTAAGATACATCCATCTGCGGCGGGAGCTTCATGGCGACTGTCTCTGACCCAGTCTTCTTCCCAGCATCCTCTTCTCTTTTCCCCGCCTATTTAAGTCCTGCCCTATCAAATGGCCCAGGCAGCTTTTTTATTTAACCAATCAAAGCACAGAAATAAAGACGGACCCTCCTACACCTGACAATCCCAGCAGCTGGAAGATGATAATAAGAGAATGAAGAGTTGAAGGTCATCCTTCCTAGGCTACATAATAGGTTCAAGACCAGCCTGGGTTACATGAGCTCCTTTCTCAAATGAATGAGCAGTTCAATCAAAGACAACACAGGAAAGGCAAGTTGCAAGAGACCAAATTAGTAGACGATTGTGTTTAATGTTTCATAAAGGTCCACACAGTGAGAAAACGAGAAAGAGAAGAGAGGAACAGCCGCATTGTCAACATTGCTAGGGAGAACTGAGTGCATGGAGGGACAAAACAGACCAAGAAAAAAAGGAAAGGCCGAGGACAGGGGAGGGGAGGGAGAATCCTTGGATCCAAAGGTCTTTAATCATAGTTAAGAAAAAGTTAAATGAAGTTCACACTCATTTGGTATGCACACATCTTCTATAGACTTCATGCAACACGAAATTTATGAGGAATTAGGGAGAAGTGAATGAAAACACGGCTGGCTCCAGAGTCTTTTTCTCGGTAGGTGCTGACGTGAGATGATAGCTATAAGTGTTTTTCAGAACAGAAATGATGACCCAAGATCCCTGTCCTCAGTGAAGCCACATCTATATGAGGACAAAGAAAGACATCTTCAGACACACGACTTTTTTCTCAGTTTTAGAAGGAGTTGCAGAACTTTAATTGAGGGGCTATGGGGAAGGCTCAGAGATTGACAGCTCTTGTTGTCCTTCAGGTGACCTAGGTTCATTTCCCAGTGCCCATATTGTGGTCCAAACTCCTCCAGTTCTATGGGATCAGATGCCCTCTTCTGGCCTCTGGCGGCTCCTGCACATCCATGCACTTCGGTTCTCCCATAGAAGTACAAATCAATAAGTAATTAAACCTTTTACTAACAGCCCTTTAGTGGACAGAACATTCAACATAAAGCAACCTTAACTGAGTGGGAATGGAAAATACATGTAAGTAAAGAAAGAAGGGGAAGAGGAAATTCTGTCACTGTTAAAATCTTGAACTGGGACAGTTTGAGCCACTGGGATAGTACACAGGTGGTCACACATAGTCACCACGCTGATTTGAAGGGTTACTGGCTCTCGGGTGCATTCCGATTTCATATGTGAGGCTGTGGTGCAGCTCAGGAATAGGGTGTTTGCTCGTCATGCATAAGACCCAGGGTTCAACACCCAGCACAACCAAAAAGAAAAAAATCAATGTTACCACACACACACACACAAAAAAAAAATCTGCCTCTATTACTAATAAGGTAGGTCCTTTCTAAATAATTGGATAAAACCTCAGTATAGAAGATGAGCCTGGAAAGAGATGTGCTGTCTCTACACACGTAAAAATCAATGATGCTCACACATCATGGCCTAAAACCTCCAAAACCCTGAGCCGTGGAAACCTTTTCTCTTTGTAAGTTTGCTTGTCTTAGTAATTGTTACAGCAATCAGCAACTAACTAGCACAAGGGGAGAAAGTAAGAATTTAAGAAAACGTGATGGCCGGGTGGTGGTGGCGCACGCCTTTAATCCCAGCACTTGGGAGGCAGAGGCAGGTGGATCTCTGTGAGTTTGAGACCAGCCTGGTCTATAAGAGCTAGTTCCAGGACAGGCTCCAAAACTACAGAGAAACCCTGTCTCGAAAAAAAAAAAACCAAAAAGAAAAAAGAAAACGTGATGTAGGCTTGTTGTACATCAAAATAAATGACAAGGAAAATAAAGATGAAAATATAGTACACAAATAGATATAAAATATATCTCTACTCTTAGCCATTCTTAAGTGCTATAGCATTTTGTTAGTTTGCTACTAACATTTTAGTCACCAATCAATTAGTTGAGTTCAAAAAGTAAAAAAAAAAATAATACCTATGATCAATGAGAATGTCTCCTGTACAATGTCCAAGTCTTGCTAAATTTTCAAATACTATTTAAGATGCTAGCCTTGCAACTGAAATTAAGATAACTTTCCATGGTGGCTACTTTGAAAGGGATGTCTTGTATTCAAATATTGCCAATAAGGGTATTTTATTAGTGCTAATTATAAAACACATGTATGAAAAAATATTGTACAAACTTCCCTGTCACAGGTATGGGGATATTGTTTCTTGTTCTTAACTCTTGCATAAAGGATGTCGTGAAGCTAGGGGTCAGCCGACCCCAACTGATGACAACTCCTACCTAGCATGTATGAGGCCCTGGGCTTAAACTCTGGTTGTAAGCAAACAAGCCTGGTTCTGCTATGATTTCTAACTGTGCCCTCATTTAAATGACCTTACAAGTATTCAAAAAGTGTTACTTCGAAAGCAAGATGGTCCTAGGAAGTCTAGACCATACTCACTTGCTAAGAAAGTTACTCTGTACCTCAGTTGGAACACAACGTGAATTTGCACTGTCAGAGAATGGGATGATTCTTATTGACGTCATTTCTCATGAAATGAGAGAATCCTACATGTGCATGCAGATGAATCTTTACTGTTGACTCTCCTCTTTCTCCCCATGTAGGAGACGTTGAATGAAATGTATATGGTGGCAGGCATCTATAGTCCTTTGCGGCCTCAAGTGGGGGTCAGAGTGGAAATGTTCAAGAGTGAGGGTTGGCTGACTTAATGACCACATGGCTTCACTTTCTAGCATTTGGCTTCAAAAACAGCTCACACGGACTCATGTTTTGAATTAAGACATGAAACGAAACAATGACAGCCCCATCCGACATACTCCTGGTAGGTTTCTAAAATTTACTTTGTATAAATAAATATTTGATATGAGCATGTTTTTCTCGTATAATTTATTTCTCCTATAAGTTGAGACTGAGGATTCCAGGGATATTATTTGCTACAGTTGTTGGATTTCTATTCATTAGTGCTTTGCGGTATTAAACACATTTTTCTATATTTGAGTCTGAACCAATTACACGATCCCAGCAGAGAACAATTTTTTCTTCAACTTGAAATGCCTTAAACAATAAATGTGAAAGTAACCACTAAACT
Organism: Dicrostonyx torquatus; assembly: GCA_028555095.1. Lineage (NCBI taxonomy): Eukaryota > Metazoa > Chordata > Mammalia > Rodentia > Cricetidae > Dicrostonyx > Dicrostonyx torquatus. The sequence continues at coordinate 6,877,763 of JAQHUG010000050.1, read as the reverse complement.
GTAATAATGGTATGATTAAAAAAGACATTATTCAAAATATTAGTAATGAAAATGCCTACCCTTTGCCAGGTACTTTATTAATAACTGCCAGGTATAGCACTAAGTATTCCAGAAACATTATCTTTATTTAAGCCTGGAAATCATCCTAGGAGAAAACATACTCTTATAATTATGAGGCTTGGGAACCCACTACCGAGGCAACACCGTGAGATGTGCATCGCCATCTATTCGTGGGTGCCTTGTTCTGTGTCTCAGCTAAGGCCAACTCAGTGGGAAGCCAGCTGAGAGCCAAACCTAGCCTGACCTAGAAAAGTCCTTATACGTGCCACTCTCCAGTCATTAGGTTGGTGGGTTGCAGCCAGAGAGAATCAAATACCCATCTTAAAGATGCCATTCCCAGTCTTCACCAAAAGCTTCCTGCAAAGGGAAATGGAGACCCACGCATGATAACACACACTAGGGTGAGTGCTCGGGGCACACACTTAAGCATCAAGACCTTAAAACACTAGGACCTAAGACATCTTTGACACACTCGCGCTCCTTTGGTTTAAAACCAAAGGGAATGAACTCCTGGTCCAAGGTTTCATTCTGTTCAACAAAACAACTTTGGGTTCTGTGGAGCGGCGAATGGCTCCCTTCAATTTTGGTGTAGATGTCTCTAAAATGAGGCATATATCTGTACAACATTTTCTTTCTAGGATCAACTAAATTTTCATACTTTCGAAAATGAGAAGGAAGAACTTCCTGAGTTTAACAAGTTTCTCCCCAATCTCTGATGACTTGACATCTGGAAATCTTATTATATTTTGCTATTTCATCCATCTATTACAATTACATTAATTTTGGCGAAAGCTGTCATATTCTATTTTCACCCAATAAATCACACTTAAATGATTAAATATCTTATATTTAGCAATTAACAAAGGACTTTGATCTTTTCCAAAATCACTCTGGAACTGCCAACGAAGTGCGATGACGCACACTTGACTGCTCTCAAATAGGAAACTCGCTGCAAGAAAAGAGGGACTTCTGGTCTCAATTACAATGAGAGCTGGCTGTCAGAAGGTCTGAGCACATCCATTTTCAGGGACATTCATCTCTTTATCAGGTAGCGCTATTAGACTCAGTGTGGAAAGGAGAAAAACAACACGTTTGGGCAGCTTGAAATTGCCAGACTGGTTTGACAGCCAAGGCAACCTGCACTCATTTTTACCTCCCTCTGCTGCTTAGCAAGAGCCCAGTGTGAGGTTTGGAAAGTCCCCACTCACCAGGTGACCACGGATGCATCATTCCATGGGAAATGTCTCTAACCAGGCCTGTTTGGTTAGAATCAGACAGGTGAGAAGGAGTGTTCAACATTGAAAGTCCACCGCATCTTCCAGGCTTTCTTCTGGTGGTATCCTCACACTAGTGGCACACATGAAATATTAACCCTGGGGCGGCCGAGGCAGGAGGACCAAAAAATGAGTCCATCCTGAGCAACATAGATCCTCTCAAAACAAAACAAAACAAGAACAAACCAAGCTGACAAACAATGAGAGAGAGAGAGACAGACAGACAGACAGATTCTCCCAAACTCTAGGAAGTAGTACCTTGGTTTTCCTCAGTTGTCCAGGCTCCCTGGAACATTGTGTTGTCCTTTTAGTGGCTGAACCATTTAGCTACCAAAACTGGGTTCCATATACATTAAGATTCCAATCCCATGTACATCAATCTCCAGATATGTGACTACGGGGAAATTTCTTAGCCTTTTCTATTTTGATAATAATTATTTATATTTGCAGAATAAAATGTGATATTTAAATAAATATTTACAAGGTGTAGTGGTTAAATTAAGCTAATTAATCTATCCATTGCTGTTTGGGGCAGTTTTGTGTATATGGCGCACTCTTAACACTTCCAGTCACTGTGCTGTGTGATGACTCCTAAGCTCTGTCCTCCTAACTGTGTCTTGGTTCCATCTTGGCTCCCCTGCCCATCTCATGATGCTTTCCTCTTCTGTGCAATGTTTTCCTCTCTGTCCTTGCCTTACATCATGAAACAGAGAGACATTTTAATGTCTTTAATGTCAGTTTCATCTCTATAGTAATGGTGACATTGAATTTGTTTCTTTGGGATGAGCTTCTGAGGCATATGTATGTGTGTGTTTTGCATATGTGTGCATAGGCGATTTAATATACAGATATTTGTATATCATCTGTATACGTGTACTACTACTACTAATAATAATAATAATCCACCCTGTTTTGGTTAAGGTCTTGTTCTGCTGTTGTGAAGAGACACCATGACCACGGCAACACCTATAAAGGAAAACATTTAATTGGAAGTGGCTTACCGTTCTTAAGTTTAGTCCATCGTCATCATGGTGGGAAGCATGGTGGCATGTAGGCAGAGACATGGTGCTGGAGATGTAGCTGAGAGTTCCACATCTTGCTCTGCAGGCAACAGGAAGGGAAGTGGGGGTCCCATACTGAACTTAGCTTGACCATATGAGACCTCAAAGCCAGCCCCTACAGTGACACACATCCTCCAGCAAGGCCACATCCGCTCCAGCAAGGCCACATCCGCTCCAACAAGGCCACCAATCCTCTTAATAGTGCCACTCCCTATGAGTCAAGCGTTCAAATACATGAGTCAGTGGAGGCCATTCCTATTCCATACACTACACACCCCAATTCTATTAATCCATAATATATAACACATGTACTATATATAAATATAAATATATATAATATATAAATAATATAAATATAAATATATAAGTATAAAGATATATACTATAACACATTATAAATTAATCCATATGACTGCTGAAAATATGATAGATAAAAAAGATTATGCCAATGTCTTAATATATATATATAATATATATATATCTACAGCAATATATAAATAAGGCATTATGTCCTGACACAAATGATTTTCAATTTCCTTTCTTCCTTCCTTCTCTCTCCCACCTTTTTTCTTTCCCTCCTCCTTTCTCTTTTGTCTTCTGCCTACTCCTTTGAGAGACCTTTGAGACTCGGCCTCACTTAAAGTTATTTATTTGTTTGTTTATTTAGTTTCTGTGTTTCACCTATATATATAGCTCTGTATAGTGGCATCTCTGGTGTCCTTGGAGGTCAGAAGAGGACATCAGATACCTTGTAAGTGGGGTTGAAGATAGTTGGGAGCCACAGTAAAGGTGCTGGGAACTGAACCAGGGTTCTCTGCAAAAACAGTTGGTGATCTTAACCATGGAGTCATCTCTCCAGCCCCTGGTGCTTGACTCTGTAACCCAGGGTGGCTCACTTACTGTAGGTATCAGCAACTAGGAAGACCAGGATTCTCTCTATACACTTAAATCAGCTTAATAATTTCTGTCACAAAGCAAATTTTTTTCAGAGTGTAAAGTGTCTACAGATTACTTTAAAGAACATCAACATCTTAACAAAATGCAATTTTATTTGAAACAGTATATTTCTTCATTAATTAGGTCTCATTTTTCTCAGAAATGATCTGCAATTTTTATTAGAGACTTCCCAGTATATCTTGTATTGTAATTCATTCTAAAAAAAATGCTGTATTTGTAGTGGCAATCTGTATGGTTTCATTTTCTTAATTTTATTTTCCTACTTACTTTCCAACTATTTGTTGTGATGATGTGGAAAATAAAATGATTATTTGTTTTTCTCGAATCCTGGAAATTTACTGTATTATTTTTATTAGCAATTTACAATATTATCTTTATTAGCTCTGGTGAATTTTTTGTTTGCTTGTTTGTTTGTTTTTGTAATATAAGTCTTTTGTATTATCTTTGATTTAATTTGATTGTCTTCCTAACAATTTTATTACCAGTGAGTAAAGATTTCGGGGGCATTTCACTGTTCCATGCTCTCATACATTGCACTAGCTGGGATTCTGGCTCAAACTGGAATAGAAACAATACAGGTATATACTATGGTCAGCTTCCTGGCCTTAGAAGGAAGCATTCAGCTTTTTAAGGCTTGGTAGTTACTGTTTTGTTCAGTTGAAATCCCTTTAATAAATTTAGTTTTTTCCTATTCCTAGATTAAGGACGTTTTTTAATAAAGGAATGTTGAATTCGACACATCCTGCATCTAGAGCAAACCATCCCATGGCCATTCGGCTGTTTTTCCTCTAGATATTGTGAGTTATACAGAGGCTTTTTGGTTTTGTTTTTTAGTTAATTTTTTGGTTTGGGTTTTTTTTTAATGGCAGCTCAGTCTTGAATTTTAAGATATTTGTCTATGCTCCATTTGCTATTCTTCTGTCCACGATTTTCATTTCTGTTTTTATAAGGCTTGGTTTCTTTTCATTTTTATCTCATTCCATTATCTTTATCAGATTTTTCTGCTGGGGTTCTGCTTGACTTTAAAAATAAACATGGAAATGTTATGTTTCCTCTCTCTACAAAAGAGGTTTATTAGAATACTATTATCATTCCCTTGAAATATTACATAGGATTTGCTACTGACACTACAGAGGCCAGAGGCACACTTTAAGTTTTTATAATAAATTCAAAGTTTTTAAATGCAGAAATACACAGACACTATACTTCGTGTGGAAGTGTTGATAATTTAATATTTCAATATATTTTAGCTTTGGGGCCAGAAAGATAGCTTAGTGGTTAAGAACACTGTTCTATCAGAGACCCAGAGTTCCAATCCCAGCATCCATGTGAGTGACCTCATAAATGGTCTGTTAGCTCAAGTTCCAAGGGATCTGATACAGCTTCAGGGGCTGCAGGAGTATGTACACATGCAGGTACACACAGAGACATGCACACACACAGGAATGCATACATGCATGCACACACAAGCACACACACACACGTCTATGTATGCAGTCATACACAGTCACAGTACATTTTATATTCTATCTAAAGTTGACAAAAAGTTGTAATTTTTAGCATCCATATGATTTCTCTCTTGCCCTGTGGGTAATTTAGAAATGAAGCTTAATATGTAAATATTTAAGGCTGTTTATTCCACCTTTATTATTTTTAGATTATTTCATTCTTGCTATTTTATTGAACTTTGTTTTCAAAGAACATAGTTTGCACTATTATAGTTTTTAAGTTTGTTATCATTTATTTTAATTCTAACATATGGCCTATCCTATTAACATTCTATATATACTTAGCAAAGCCTGCTTCATCTGCCATCATTAAAGGCTTGCAAACACCATCTTCATTCTTGTTGACTTTTTTATTTCTCAAGCTGTAACCAGAGAGAAGGGTGCTCTCCATTCCCAAATCATGTACCTTTCCCTTCAGATGTGGTTGTGTGGCTTCACCTGTTCACATTTTTAGATGTATAGACCTTTAGGATTCAGCCTCTGGAGTGAACTAGCCGGTCTATTGATTGGTAGATGCCCTTCTTCATCTCCAACAACAACCCTCTGTAGACAAGCCAACCAGCTTCTCTTTCCTTTTGCAGAGCGTGTCTGTCAGTTTCCATTCTTCTTGTGTATGATCTCCCCGTGTCTTGGTCCTTAACAAGCATCTCTTGTCAATACCACACAGTTGGTTTTTGTACTTTTCACCAATTTGATCATCTCCACCTTTCATTGAACATTAATACTTAATGTAGCTCTTGGCTGAACTGAGTTTTATTATTTGTCTCCATTCTCCCCACTTTTTCCTATTACAGATCTTCCCAGGTGGCTAATGTATCCCATGTTCTTGGCAACTTGACTAGATTATAGTAAAACTTTTTTTTTAATTTCTGTCACTTAATTGTAGCTCTTTTTGTTGCTATAGGATGACATGTATCATATTTTTTTCAGGTTTACTTATAGCAAACACTGAGCAACTCATAGAATATATAATTGTTGCCAGCACATAATTCTTGTCAGTCCCCTCGGTTGGATAATTGGTACATATGTTACATTTGTGTGTGTTATATATACCACAATACAATATTATTTTCCTCCAGCCATCAGTTGTCTTTCAGAAAAATTAAGAGATAAGAAGGCTTTTGCTCAGGCATCGTTTCCACTTCTGATGGTCTTAGTCATTCCGCAGATCTGAGTTACCCTCCGCTGGCAGGCTCCTGTGAGAACTTGCTTTAACATTTTTCGGAGAGCAGGTTACTGCTAACATTTATGTGAAAATGTTATTCAGTGAATCAAGATGATGCTCCAGCCTGCCCACACAGCACCTTTGGAGACAATGATTTCTACATTCTGCATTGCAGCAGAGATATTTATTCTTCAGCACACACCCCTGGCTCGCTCAGCTTCTCCATTTTCCTGTCATCGAGCAGGGGTGGAGTCTGCAGCTGTGTTACTCCCAGGCAAAGACCTTAATAAAGGACTCACCCTTCTCAGCTCCCTTACCCTGCAGTCGCCAAGGTCCTGTATATGCTAAATATTTCAGCTACACACAAGTAAGATCAGGGACTGGAGAGAGGGCTCAGCAGTTAAGAGTACTTCCTGCTCTTGCAGAGGACCCAAGTTCAGTTCCCAGTACCTACATGGTGGCTCTCAACTGCATGTAATTCCAGCTCCAGAAGAGCCAAAACCTTCTTCTAGACTCTCTAGTCTCCCATGTGCATGTATGCATGTGTGAGCACAGGCATACACACACAAAGAGATGGATAGATAGATAGATAGATAGATAGATAGATAGATAGATAGATAGATAGATGATGGATGGATAGATAGATGATAGATGATAGATGGATGGATAGATAGATAGATGATGGATGGATGGATAGATAGATAGATAGATAGATAGATAGATAGATAGATAGATAGATAGATAGATAGATGATGGATGGATAAAATTTAAAAGACTGCCAAGGCTTTCTCAAACATTGTCCTAAGCGACCTTTAATTATATTCCCAAAATGAGTCCAAATGAGGTTTCAATGTACAGATCTGTAAGAATAAATTGAGACTTCTTATCAAAGAACACACTGACTCTCTATCTGTTCACCTTATTTATATCTCACAATGAAGTGTTTTTAATATAGATTCTTCTTCACACTTCATACAAATTTATTTCTTCATACTTTATATGCTTCCTTACTGTGCTACACAGTTCATTTTTATCATGACACATTCTGTCTGGTTGATTATTGCTAAATAATTATTGATTATTATTATGCACTCATGGACACAGTGGAGTCATTTTCAGTGGCAGTCCACTACACTGCACGATACCTCCACAATTCTTAGAATGTTGAGCCCTGACCAGTCCATGTGATTAGTATAGGAGAGAGTATAGGATGGAGTAGAGGATGCTTTCTGAAAATTCTGTGTGATTGTGTTGTATACAAGTTGAAAGGGACCTGG
>JAQHUG010000050.1:6807876-6849158 GCA_028555095.1 Dicrostonyx torquatus | reverse complement strand
TACCAAATACTGCTGCACCACCAAGTATGGTCACATCACCAAGTACAGCCAGACTAAGTACAGTCCTGAGCACTGCACATAAAGCAAGCACAAGCAAACGCTGAATGGTAACAAGATACTGAGGTTCAAAACTGACACAGTGCTGTCTGTTGCGTAAGGACCACCCACCTAGTGGTAGTGAGCAGAATTTGCCTTCACTTGGCTAAGCAGGGTCTAAAGCAACCTGGCAAAGTGTAAAGTTAAATACCTGTGTACATCCTCCTGCTCAAGAACCCCAGCACGTAATCAAAGAGCTGTCATCCATCCAGCAGCCAGGAAAACCTGAGCTCAGATGAGAAAAGAGACCAACAGATGGCACCAGCAAGATGACCCAAATGTAAGAACCGTCCACCGACGACTTCACAACAGCCGCCCGAACAACGCTTGTATGAGGAGAATCCCAGATGATAGAAATTAGAAAACAAAATGTCTCGGGGAAAAAAATCCGCACACATAAAGAGGGGTCAGTTGAACCCTTTACATGTGAAAAACCCATAACAGCCCAAACTCGCACTTCAGCAGACAGGCAAAAGGTAGAAGCAACTCAGCGAGGGGAGGGGATTTTATAGGACATGATATTTCTATACATCATCGATGGGTCTTTCTTGACAGGTTCATAATTACACACACAATACAATGTCTCAGAACCACACACATCATTGTCTGTGAAGCAGCAAGTATGACTTCCCCTGAACACAGAAACTGCTAGCACCTTGATCTTAGAGTTGAATTCCCCTTGGTGGCTTCCTGATGTTTATAAGGCAACTAGAGTGTGGTCCTTTTTTTCTGTTTGTTTCAGCAGCAACACAAATGGATTAATATGTAAATGGAACTTACCAGAAGGAACTGGGAGAGGGATGTCCAAGTCTCGGATTCCTACTGTAGCCTTTTAGAAAACAATAATCAGCTTTAAATTTTGAATGGAAGCTGGATAGATGGCTCTGCAGTTAGGATCACTGACTTCTAGAGAGGTGACCCCAGCTCCGACACAGAGGCTCACAACAGTCTGCGACATTGGTTCCTGGGGGTCTGGTGCCTCTGTGGACCCTCACGGGCACAGCACATGCATGGTATATAGATATATGTGCAGGAAAAACATAAACATAAAATAAAACATTTCAAAAACTCAGAATAAAGATTTTTTTATATTAATGGCTGCAAGTGGGCACAAAGTTTTTATATTGCACGATAAGTCTCTGAGAAGGGGTAGGGATGGTTGTGCAGCATTGTAAGCACACTTAACTGTCACAGAATTGCACACTTAGGTGATGAGAATAGTAAATTTTATGTTATGGATAGTTTTACCACAAAAAGAAAATGAAAACTGGCGGTAGATGTGGGTCAGTTGGTGTAAAGTGGCTTCCGAGTGTGCAGCAAGCCCCGGATTTTAGTCCACAGCAGACTTTCTTGGTGGCACGTGCCTGTTACCACAGCATTTGTGAGTCAGAAGTTCAAGATTGTCCTTGGCAGCATGGTGAGTCAGAGGTCAGCCTGAACTTCACAAAACCTGATCTCAAAAAGGGGAAGGAGGAGAAGGAAGAGAAGGAGGAGAAGTTAGAAGAGCGGGGGTGGGGGGAGAATGGGGGAGGAAGAAGGGCGAGAAGGAAGAGAAGTGGAAGGAGAAGTTAGAAGAGTGGCAGGGGGAGGGGGCAGGGAAGGAGGGGGAGAAGGAAGAGAAAGAGGTGGAGGGGAAGGAGGAGAAGCAGGAGGAGATGGGAGAAGGGAGGAGGCTAAGCAAGCAAAACAGCATTTTCCCAAGCTTCTCAGATCCAATCTTTTAGAAAATACGAAACTAATCCAGGGCCGGGAACCACTTAGCACGGGAAATTGGCTCAGTTGCCTGCACATTCTATTCTCTTTTGCTAGAGGTTCACTTTATTTAATTATGAGGCTATGTGCATGACCGTGTGAACATGAATGAATCCAGCAGCATTGACTGCCCTGGACTTAGAGTCAGAGGCCCTCGTAAGCTGTCGGGTGTGGGTGCTGGGAACCAAACCGGGATCCTCTACAAGAGCATTCTGTGGTCTTGGCGACTTAGCCACCTCTCTAGCCCCCACTTCATCCTCCTGTCAATCCTTTCAACATTTGGTGTCTCTGGTGCCATCTGGTGATGAGGTGACAGATCAACGGAATCAGAAAGTTTAAGGTATTATATTTACAGGGCTCTTTAACCTTTGGTGACAAATGGCTCTGGTCTCGGATAAAATTCTGGAATGTCTGCTTGAATAACAGAATTGTTTAAACATCTCTGTGGGACCTTACTCAAATAAAAGTACACTTACTCAAGGAAACAGAGGTCCTAAGCAAATTCAGCCTCAAGAGAGTTTGGAGCACAGCAGTCATCGAAGCTCGCTCTTAAACTTGGTGCACTCCACTTTGCTCAACTGATATAAGCTTGTAATTTGGGGTACTATTTGAGCCTTTAAAATGCAAGCTGTTGATTCTGTTAAAATCTAGTCATATTTCCACTGCAGCGTGCCTGTACTTCTATGCGCTCTGACATGTAGCAAAACCAGGGGTTTTTCAACAGCCAAGTGATTGGGGCAGTTTCCCTCAACCATTTTTATAATGAAGGAAAAGTCGGGAGGGTATGAATGTTTGATCAAGTTCCTTTGATTCGTTTTCCTGTAAAATAAAAATCTTCATAATTTCCAGGCAATATATCTGTGCCATCATTCACAACCCAGAATTCAGAAGATTATCACCAGCCGAAACAGTTCTTTTACTGTTGACATGTCTTTTCATTCAAGAATAGATGTAAAGTAGCTGTGACTGTCACAGGTGCTGGCATGTATTGTGTGTCACCCCAGGGCTGGACTGAGGGTTATCATGTGGAGTTTATGTTCACACTGCTGGAGCCGATAGACCTAGCTCAAAGTCAAATTCCATCACTTTCTCCTTTGTGGCTGCACACAAGTCCTTTGTCATCTCCCCCTTGGTCAAACGGGGAGAAATGGTCCTGTCAGTCTCGCCATGGCCAGCTCTAGGTACGATGATGCAGTCACGTTCACGTAAGCCCCAAGGCAGAGAGCACTCAGTTAAGACAAGTATCATTAATTTCGTCCTTCTCCTTATGCATAATGTGTGCGTTCTTCACTAGATATCCAAAGGCATCAGAAGCTTAGGCAGTTTGTCATAGAAGAACAAGGTTTGAGTCCGTATCTTTCTGTCCCTAGAACCTGTGGCTTTTTTTTTTTACCACCAATACAATTCTATTCATCCTATTTTATTACAATCAGAGTGTGTATGTGTGTATAGCTGTAGTGCCGGAAGCTGTGAGGACTCTGCTGGCTTCACCAGCTATGTTTACAGATATACCCCCCCCCGCTCCATTTCCTCTACTTGTTCTGAAATAAATTCCTGGCTGAGGATAAGGCAGAGGTTTACCTGTGGGGGTGGAAATCACATCATTGTCTATATTTTGATTATTCTTACACAGACACATGAAGCTTCAGGATTCCAGAGGAAAATTCCAGAACTTCAAACAAAACCCCAACTGTCTCTGCTGCTAGCTCTCAGACCTTATCAGCTCAAGGAAGACAGAAGAGGGTCATACGACCATTTGACTTAACGCACGTCCCCGTCAAGCCATAGCTCTTTGGGTGCACAACTGTGATGGGTAAGACTGCTGGTGCCTCTGACTGGTTGAATACAGTGTCCAGCTAGAGTAACAAGTGAGACAGACGGTTGCTAGTGAGACAATGTTATCAACTGTGGGATGTTTGCTCAGGATCATCTCCTCATCCAGACCTCCTGAGCTTCAATTGTTAGTGTGTACATTATATAGGTCATGTTGTCCCGGTTGTTTACTTAGCCAGCAAAGCAAAATTAACTCCTCATTGTCATCCCCCATCCCTTTCTCTTGTATTTCTTCCTCCTCCACAACAAGCAATACTGTCACCATTCTCAGTACCACCGTTAGCATCACCATTCTCACGCTTTCCTGTCTCCCTAGACATGTTTCCACGTGGATGCTACCTAAATAGGCCCTGAAACTTCCCTTAAAATAATCTTCCATTCAATGAGGAAGATTGAAAGTCCATTCCTGCAACTCTTGTTCAGAGCAGGGGCAGCCAATTTTTTAATGTCGCCGGTTACCCAACAGAAGTGTATTTTCTGGAATCGGGTATGATTTCTCTCCCACTCGTTGCATGCTACCTGATTGAAAACCCCCATTTTACCTTTACGGCTTCGCCTGTCACCTTTGTAAATTACAGAGCCAGCTTCCTGAGACACTAGTGTAGCCGGGAATTTATTTCACACTGACATTTTTTGGTGTGCCCGCATGTGGCCCTATTTGTTCACTGAAAGCTGCAGGAACGGGAATATGGATACTTTAAAGTCTCACCAGGCTTTCATCTCTCTTGCTGGGCTGTCCCTTTGCTGACACGGACCATTATTTTCCCCTCACTCAGCCCCTCCGTTTCGCTTTCTGAAGCTCTCCACATTTCTCATCAGTCTGTGGCGAGCGCTGACACATCCCACAGAAGTTATTTATTTTGACATTGGTGTGTGTGATACACCTAATGTGGGATGAGCCAGAGAGTCGGATAACCAGTTATTTTAGACCTGAGAAACAACTTCATTATCTTGTGAAATGCACTTTCAACACTCCATCCTAACAAGCAATGAATGATAGTGTGTAACACGATTGTGGCAATTACCTTTGGAGATGAAGACTCCCTCCCTTGAGACTGACAGAATGCAAACTGAGATTCCCCCCTTTTTTTTCTGGTAGGCATCTGGAATCCTGAGCAAGCCCAGAAATCATACAAAGGAAACAGAACATCTGAGAACCTGGATAGAGTGAGATAATCTACGCGCACTTCTTCCCTGCAGACTTCTGGTCCCACCTGCTTCCTGATCAGCCTGGCCCCAGACTTGGAGACCAATCTATTTCTCATTAAAGAAGTTTAAAGCTCCTTCCACCAGGAGCCCCACTACCTCTTATTGAGTCAGCCTCTGTGGGTTCCACTGTGGCCATCAGCTCTGGCTTGTGTCCGTGTATCCATGGTGATTTAACCTTTTGCTGGGTCTGTTAAGCACTGTTCAGGTGTTTGAAGGACCCCAGTTCCCAGACTGTGGCTTTTCCTTTGCATATTCCATATTTCATCAAAGGACCCTTGAGAGCCCCTCCGTGTGGGAGATGCTGCCACAGATATGCCTCTTCTTTACCCTGTGCCCCTAAATGCAGTCAGACTTGAAGCCTAAATGTGTCTAACCCAGAGCCTCTAGGAGTTTAGCCCGCACAGCGATGCATACAGTAGGAGCTCAATAATCAAGTGGATTGTTCTTGGGTGGTGACTCTCAGGCACAGGTGATTTTGCTCTGCAGGATACATTTTGCAAAGACAAAAACATTTTGTTATTGTTGTAAGAAAGCCACTTGTTGGTTCCCGGCTGCTCAGCCCCGAAATAATCACACAGAAACTATATTATTTAAAACACTGCTTGGCCCATTAGCTCTAGCTTCTTATTGGCTAACACTTATATCTTAATTTAACCCATTTCTAGTAATCTGTATTCCACCATGTGGCTGTGAGTTACTGGCTAAAGTTCCCAGCATGTGTCTCCAGCAGGGTTACATGGCTTCTTTCTGACTCTGCCTCCTTTCTCCCAGCATTCAGTTTGGTTTTCCCCACCTATCTAAGGTCTGCTCTATCAACAGGCCAAGGCAGTTTCTTTATTCACCAATGCTATTCACAGCATCCAGAGGGGAATCCCACATCATGGTGTCGTGGTTGGCATCCATGGAGTATAAGCCAAGGATGCTTCATCCCAATGCAAAAAGTACAACACACACACACACATGTGCATATATAAATACATGTATATGAAAATGGGGAAGGGGGAAGAAAACAAAAAACTGGAAAACAAACTGTAAATAATAAATTCGGGAGTAAACACATATTTTCTTAATTCTCCACTAACAGCCCTCACACATGATTTCCCAATGTCTCTTTCTCCTCATTTGAATTACATAACAATATCAAAGACAGACATGTTCAACAACGGGCTTGATGTCTTATCTACTAATTTTTACCAAGTCCTATCTACGACTTATCACACTCTCCTAGGATATTTTGGAGCAGTACGTCCAGTCCAGTAGATTCCTTTAGGCCATGTCAGGGTAAAAAAAAAAATCTAAAAACAAATCATAGTAACTGTCTGTCCCCATTAAGGTTTCTATCACTGTGAAGAGACGCCATATCCAAAGCAATTCTTATAAGAGCAACATTTACTTGAGGGAGCTCGTTTACAGTTTCAGAGGTTCAGTCCATTATCATCATGGTAGGGAACATGGCAACATGCAGGCAGACACGATGCTGGAGAAGGAGCTGAGAGTCCTACATCTTGCAGGCAGCAGGAAGTCTACTGTGACACTGGGCAGTGTCCTGAGCATAGGAAACCTCAGAGCCCACCCCTCCAGTGACACACTTCATCCAGCAAGGCCATGCCCACTCCAACAGAGCCATGCTTCTTAATAGTGCCACTCCCTATGAGATTACAGGAGCCAGTTACATTCAAACTACCATGCTGTCCTAGGACGACACATTTTAGTAAAAAGTCAGTAGATATAAATCAGTATTTTCTCTCAAACCAAGTTAGCATCTTTGAGCTTTCAGCTAACTATTCCATAGCGCAGTCTTGCAGACCATTCTCTCCTGTTAAGCGTAAATAACATTTTTGACTACCTTAGCACTGACAAGAATTCAGATGGGACCCAGTTTTTAAGCTGAGGCATGGGTGTAAATTGTAGGCTTGCCTTAGTTGGACTTCTGATGATAAAATGACCTTACAAAAGCACTTAGGGAGAGAAAGGGTTGGTTCTAGCTCACAGTTTCTAGTTACAGTCCATCCCAGCAGCGAAGTCTCGGGACAGTAAGAGCTTGAAGACATTTGTCGTAGCACATCATGACAATGTCATTCCACATGGTGGAAGCAAAAAGAGGGTAGAACATGCATGCTAGTGTGCCCAACTCATTTTCTCTACTCTTATGCAATCCAAGGCCCCCCGACCAGGGGCATAGCATGACTCCAGTCAGGCAGATCTCCCCAGTTCAATCTTTGGACACTAGATGTTATACTTGCACACCTGTTTTCACACTCATGAATTGGGTTCACATCTAAATTGGGTGTGAGTTTCTAAGGCCTTGCTTGATCATTGTGCTCAAGTGCTACGTTTGGGTATAATCCAGGTAGACAGGAAGCTTGGGGGACATGACTGAATTTTACGTGTCTGATTCAACCTAAGATATATTAGGTCATTTGTTTGTCTCTGCCAGGTACAATTTCCCAGAAGGTCCACCAGATGCTCAGCATGGGAAACAAGATCCTGAGCACATGGACACCAGCCCAACTTGGTCTTTTCCAACATTTCTGAACCTGCATATAACTGCTCATTTTTATTTTACTTCCATCCTCCTCCCATAAGGCAACGTGGAAAAGTGCCTCCCTCCTGAGCAATCCTTTGCATTGAAGAAGAGGGTGTGTAAGAGCATCTAAACAGAAGGTGTTACTGGAAATAGCCACACATGAAACCATGGAAAAGATGGGCCTGGAATTAAGGAGACCTGACTTCAGGCTTGACAACAGTCAGGTAATAGCCATGTGACTTTGGAAGCTAACATCGGTGAGCCTCATTTTGCTCTCCTGAAGAATGGTATTGTGGTGAAGACTATGTATGAAATGTTCCGCGGAGGGTTTAATCCACAGCGGACACTCAAAATACACTTTGTGTTATTTATCGGTATTAACTAATGTTATGAATTAGAGATGGATACAGATATGCTTTCACCCCACATCTCAGGAGACACCTGGCGTGGTGCATGCACATTTGGAAGACTGACCTGTGTTAGGCAAGCCCTTGCGTCGCTTAAAATTGGCTTCAGGAACTAGAACACCCATCCTGGCCTCATTAGAACAAGGCTTAACTGATGCACTTGACTTTGGGTGACTCCTTCTGGGTCTGTGGTAGTTAAAGAGAATGATAAGGAAGAGGAGAGACCACTGACCTAATAAAGTTGGCCTCCCTAGGAATGCTTCACTGAAGTCGAATTCGAAGTGGTTGTGCTGCTGTAGTTTTTCATACAATTTTCAAGAATTCTAAGAATTCACTTCAAGATAGTCTTATTTTTCAACAGCTGTTCTTGGTTTTAGAAAGCTGTTCTTCCCGTCCTCAAAAAGGGCCAGTAGCTTCATGTAAAAACCTCTGGTAATTACCTGCCATCCACAGACCTGTCCATTCCTCGGGCACTGAGAATTCCAGTGTTCTGAAGCCCACTGTGACATCTGAGTTTTTGTGCACTAGGATGCTTCCGACCCAGCATCTTTAGAGCAGACACGAGTTCATGGTAGGCCCATGTGTGACGAGAACAGAGCTAAAGAGCCCAGCTAAAGCCATCCCCTGGCACTGCTAACCTTCTAGACTGCTGCGACCAAAATATTTATTGATCCCTGTATATCTAGACACTGTGATCATCCCAGGGTAAAATGATGAAAAGATATACATGTTCTGTGGCTTCATGTTTTCAGAATCTAGAATTTTTAATTCAAATCCAGACACCCAAGATCCAAATGCTTAAGGTTAGGACGTTGAGAGACTGTGGAAGAGACTTTGAACAAAAATATGTTTGAAGATGGGGTCTAATTGAAAGGGGGTTTAATGTCTTCTCCACTAAAAAGAGAGAGTGTTTTACACATACACATAAGCCCATACACATTCATATGCACTACATTACACATTGCATACACACACACACACACACACACACACACACACACACACACAAATCCATGTGCCCAAAGCTAAGCTGACAATGTCAACTTCTCAGAGCTAAAGAACAGAGACGTTCCTGCTTTGACAGACATAAATGCCTAACTGCTTCTAAAATTTTCCCCAAATTTTATGGTCTCTGATGCTGCCACCACTGAGTGAGCTCCTTCAGATCAGGAGTTTTCTGCAGGCCTCCTGGACAATACAGTGTGATTATCTGACCCATCTACACTCAGCACATAACTGATTTATTACCTAAAAACATGTGAAACGCCACGGAACTATCAGCAGGGAATGTTAGCATTTTTAACAAAGATAGGTACAAACAGATCTAAATTGTCCATTTCAGAAGATTGCCGGGGCCTGGGGACACTTCTGGATAAGCCCTGGTAATAAATTGCATATTCTTTAGAAGACTGCTAGCCAAACTGGAAAAATGACTCCGTAGTTAAAAGCATTGACTGCTTACTTCCAGAGGACCAGGGTTCAATTCCCAGGACTCATGCGGTGGCTCACGAGCATCTGTGACTCTACTTGCAGGGAATCTGAAGCCCTCTTGGGGTTTCCAAGGGCACCAGGCATCTCTGTGGTGCACAACATATAGACAGATAAAACATCCATATACACAAAGTGCAAATCAAAAGAATTAATAAAACGAAGTGTGCTAGTCCTGACGGAGCTGGGTTCAGTTTAAGGAATCAAGTAGAAGGCATCCTCTCTGACCACTCTGGGGCAGCCAAGAGCCTTTTGTCATTAAGCCCACATCCAGATCCCTTTGCACCCAGTGACCCTGGAAGATGGCACAGCCATCTAACCTGGGGAAGAAGGAGAATGACATCCTCTTGCAAGGTCGCCTTCTCCCTCCAGCAGATTTTCAGGGAGAAAGTCCTCCTAGCTGCAAGCAGCCATTGAAGAAAATAAAACAGAGCTGGAAGACTTCCCCATCTGCAGGACTTGGGCGAGTGGTTGGTTTTTAGAAATTTCTTCTTAGGATTACAACCATTTTCCTCCTACCTGACCTCTTCTGCGTCCGTTTTGGAGGAAAAGACCTCATATATCTTTGGGAGACAGATAATGCAGACACTGTCACTGAAGAGATTTTCCCTGGAGGATCAAAATATTTGTGTTAAATGAAATGAGAAACCTGCTAAGTGCCAGCACAGATCCTCCGGGAAAGGGTATTTCGTAATTTTGAAAAAAAAAATTCTCCTGAAATTCTTCTCTTGCCAAGAAAAGAGGAATGATTTCTATTAAAATGACTTCATGTCTGAATTACTCTCTGCCCCTCGGGATCTCAGAACATTATAGCTTTCATACTTGGTAATTTAGAAGTACGGAGAACACCTTATTTGGAAAGCACGCAGACTTAACATGAAATATTGGGTATTAAGTATTTTCCCCACAAAAGTCTGCTTTTGACAAATTTGCATGCTCAGACCAAAGCCAGCTTCAGAGCTGGTGACACTGGTTGCCTTCTTAGATCCATTTCACTTCCTAGCCCGATGTCACCATTCCCGGAAGCTGCAGGAGACGTCTTCAGATTGATGATCAAGGGAGATGTTGCAATGGGTGGCATCACTTTAATACGGCTGCTGGGTGCTTTAGGGCAGGCACATTGGCACGCTTTATTAGAACCTGTGTTCACACGTCCAAATATGTTAAAATAGGAGCCTACTACGGGCATTAGAAAGGCATAAGAAAAAAATTTTAAATGGGTTTAAACTCATGTAACTATTAATAAGAGGTTTTATGGAACTCCCTGGAATGGGGTTGTAAGTCTTCTGAGGCCAAATTAAGGTTCAGGAAAAATCCATGAGTGCAAAAAAACAGCAACAACAACAAAAAAAAAGGATGAAAATTCTTTCCTGTAATCTCAAGTGACAGATCTTGAAGTTCAAAGGTCAATTCGATTGCCGTCTTTAGGACACATTAGATATCTACAGAAGGGATTAGAGAGATGGCTCCATGATTAAGAGTGCCTCCTGAGTTCAGTTCCCAGCACCCAAGTGGGGCAGGTCACAACTGTCTGTAACGCCAGGCCCAGGGCATCTGATGCCATTGTCTGGCATCCACACACAACAGATACACACGTGGTGGACAGACATGTCCTCGGGCAGAACACCCACACTCTTAAAACAAAATGAGAAGTGCTTTCCATGTTTCCAGTTTCCTACAGTAGACACACGTGGATTTGCAGAAAGACCATGACTTTCCAATTTTTAATGGTGAAATGGATTTGACCATTTTCACCTCCATGTTTTCAAAGCTTAGGGGAAGTAATTATCTTCTTTGTTCCTTGGCCAGACAATGTCATCTTTGGGACCAATAAAATGTCTGGCAGAGTCATAAGGTCTGTTTCTATGTGTTAGAAGTCCGTTATCCTTTGAATATTAATTGATAGCTAATTATTGGAGTATGCAAAGGCATATTCATAGACTTTATTCTATACGCAACATTCCCACCATTATTATTGTGTTAATGGGAATGGGTTAAACAGAAGCATATGGAAGCCAGCTGGAACAGCAAAGAAGGGAGAATACAGACTGAATGGGACTGAGTTGTACAAAGGTTTCATTCTCTATCTTTGTCTCTCTGTCCATCTACCTCTCTGTCTCTAGCTCTCTCTCTCTGTCTGTCTGTCTCTGTCTCTGTCTCTGTCTCTCTCTCTGTCTCTCTCTCTCTCTCTCTCTCTCTCTCTCACACACACACACACACACACACAATGCACAGAGGAACCCATTCATCCCCTGATATACAAGGCAGGAGAAGGTTAATTTACAGGACCTTCTATGTAAACACCAACATCAGCAGATTCTGAAATGATAGGTGGATAATAGATAGATGGACAGATAGATGATGGATAGATAGATGGATGATTTATAGATAGATAAATGGTAAATAGATGATTGATAGATAGATAGATAGATAGATATAGTGTAATCTTTTCTTGTAGCATAACACATATCATCCCAAGTATTTTAGACCAGTTCTATATTAGTTATGACCCTTAAAACAATAACTGTGTAACTGTCTTAGTGAACTCTTCAATAAGTAATACAAAGAGGAAATAAAGCCTGTACATGTTCAATATAGACATTCTAAAGTACATATATATTCCAGTGACTTGGAAGACGACTCAGTTAGTAAAATGCTTGCTGCGTATGCGTGAGGTCCTGGGTTCAGATCCCCAGTACTATTTAAATAGTCAAGTGTGGTAGCACACCCATAGTCCCAGCACCGGGGAACAGGAGCAGAGAGGAAGATAGCTGGAGCTGGTCTAGTCAATTGGTGAATTCCAGGTTCACAGAAAGACACAGACTCAAAAATAACTAGGAGAGTGATAAAGGATGACACTCTCAGTCAATCCTTGTGCACATACATGTGCACAACCACACATTTGCATGTACATAGACATGAATGACACACACACACCCAAGTGCACATATAGACACACACACCAACTGTCTTATCTCACACTTTGCCTTGGACCCAGTGCGCCACCATATTAGGAAAGCAACTGAACACACCACACACTGCTACTGCACCTGAGGGTGCTCTCACACTTAGGGCAGAAGGTGAGCACCCTTGACGCTATTCTAATGAAAGAAAATGCAGTATGCCCAACACAGACGATCTGATTACCTCCTCACATTTACTCAATGATTTCTAATTGATAGAGGCTTGGCTCCATTTCCACAATCTACCATGGGAACAGAAGTGCTTCCAAGGTCACAGAAAGGCTGAGGAGACAAACCCCAGTGAAGTTCCTTCATGCTGGGGCCACAGCAGAGTCCAGTGTGGTAGGTGAATTGGAACCTTGCCCACCCTCTTTTTTCAACCATTTCTTCACTCAGGACTATTGGATAGGAATGCAGAGATCCAGTGTGGTGGAGGAGGCCAGCAAGATTCTTGTACATCTGTGAGGGAACGCCACAAAGAAAGAGCAGGCACGGTGGTGCAGCTCCAACGCTTGGCAAGGGGAGGTGCAAGGATTGGGAGATTGAGACCAGCTCACACTACAGAGTGAGACCACATAAGACAACACACAGCGGAACCAATGGGAAACAAAAGCATACGTCATTATTAGCAGCCCATAAAAGTATCGGTCCCCAGGACACACCTTGACCAGGGCCGCTTAACTCTGCAGACCTCTTGGCCCTGACACATGCTTCTCTCTTTATCTCTCACTCTGTTCTGAATAGGGCATCTCATGCTCAAACTCTCAAGTCATGAGAGACTTAGAACAGGATGACTGAATGGCAGGGTGAGTGTCAAGCCAGCTAAACCATTGATTAAGATCTTATCTCAAAGAAATAATAATAATCTATAATCTCCCCCAAAGAAAACAAAAACACCTGAAGCTCATGTCAATATTCCTAGGACAAACCTGGGGTTAGTGACTGCTTTCTCTGCTCTTCCCAGTGTGGCAAATCTCTGTTTTTTATTGGTTTGGTTTATTTTGCTTTTTTTTAAATCACCTAATTTATACACCTTTCAAAATGTGTATAAACTAGGTGATTAGCTTGCAATGTTCTTTTTTTTCTAATATTTTGCTACAAAATCAGAAAAAGTAAGAATGCTTTATTCAAAAAGGACTTGATCCTGAAATAATAACAAAAACAACCGCAAATAAAACACCAGCGTGAGGGCGTCATGAGCATGCCCATATTTTGTTCCACTTATTTGAAAAGCCTGATAGATCATTCTCTATCAAGCCTGTGAGATGTTACTGTGCTTCTCTATTGCTATGGAAACTGATGCTCAGAGACAACAAGGAAAACTGGATGCACGGGGTAGAAACAAATGAAGAATGAAGAAAGGATGTTTCCATCGTCTTCATCCAACGTCTTCATCCTCCTCATCCTGTACTGCCTTCCTCAGTAGGCTGCCATCATTCTTCACCAACTGAAAGACTCCCAATCTCAATAGGCTTGCATAAGAGACCAAGCGCTTTTCATTATTGGCTGAAGATTAAGGCGTTTGGAGGCAGCTGAGCCACACCTAGAGTCCATAGTCCCGCCCCGTCCACCTTCTCTCAGCCTTCCAGTTAACCAGGTGGCCCTCTGACCTCTACAGTTCCGGCCACTCCTTTTTCTGTTCTGTAACTTTGAATGTATTGTGGAGACGTGCGTATTCTAATGACGTGGAGCCTCTCACACACTTTTGAAGAGTGTAACCGTTCGCCGATCACAAGGGCAGAGCGCATGCCGCCAAGACATCTTTATCCTGTTCCACTGACTTTACACCCGCTTCCCGGAGTCCGTTCTTTCTCTCCATCCGAGGCCCTGCGCTACTCACCACGCCATTGTTGGTTTCTTTAAATGTGATTGTTTCTGGCACCTTAGGCTTGGGAAATGTTTTCATATTCACCCCGCTGACTGGCTTACTCCATTTTCTTTAGTGTGACCTGAGTTTGGTTATATTATCTATATTCTGCACAAATTTCTTCTTGTTCAGGCCAATGCTATTTCACCATGTGCATATACTGCATTTACTTTATCCGTTCATCTGTCTGTGGACACGGCTGCTGTTGCAGTGAACTCCAGGGTTCTAAAATTTCTCGGTCACAGGGGAGTTTCATTTTTAACTTCTTATTGACTTTCATACTGTTCGTCCTCTCTCAGCAGCACACAAGTCTTCCGGTTTATCCTCATCGTCGTCAATATTTGTCACCTCTTGTTTTTTCCGGTCATCACCATCCCAACAGGTATAAGGTGATATTCTGATTTTGATTCCTAGTTTCCCGACTATTAGGGACATTGGATATCAACTCCATGCCTGACATGGTTCTTTTGTGCCACAGAGTGGCTAGTGGTCACACAAGCTGAATCAGCAGAAGTGCGTGGAGTCAGTGCCTACGGGTGCCGAGGAGGGGAAGCAAACATATGCCAAACAGGACGAGAGGTCATGGGAGATGAAATGATCTCTTTCTGTGTGGAAAATGCCTTTAAAGATGAGCCTTGTGTCTGTGCCCTCACTATAACATCTTGCAAATCCCTGGTGCCACCATGTAGCTTTCAAGCAGGGCGCCTAACATCCATCTGGTCACATCATGGCACAAGAAAAAGGAGCAAGGAGCCACGCAGTCTCAGAGAAGGACGAAGCAGAAATTATTAAAATTAATGATCCGGGCAGCTCTCAAGTAAGCTGCCTGCTCCAGTGTGAGCCAATCTTTTTCAAGTCGAACTTTTGTTTTAAAGAATTCTGCTTCAATCTGTTGAATTGGATTATTTAAATAAAATCCACTTAATGGGTTCCCTTGGGCATCGCTTGATGCTGTTTTATGATTCTTTCTTGCTTTTCCTTTTCTCTTTTTCTTTCTTGTTTTTTTTTTGCCATTTTAGCATTAGATTTAACACCTGGGTAATACTAAGTGCCATGGTCACCATAAATTATAGGAGACTAAATAAATATTTGAGAGAGCAGGAGAGATTTGATTAAATCACTGAAAATGAAAGGCTGAGTGCAGCTTACTGCATCAAATAGGCTTTCCTACTTGAGTGCATACTGCCAAGAGTGGATTTAGTTTTCATAGTACCAATATTTTCTAAATGGCTAAATTACCAGCACCACCACTTCCATTTTTTTTCTTTTTTTTTTTCCTCTCCTCATCATGTTTCCCACTCTTTGACTTTAAATCCAAGATGGTAAATTATGGTCAAGAATTAAAGGCGTGATAATGAGGGTTTTCAGGGGTGAGACACTCATGTACAATGTGCCTGGAACAAGTGGGGGCATTTATAATGTAATTGTGGACTTCAGGCCCATGAGATTTATGACATGTCAGCGTTTCCTGATAGGTGAGCTTGAATGGGGGAATTCAGCTCCAAACTAATAATAATTATAACCATGTCAAGGAATTTGGAACAAGCAAAAAGGATTACCCTGTGCCTCCTAAGGAAAAAAAAAATTCTGCACAATTGAGACCATTTGATTTCAATATTCCTGGTCTTTAAATTAATCCTTCCTTTGAATTCCCCCTTTTGTGTTCGTTTAATAGTGAGTTGAACAAGATCTTCGACACGCGTTCATTTTCTGTCCGCAGAAGTCACGGTTTTACCTCCTTGGAAACACACCCTTTACCAGCATTAGTAACTGGAATGGAGGCTGTACTTAGCCTGCTATCCTGCACGGGCTGTTTCTCATTGAGCCCATGTCACAGTGAAGATAAACCTCTCTCCCCCATGCAAAGACAACCTCCGAGTCTCAGGCAGGCTGGACAACTCACCTACCTGAGAAATGACATTAAAATTAAAAGGCACAATCCTCTGGCATAGAGAAGGAGCACAAGTTCCTGGCCTGTCCCTCTGTCCCTCTGTCCCTCTGTCCCTCTGTCCCTCTGTCCCTCTGTCCAGGTGAGGTCATCAGGCACAATTTGTCTCCTTTGTGGTCCCCTTGTCTCCAAAAGGACAGCCTGACCCATGCACCAGTCTCACAAGTTCACACCGTTTTCTAGTAGCTGGGCTGGGGGGGGGGGTGAAGTAGGGGGGAACACTGTCGTCTGCCCATGATGCCTGTCCAGTCACCCTTGACCTCAGGGCCCCTCCAAGAACAGACAGAAGTGAAGAGTTATGGCGGTCGTGAGACTTCTGAGTTTGGAAGATGGACAGAAGGAATAACAAATATAAACTCTGTAAGTTTCTCAAGTATTGGCTGAAACAAAGCTGTCCAGCAACAAGAGAACCCAACGGAAACTTGGTGCTGGGACCAAGTTGGATTCTCGACTCCGTTCTTCATTCACTGCAAAGACAGGCTTCCGTGTGCCCCTCTCGCTTCTGGAATGTGCCCCACCACCCAGAACTCAGCTTGGTAGCAGCTGTATACAGGTCTTCACTTTCCCGCATGGAAATTCCTGCTAGGGCTGATGAGCTATGGAATCCACGTGGGAGTGCTGGCGGCCCAAGTTCCAGTTCCCTTTGGCAGGAAAAGAAAGGGTTGGGAGATTTGTAACCTTTCAAGTGGAGTAATGGCTGCAATTGTCTTCATTAAAGGAACTAAGAATCCAGGGTGGTCTGAGTTACAAACTTCTTTTGAACTCTAAAGTATTTATTTGCCCCTTTATTTTTTTTTACAAGTACTTCAGTGAAACAGGCTATTAAGTTGACTTTTCTGGATATCGGTTTAGAGGTAACCTCTGTTGTCTGTGGAAAGGTTCCTGTGAATTCCGGGAAAGGTGTGAAGCACTCTGCCGTTTCAGACTAAATAGTGGTTTCTGTCAATGAGAAACAAAACAAAATAAAAACAGAACACTGTTGGGCCATGTGAGTGGAGGAAACAAAGACAAGAATGACCTTAACATCCATAATAGCTCCATTGCCCAAGTGTGCCTCTCACCACACACACACACACACACACACACACACACACACACACCCCACTCATTTCTCTTGTAGAAATAACAGAAGAAAGTGAACAAGCTACACAAAGACACAAGACAAAGGGGGATGAACCTGCCCTCTAAGACCTTGAATTGGTTACATGCCATATCTTGGGCCCAAACGCCTGACTAGAAACACTGAAGGGATTGACTGTGGCTTACGGTTTGAGAAGACAGGATACAGTCCAAGATGGCAGTGGAAGGCACAGGGACTTGGCTAGGAAACCTGAAGTGCTTCCCCTGCCCTGGACCACTTCCTCCACTGAGGCTCCACCTCCTAAAGATTCCTCAACCTTCGCTTATAATACCACCAATTGAAGACTGAGTGTTCAGACATGAATCCATGGGGACATTATACAATCAAATCATACTAGATCCATCCAAACCAACATTCTAGGAGATATAAAGGGCCCAGTTTAGGTGAGAGATCCCTCTGGCTGACTACATTACACTACCAGCTTTCTGATGGAGGCATGCTCTTCCCTACTCCTACTATAACCTGTGGCCAGGGCCGCAATGCAGAACACTCAAAAGGGGTCACACTAATAATGAACTGAAGTATGCAGAAGGAAAAACCACCAAAAGACATGAGATTACAGTAGCAATGGGGAGGGGGTGTGCCCGTTAATTCCATTAAGGGCCTGACACTGAATTATAGACCATTAAGTAACACAGTTACTTATTATCCCATGTTGGTGGCTTCCTACACTTCTTGCAGCTGTGGGGACATTGGGCACACTCAAGGCAATCAAAATGAATCCCGACTCCACTCTCTCTCTAGTCAACTTCTTTCTTTGCTTCTCTCCAAGCCCTTGTGTGTGGTCCCAATGAAAGGTGCCTGTGCACCCTCAGCCAGTTCCTCACTCCTCTATTCAGCCCCTTCCAATTGATTTTTGGACTCCATTTACCCTATCAAAGCTCTTTGTAACACCCACACAATCCTCCCTTTTGTAATTGTTTTCTCTGTCCAATTAAGCATAATGATTACAATATCCTTTCTCTCTGGAAGGCAATTATACTACAAATCGGAAAACATGTGACAATGATGTTGAATAAGGTTTTGTGTGTGTTGCTGAGTTACTAGCTGAATAATTAAGAGATCTTAGAAAGCCAAGAGTCTTTCCTTTGTAAACAAATCCTACTAGGGTCACTCAGTGATTGTGATAGGTCGCACACACCACTGACTGTCGCAGCAAGCTTGTCTGTCTTTGCTGTGTTTGTACTCCTTGATGAGAAATCAACACTTTATGGTGATTGGCACTTATCCATTGAGAGGCTGGTCAAAATGAGCCTAAAACCACTTGGAAATCAACAAGGGAAAATATGAGAGATGAAGCAGCTTTGAAAGGAGGAGGTTGGGGAGGTGTCCCGAAGGGCAGAGTGCTTGCCTGGCGTCTACGAAGCCCTGGGTTCTATCCCGAGCACCTCATAAATCAGGCACAGCAATGCCCTCCTGTGATCTTCAAACTGGGGAGGCAGAGACAGGAGGATCAGAAGTCTAAGACTGTCCTTTGCTCCTTGGCTGCATAGTGAGTTGTAAGTTAGACTGGAATACACGAGGCTCTATACCAGGAAAAAAAATTGAAAGATCTTTGAGACAAAATGAAAGATGGCATGCTTTTTAATTATTAGCTCTATCAGAACACGCAAACATAAAGAAAAATGAGAAAATGTCAGGATAGCTACATGTTTTAAGACAGGATGGCTAAGTGAAGTAATCTAGACCTGGAGTTTCCCACACACAAGACCACAGGCTTGGTCTCCAGCCTGTGACTGCATTGATGATAGTTAGTGAAGTCTGGTGGAAGCACGTTAGGCCACTGGGGTAGTGACCTTGGAGAACAAAGAGGGATCACAGCCCCTCCTCTTCCCTTCTCTTCCTGTAGAATGAGGTGTCCATCTATTTCTGTTCATGGACGCCTCCCATGATGCATTTGTCTTACCTCAGACCCCAAAATAATGAGGCCAAAGACCATGAACTGAAATTTCTGATGGCAGGAACAAAAATAAACCCTTCCTTTGTATATATAAAGTGATGAGATGTGTCTTTTGCCACAGTAATGGGAGGGTTACTGGTACCAACTTCCTTCTAGCTTGCTTCTTCTGTTGTCCACTAAACAGACCCCCATGAGGACAAAGGCCCTGGCTTTACTTCTTCACTTTATCTTGAGCATTGGAAACATTAACAGATGTGAGTGATGCTTGCCTGTCTGTTTCACTTGGCTCTTGTTTTATCGAAATATAATCTCTGCAAAGGGATGTGCACAAGTTTCACAGATATAAATTTGCATTTCCACAAATTGATCACTTCTATGCAACTAGAACCCAAATGAAGAGATGAAACAGAGAGCTATGGAGGTGGCTCAGTGGGTAAAAGGTTTGCCACATGAGAATGGGAGCATGAGTTTAGATCGCCCAACCCCATGTAAATCTGTAGGGTAGAACGTGAGCCTAAAATCCCTGTGCTGCTGTGATATAGACAGGAGAACCCCTAGAAGTTTCTGGGCTGGCTAGCCTGACATGCAGAGGCAAAAAACAAAGAGACCCTGTCTCAAGGTAAAAGAGGAGGACAGACAGTGTTGTCCTTTGACATCCACATACACAGATGACAGCATTTGTCAACCGCACGCACATATTTAAAAGAAAATACTTCCAGTATTCTCAATGTCAGAGATGGCTGCGCCCTTCATGGTAACTACCTCTTCACACACCCACAGGAGAGTAACCACCCTTCCCAAGAGTTTGGTTTCTGTAGCTTATTTGAGGATTATATGTTAATGGAACCATATATCATGATTGTTTTTGTTTTTGTTTTTGTTTTTCGAGACAGGGTTTCTCTGTAGCTTTGGAGCCTGTCCTGGAACTAGCTCTTGTAGACCAGGCTGGTCTCGAACTCACAGAGATCCGCCTGCCTCTGCCTCCCGAGTGCTGGGATTAAAGGCGTGCGCCACCACCGCCCGGCCAGAGGGTGCACTCTTGCCCATCCAGTTACTAATGAAGTTTTAAGTAACTTCCAGTTTGGAGCTTCCCCAGTTTGGCATTCACATGAGCGCCCGACCCTTTAACCTTTGCTACGCGTATTTCTGTTAGCAATCTGTCTAGCAACAGACTTGGCTGATGGAGAAAGCCTGTGTTCTCCTATTTTCAGACAGATGTAACTGTTCGATAATTAATGATCTGAGATCTAAAGGAACCTATATTTTAATTAAATTTGAGGCAAAGATAGCACAATTCAATATCTCAATTTCCACTTGAAGGAAATGAATGCAAATCCTTTCGGAAAGGCAGTGGAGTAGATGCCCGCTGCTGCAGCTCACTGTGTGGACACAGCAAGAATCCAGCAGCACTGAGGCCATTATGTAAACCGAGGAAATTGAATAAGGTAATTACAAAATAATTTCAATAATCTGGTTACAAAATCTTATGACTCATTTTCGGGTATCAGCTCCATAGCTGAAACCAGCTTTACATATTCATAGTTAATAATATTCATTTTATATCATCCTGATTTTAGTAAGTCAATTAATTATACAAAATCAATACCAATAGTTATTATACAAATAACAATAGTTAATATTGTATTAAACTAGTCTTCATTGAGTGGCGTTTCCAGGTGTTTTGTGTGTGTGTGTGTGTGTGTGTGTGTGTGTGTGTGTGTGTGTGTACAAACTCATCAAATCTACACAAGAACCCATAAACTGTTTGTATCCATCCTGGCTTCAAACCAGGAAACTGGGGCACCAACAAATAAGTATCTGGCTGTAGTTCACACCACTGTGAAATGATGAGCTAGCTTCTTCGGTTCTAAAAACCATCCAATATCAAATCTTCCTACTGCTTACAGAGGCTTCCAGTCACTTTTGATCTAATGCAAGTTCCTTCCTCTCCTGATTCTACTTCATGTTTTATGATATACCTGGTCTGAAGCAAGTCACCTGTGGGCCATTCCTAACCTGGTCTCAGAACACGGAATTACACTCTCAGTTGAAGATCCGAAGGTCCTCTTATGTTGACTTCCATCTTCAATAATATCTGGAAAGACTTTGATTTTTCTTTTTGCATTTGTTTCTTAGTTGTGGAGTGGGTGGTCATGCGTGTGCCATAGCATGTTTGTGTGTGGGTCAGATGACAATGTGTAGATGTTGGTTCTCTCCTTCCACTAACTGGATTATGAAAGATTGAGTCTGGACATCAGGGTCACCTGCAAGAGTCCTTACCTTGTAACTCGTTTTGCTGGCCCTAGATGGGTTTCATGGAAGCACTAAAATTAAAAGATAATGAATGATTAAATTGACATAGGGAAGAATGCTAAAAATGATAAATTTTACTTCATCATTCAGGAACTATAAATAGCACACAGTATGCATCAGATATTAATGTCTATATTCAACATAATAATAAAAAGCAATGAAGGCCTCAGTCACGTGATAGATAAAATACCTCCTCCCAGTCCTGATTTGAGTTTTTTGCTTCAATATTCTTTGACTCATATCTTTACCATGGTTTATGCAGTGTCCCATTGGCTTTAAACTCCCAATTTCTCATACTCTAGGTTCCTGATTTTTCCTTTGAAGGAATTCTCTGGTCCTGTGGGAAGTTGCTCTGATAGTAGAATTATTAGAATAGGTTGCCCATCAAGATTTTCAAGATCTTGGTAGTGGAATGCCGTAGGCACAGCTTGGTATGTGGGAATTAGCCTTTTCTCACCATACATGTGCTCCTGTGGCTCACAACACATTGCTTCTAAAACACAGAAACTGACCTCTAGCTGGTTGTCTGTATAAATTCCACCACACTCTACACTGAATCTCATCCAATGTCTAGGGTTTGGGTGGCAGCTAGGAAAGGGAGCAGTTCTATTCTTCCTGAACCTTCTGTTCACTTGCCAGAGAATCCGATCATGCATACATATACACACACACCATAATCACTACAAAAAGGATTACCAAGAGTCATTTAATTGTTTGCTACTCAAACAAGTATAAATTCGCCATTTTACATGACCATTCTAGGCTCTTCGCCTACAGTGTGGCCCTAGTTCTCTGTGCAAAGACATAGAGAAAAAAGATGCATCTCAGGAAACAGTACCATTTGGTTTCCCTTCCCCAGCTAATTTCCAGTAGTGTTCCCTGGTCCAAGAACAACCCTAATTAAACTTCACTATAGACATTTCCAGGTCTTTCCTGACACCCATGCCTCCTCGACATCCTCACTTTGGACACTAATAACTGATTTGCAATTGTTTAATATGTGTGGACTTACCAATGGATAAATTACCAGCAGGGCATTGGGTTATCTTCATTTTAGTTCTTTGGAACTATAAAAGATACCCAAACCAAACCAAGGCCCTCTGTAAGAGCAACAAGCCGAGCAACAAGCCTTCTTCACCGCTGAGGTATCTCTCCATCTCCACATGATACAGTTTTTAAATTTCCCTCAGGACACAGAAATTATTCTAGGTATATGTCCAGTGGGTAGAATTTAATCTAAGAATTTGAGCATGGAGGTGAGGGGAGAACTAAAGAGCCAAACAGATGACAAAGCAACCCAGAGACTGACACAACCTTCTCCTGCCACCTCACAACTGAGGAACACAAGAGGATGCTGGGAAAATCCCAATCCCAGAGCCGTGTTCACTAAGTAGAAGCTGGAGTGGTAGAAGCGTTACCAGGGGGACCAGAAAGACCAGTATGTTCCAACAGGCTCTGGACCTGGGGAAACAGCATAGAAAGAGACCTCCCATCATGGTATCTGTGTTGGTAGAGCCCACCAGACGAACCTCCGTAGACACCAAAGCCTGGGGAACTGCAGGGGTGAAAGAACTGGAACTCAACATTTCCTATATCATCAGACCAGGAGGAGAAAAACAGAGTGTGGGTCTAAGTGAGCCCAGGCTTGCCCACATGAGGCACAGGGAGGCCAAAGTCACGGATAAACGTGCTGAATAAATTTTGGATGGTCTTGGAGGCATCGGAACATAATTTTGCTCTGTGTGATTCTCTGGATAATTTTTCCTTTCGCTCATTTTATTCAGATCTTCAGCATTTTGCCTCAAGGAGTTTTCTTGCAAGACAGAAATCATAAGTTACTTGAAATCATAACACGCTTCTCAAAGAAAACAAATGTCTACACTAGTTGCAGACACTAGACTAACGTTACCGGAGGAAAGGGAGGGTTGCCAGCACAGAGCCTGGCTCTCACTGCGGAGGGAAACAGAAGCCGGGGATGAGTGACAGGGAACAGGGAATGGGCTCCACTGTGGAAGGGGCTCTGTGAACTTCTCTAGCCACAGAATGAAAGAAAGTCACAAATCCATGCATTTCCCAGTTCTCAGTGAGAGCGTCCGTCAGGCAGGCAGCAACAGAGTGATTCTTGGGTATTTACAGCAGCAGGAAGCATAGACACCTTCTAAGATGAATGACACATTCCTAGAGTTTGTCATCGCCGCCACAAGGGTTTAAAAGAAGGCACAGAAGTTGCTGTCTATTCAGAGGGACTTAAGATCACTTAGCTCTTAATCTGCAGTGTCTTGTCTCTCCACAATCATGCTTTCCAGTTAGTCAAGGTCAAATGGACCGCAAGATCCTGAAGGAAGATCTGCCATCTGCAGAGGGGTTCAGTTCACAGACCAGAACCCAGTTCAGTTCAACTAGACACAGAAAAATAATGCCAAATCCTGTGAGGAGGACTGGATGCAGATGGCATGGGTATCAGAGACCCAGACATTGTTCAATGATGTTACTCCAAGGAGGCAGGCCCACAGTGGCAGGTGAGAAGGAGGTCTGGTATCTCTATGAATCCTGAAACCCAAGGCCAGGAAATCTCTGCTTTACAGAAGAGACCCATGTCCTGAGCAGAATTCAACTTCTGACTGCAAAAGGACGTAGAAACTGAGGTACCAGACAATCAAAGGGAGTCATGTGACTGTGGCTGATTTCCCAGTCCGGTTTCCTCTACTCACCTATCCTCAGTGGCAATGTAATACCAGGAGAAAGGGGAACTTTATGGCATCTCTAACACTGAACAGGATGACACAAGTCAGCAAGGATGGTGGTGCCTGAGACCTGATGGGGACAGAGGAGAAACTGTGACAGGAGCCAAGAGAGCTGAGACGGTAGAGCCGGGGCCTTTCATGGAGTCCAAAAACCATACAACAGTGCAGACCTCATTAGAGCTATGGAGGGAGATGGGGGTGAAAACAGAGAGATGGGTACCCCAACTCTGTCTCTGCCTGAGACCAAGAGCAAGGAAGGTCAGCACAGCCTGTTGAGGGCTGAGGACAGGGGTTCCACTGATGACAGCTGAGAAGAACAACGCAATAATAGCTTTTAATAATAAAATAAATAATAATAAATGGGTAGAGTTTAAATAATAGGTATGTAGGGCTAGGACTGTGGCTTGCACACAGTAATCACCTAGCGTGTGTGGGGAGCTGGGTTCCAACCCCATAGATGATGGTGACAATGACGAGGATGGTGATGATGCTAAAAATACAAAATTAGACCTACAAGCACATTTGTTTAGATTTTTAAGATAAATTGTAAGTAAAGAATTTTAAGTAGCTTGATAAAAATCAGATATTGAAGAAGGGAAAATAATTCAAATCAACTGCCCTAAGATCCTTTTATAACCTACCAAAATCTTTTGAATTTGTTGAAATTTTCAATTACGTATACAATGTATCTTGATCATATCCTCCACCTCTAACTTCCCCAGGATCTCCCTTCACATCTCCCTCCCAACTCCATGTCCTCTTTTTAGAATAGATCTGTTTGTTCTGTAAGCAGCCGTGTCTAGTTGGTACTTCTCATCTGTGCATGGGTGCGGTGTCATCTGCTGGCGACTCTTCCCGCGGCCACACTCCTAGAGAAAAGTGACTCTTTCTCCTTCAGTATTCATCGATTGCCAGTAGCATCCCATCTAGAGATGAGGCCTCTGGGGCCGCTCTCCAAAGAGTTTACCCCAGTTTTGACTACGGCATTTTTTTTCTTTTGCTACTTTTTTTCATGCAAGAATGAGTTTCTATTATCAATTCCTGTAAAGAGACTAGAAAGATGGCCCAATCTTTTCTGGAATGACGAATCAGAATTTATTCTTATTATTGGGAGCTGGGATCCATAAAATATGCAGCTTCATGGGGATATGAGCGGCGTTACAGTCTCGTAAACCTATGTTTTAAAATGCAGGGATTCTGATAAAGTAGATTTTACATAATTACCATAAATTTTTAAAGCATATGCTGCTTTTTGATTTGTATGCACTACATTATAAACTACACTACACTCCTGACAGCAGAATACTTTTTTTTTTTTTGGACTAGGTGTTGATAAACTCATTCCTCCACTTGCAATTAAATAAACATGTCTGGTGGTGTGAAAAGGTTTCCGGGCCAGGGAGGTGGCTCAGGGACTAGGTGTGCAAGGCAACGGCAACAAGGCAGAAGATTTGTGTCCTATCTCCGAACCCACATGTGAGAAGAAGAGAACGTCTGACCTCCATGCCTGCCAGGGCGTGCACACCACACACACACACACACACACACACACACGCGCGCGCGCGCACACACACACACACACACACACACACACTGAATACATAAGTAATTTTTAAGTAAGCGTTTTCCAGAAACCAGCTTAAAATTCCATACTACCCCCTGCCGTAGCCACTGACACCCCTATTTCTTCTCCTGGGGATGACAGAGTCGTTTGTGCATAGATGATTGATTATACACATACTATAATTAATACATACACATATGTTACATACAAATGCTTTGTACAGCTTTTCCTCACTGAACGCAAACTATATCCAATGAACTTGTTCCTCCCTGAGCTA
Organism: Dicrostonyx torquatus; assembly: GCA_028555095.1. Classification (NCBI taxonomy): domain Eukaryota; kingdom Metazoa; phylum Chordata; class Mammalia; order Rodentia; family Cricetidae; genus Dicrostonyx; species Dicrostonyx torquatus. Next base: position 6,823,129 of record JAQHUG010000050.1, on the reverse strand, counting down.
GATCTTTTTTTTAAAGTGGTAAGCAGAGCTAAATAAAATACTGGTCAGGGAGACCTGCGACCTGCATCTGAATCCAGTCTACCAACCCCTGCAATGTAATTTAACAGAACTGCACAATATTTACGGCATCAGATACCGTATGCGGACTGCGGTTGCTCAACGTCATTTCCTTACAACTAACCCGGTGTCCGTAGAGAGATGGCTGAGTCCAGACCTAGTGCAAGGAGATTACAGCATAAGCCTGGAACAGCTTCTGATGCAGAGAGAAAAAAAAAAAAAGGCTATACTCATTTGCTAGGTCGTGTCAGAGAGATTGAGAGTCAAAATAGGGTGCCAAGCGTGAGAGAGTTTATGCATTAGAGACTCTAGTAGCTGATAGATTAAACACATCAAATGTGGGGATTTTTTTTTTTCTCTTAAAAATTCGCGTGGTCATAGTGATATCACTTTCACTTTTAAAACCCCTTGTTGTTCTGCTTGGAGGTTGCTGGAGCACCAGTCCCTCAACTTGATGCCTAATAAGCAGAGGATGAAACAACACTTCAGTATTTATCTTGACTTCCCCATATGAACTCCATCCCAGAGTAATCAAAACAGCCGGCGAGGAAGAATGCTTTGGTTTTCATTTGTGGCACATGTATGTTTATTATTTATTTATTTCTAATTGTGTTTATTTCTGACCCAGTATATCATACACACATGTGGCGGTCAGGGGACACCTTGGAGGAATGCGTTCTCTCCTTCTTCAGTGTGGGTACCGGGGACTGAACGTAGGTCATCAGGCCTGGAAACAAGCCCTTTTATTACCCACTCAGACGTCACCAACCCAAGAATTCTTCAGTGAGCTCCCCTTCGTGGTTACAAGTTCATGCTTTGTGTACCCCTCTGTGCAGCTCCTGATGAAGTCACAGTTTGTAGGAGGGTCCTTTATTTCTGTTGCTTTCATTGGTTAAATAAAGACTCTGCCTGGATTGTAAGATAGGTCAGCCCTTAGGAGGGTGGAGTAGACAGAACGGAAGTTCTGGGAAGAAAGGAAGTGGGAGAGTCGCCATGATGCTCCCACCGCAGATGGATGCAGGTTAGACTTTTCTGGTAAGTCACCACCTCGTGGTGACACACGGATTATTAGGAATGGGTTAGTTTATGATGTGAGGGCTAGCCAAGAAGAGGCTGGTGATGATGGGCCAGGCAGAGTTTAAATGAATATAATTGTTATGTGGTTATTTTGGGCATAAGCAAGCAACCAGCGGCTGAGCAGGCTGGCGGCTGGGGGCTGGGAGCTGGGTACTGGGAATACAATCCACACCTCTCCCGCCTTTTATAAAACAACAGTTCTAGACTGTGCAAACCCTAGACTGTATGCTGAAGGAGGCACAGGTGACACAACATCTGAACACTTTGGCAGTGCAAACACTACAAAAAACATAGATAAATAAGGTTTGGAAAAAATGTATGACATATCGTCCGCCATTAGTGTGGTTTAATAGTGAGTTCCCATCACCATCTATACTACTCTTTTTAAACATCATCTTGAGGACTGGAGAGCTGGCCCAGCAGTTAAAAGCATTCACTGCTCTCACCGAGATCCAGAGTTCATTTCCCGTTCACCCACACAGGGTGACTCACAACTACCTGGAACTCCAGCTCCATGAGCTCCAACTCTCTTTTGGCCTCCACAGGTACCCATACACATAAATCAATAATAAATTATTAAAATTTGATTTTGAACATGACCAAGCATCCAGATGTAATATCCAGAGCAGAGGGAACACAAGGAGGTTGGTGGGATCTTCATGAGGACAGAACAGGCTTAGTGCAAGAGATTCTGTTCCAGATTCATTGCCCTCAGCAAATGAATTGTGTTTAAAAGTAAGGGTGAGGACTAGAGAGATGGCTCTGTGGTTAAGATCACAGGTTGCTCTTCCAACAGGGCCAGGGTTCTATTCCCAGCATCCACAGAGTGGAACCGAAACTCCAATTCTTAGGAGATCTGATGCCCTCTTCTGGTGACTAGGGGCACTGCATGCACATGGTATACAGTCATACAAGCAGGCACAACACCTATACACATTAAATAAATCTAAAAAATATTTTTTAAAGGGAGAGAGGAAGTATAGAACAGAGAACACTGTTTCAAATTGGTCAATGAAGCCCAGCAACCAAAGGTGACATGTAGGTTTCTCTGGAATCCAGATTAAAAACAAAACAGAAAAACCTTATGAAACAGAATAGATTCTTGCAAAGCCTGTGGTGATGTGGTGATAATGCTCACCTTGAATCCCAGCACTCAGGAGGCAGAAGCAGAGGCAGGCTGATCTCTGTGAGTTTGAGGGCAGCCAGGTCTACAGAGTGAGTTCCACGACAGCCAGGACTACACAGAGAAACCCTGGCTCTAAATAAATAAATAAATAAAGAAAGAAAGAAAGAAAGAAAGAAAGAATGAATGAATGAATGAATGAGTGGATAGATGGATGGATGGATGGATAATTGTAGACTAAGGAGATACTCAACAATGACTGCATGTTAGCCATTAAAAGAATAATGCTTTTTTTCTCATCAGAAATCATTAAAAATTACAACTCAGGACCACAGTGACACAGGGAAGTGGATGCAATAAGGTGTCTGTCCAGTGTTTACTTCAGAATAGTCCAACCCAGTGACACCACGCACGTTGACATGGTGCGGACAAAACAGGGCAGAGCAGGAGTTAATTGAGGACTGAACTGCATCACCAACACAGAGAGGTTGTGACCCTGCCCTCTTCAGGGATACACGTGTTCAGATCTCCCATAGCTTTAAGAAAAAAAATAGATACAAAATAAACCTCCAGAGTTCATTCAAGGTGAGAGGCTCACGTTTCTCCGATACCAACAAGAAAAAAAAAATTGACTTAAGGTCTTAAATCTCCAAGCGGCAGTTTACCTGTAGAGTCCCTTCCTTGGTCTAACTCTCAATACCTCCTGCTTTACCGGGTGGTAGAGCACTGCCACGCTCATAGCTAGAATCTGACAAAATTTTAAAAATGAAATAAAAAAAGACAAGCTGGAGCTGGAGGGAAACTTGGACGTTTTGAACCAGGATAGGAGCATGGCAATCATTAGAATGTGATTTGAATGCAGATTTTCATGATTATTTGATGGGTGTGGTGACTAAAGGTGGGGTCACCGTGGCCCTGAAAGCAGAGTAATAATCACAGTTGCCCCTGTGCTCAAGAGACTGAAACCCTGAAAGACTAACACTGCAGGGGATTGGCTGCCTTCCCCTGCCCCCGCCATCCTGGGATTCCTCAAATACGGAAACTTGATGCTGAAATTTCTGTCCTTCCACACCGAAGCAGTGTTGAATTCATTATATTACAGAAACCTCAGACCCCACAGTTAAGAAATGTCTTCGCAGCTCAATAAATCATGTGTTGGGCAGTGCCACCTATTGGTGAAACGTAGTATTGTACCATGACTGTAGTGGGAGCCAAGGTGGAGAGGGCGGAATCCACGGGAGAGAAAAAAAGTCCATTTTGCAATTTCCTGCCTGCTTGGACTTCCTAGGCATTCCAGCCTAGGCGGAAGTGAGGCCTTCTAGGCTCTCACGGAAATATTTACGATCACCGTGGCAAGTGCAAAGCCTTTGACACACTGGTGTTGCCTTCAGTGACAACTCCTAAAAACTAGAAATAGAAATTTCAGGTTTCTGAAGTCCTGAAAATTACTTTGTTCCTTTACGTAAACAAAAATTTTCAAAATATATCTTTACCAATTAAAAAAAAAACTTTCATGTTCTAAGACTCTGTGAAAACTCACAAATTTAAATTTATGGTTTCCAAGTTAGTAATTCTAAGGAGATTCTGAAGTCAAATTAGAGGAAGGGCAAAAGCAAAGTTAAGCATGGAAATGTATGACTACCAAGTGTGAAATAAAAACTTCTCATCAATGGTGGGCAAAGGGAAGAGTCCCCGACCAGGGCATTGGATTGTAAGGATGAATGTAAAATTCAAAACCTCCCCTATCCTTATAATACCAGCAGGCCAAAGGACTTGCCTTCAAGGAGGCTTTTCCTGGCTCATAAGCTGATAAATATTTCATAAAACCTAGACTCACTTGTAAAACTGTTTCATATATTGCATATATACATTACATAGTTATATAGTGACTGAAATATAACTATATTATATTAATGGCAATGTGTCTAATTTTAAAGTATACGCCTAAGTAATCTTTTATAATTATACATACAAAATGTTATATGTTCATTTTTTAATTTATTTATTATGTATATAGTGTTCTGGGTACCAGATCTCATTATAGATGGCTGTGAGCCACCATGTGGTTGCTGGGAATTGAACTCAGGACCTCTGGAACAGCAGTCAGTTCTCTTAACTTCTGAGCCATCTCTCCAGCCCCCCATATGTCCATATTTTAATGTTACATTATGAAATAATTCAGAGAGTGAAGTCAACAAGACAGACTCCGTGGAAGCATTGCCTTGCAACCTCAACTCTGGGGAGCATGCCCGTTCCTTTCGCTGGAAGGGAATGCAGAAATGAGAAGTACTCTCATTTTGGTGGGGCAAGAGCTGGCCCTGGGGATTAGACCCACAATCTTGCACATCTGAGGCAGCGTTCTACCCCTGAGCCCCATATGTACACCTTGGGAGCCACCCCTGACTTCAACACGGCACCAAGGAACAGTTACACTATTGGGGGTCGGGACAGACGACAGAAAGCAGAAGGAAGGGAAACACTGAGGATGAGGATGAAGGAAGGCCCTGAGGGAGGATGGGAGAGGGAGGAAAGAGAGGAAAGGAGGGAAGGATGGAAGAATTGGTGGGGGGAGAGGAAATAACACTCACACTATAGCAGTCATTCCAAAGGAAAGAACCTGTTAAGGGCAAAGCAAGATGGCATTCTTGTAGCTAATATTTATTTTATTTAACCATGATAAAATATGTTTAGGGAAGCCCCTTCCTAGATTTAACTGATGAAAGTGATCAACTATGAGAGTTGGGGAACACAGAAGAGCCAAAAGCACAAAGGAGTGTGGCTGGAATTCAGAATTAGTTCAGAGCTGGCCTTGGTTGTCGTGGGAACGAGGGGTAGAGGGGCTCTGAGTCAGTCAGTGGAACACCATTGCTGAGGACAACACCCGCACAATCATTGAATACAGAGGGTTGACGTTGAGCTGGTACCCACACAGAAACTTCACCCCCGTGTTCTAGTATCTATGGCATAGAACAATACTCTGAGGGCTATGAAAACAGAAAAGTAACCACCAACTCAACCACAAAACCTATGTTCTACAGTCTTTCCTGCCTGCAAGATACGCTAGGACAATGGTGGCACAAACTTTATGGGAGTAATCAATCAGTGTCAGCTTTGACTTAGGACTCACTCCATAAGATGGAATCTATAGTTGATACTGCTTGAGTGATCAAGAATTGAAGTCCAGATAGCCCAAGGACCTGGGGTATAACCAAATTCTGCTCATCTCAAATAATAAAAAAAAAAGTAACAATAAAATGACTCCCAATGACATTCTGCTGTACTCATAAATCAGGGCCTTATAGAGCCACCATCAGAGAGGCTTCCTTCTGCTGCAGTTGGAAACAGCCAGACATCACGTAGAGAGAGATCTTGGAACACACATCTCTAAACGAAGTGTCTCCATCAAATCCTTTCCCTCAGAGCTCATCGAACCCCTGCAGAAGAGGAAGAAGGAGTGGGAGAGAGCAAGGGGACAGAGGACACTGGGAGAACAAGTCCTTCTGTAACAACTGAGAAAAGCTCATATGAGCTCACAGAGACTGGGCAATATGCATACCAGGTCATATATATATATTATATATATATATATACTATCGCTTTCAGCTTGCTGTTTTTATGGGACCACTAACTGTGTGAACAAGTGGGTTTCTGATTCTTGTACCTCCTCTTGGGGCTCTTTTATTTTTCTGTTGGCTTGCCTTGTCCAACTTCAATATGATGTGTTTTGTTTGTTATACTTTATTTCATCATGTTTTGCTTCTTATCTCTTAGAGGCCTGTTCCTTTCTAATGAGAGACAGAAAGGGAGTGGATCTATATGGGGGAGGAGGTGGGGAGGAACTGAGAAGAGTAAAAGAAGGGGAAACTGTACCCAGATTGTTTTGTATGAGAAACATTTTTATAAAGTTATAAAAGGGAGATAATAAAAGTAGGGAGTTTGGAGTCTCTAAGTAGTCATAATGCAACAACCTTGGTACAGTGTCCCAATCACCTACTCGGGGGAGCCGACCCTGAGGGCGATCTTTAGCATGTCTTGGGGTTTCGTTCGCTTTGGAAACCTAGTGACACATGGAAGCCTGAGAGGAAGAGCAGCTGGAAAACCTACAGCAGGGTTGATGGTTGGTGAAGCCAAGTTAGTTGGGCCTGGGAGACCTTGTTGAGTTCATTTAGTCTGGAAAGACGGTATCTTAGCAACTAAATCCAAAGTTTCACTTGAATTCCGTGGTATGGGCTACCAGAACAGGAGAGACCAAGGCCATAATCCCTTCCCCAGGCTGGACCCTGTAATTTGTACTTTCAGCATTGTAACATGAGGGGCCTGCTCGTTGGGGTTCCTGTCCCGCCCAGTACCCCACAGCCGGCAAGCCCCAAAGAAAATCACACAGAGAGTCTACATTAGGTTATACACTAATCGGCCCATTAGCTCAGTCTTCCTACCATCTCCCATAACTTATATTAACCCATTGTCAGCCACATGGCCAGTACCTTCTCTCAGCTGGGCTGCTACATGTTGCCTTGTTGGAGATCTGCGCAGGAATGCTAGGGAAGCTTCCTGCTTCCCAGACTTTCTCCTCACCTCTACTTCCTGTCTGGTTTTCCCACCTATACTTTCTGCCTGGCCAATCAGCATTTATTTAAAACATGATTGACAGGATACAGGATTGTCCTGCACCACAGCATCTACACGCTGAAACTTGGGAATGACAGTCTATACAGTATTTGTGTTAGAGCCATGCCATCCCAATGCCAGATACTCGCTCTTACTCAATGGGGACATCATAATTTCATTATTAAATAAAAATGTCTTTCCTCTCTGTGGGTAGACAACAAGGACGTTTCTTTTGATGGAACTGATAACCAAATAAGTGAAGAAAAGGACAGACACACACACCCGCACCCCCTTCCCCAAAAACAGGGCCAAGATCTTGTCAAAACCAATTAGTTATGTCATAGCAACAGAAATACTAGACACTAGAGATGGCTCACTAAAACCCGCAGCTTAGGCTCACTTGGCACACGTAACATATACACAGAATTATTGTTTCTTTTTACCAACTTGTTTTAATCAGCATTGAGCCTGCAACTCACTTCTTAAACCCCCAACAGTTGGTTTTGTATAACTCATTACTGAGTGACTGATTGAGCTTAGAAGGTCATTGACCCACTGCAGTAGAGTCATCAGAGAGACAGACAGAAACTCGAGTTTCTAGGCTATACTCCACAGACTGATTCCAAAGGTCCAGGAGAGGGTTCAGGACTCTCTTTCTGGAGACTCTCAAGCAATTCTCAGGCAGGCAGACCTGAGCCACACGTTGAGAAGCACTGCTTCTGCCCCCCTGTTTTCTCCCATCAAAAACCGAAAAATAACACACACCACACAGAGAGAGCACAGATACGCCACCCACAACACACATAGAGCACATCTACAACACACATGCACCACACCATGAACACATAACACATATATACACACTAGAGATTCTTCTGGGGGTTCCGTCGAGAGCACAAATGACAATGAACACTGTGAGGATGTTGGGGAATAGAAGCTGGTACTGGTAGTGCAAACTGACCCAGGCACTGTGAATGCCAGTGTGCATAGAGGGTGATCAAAATCTAAAGATAGAAATCACGTATGATCTGGCCATGCCACTGAGGAGTACACACTGGAGCAACTGTAAGTCAGTAGGCCACGGAGATACCTGCCAGGAAGCGGAGCCAGCTGGGAGTGGGAGCTAATGTCTATAATCCAGATGTTGGGAGGTAGAGACAGGATTATCAGGAAGTCAGTGTTACCTTTAGCTGCATACCTAGCTCAACCTGCTCTCTATGAGACTAATGTAAAAAAAACAAAAAAACAAAAAAACAAATGAGTCTCAAAGGGATTGGGTGATGTGTCTAAAGACAGCTAACGAGGAAGATAGTTCAAGGCTCAGACCCAAACCCCTGGCTCCACTCTGACAGACTCCCACTTAGATGCCAGGGTGGTTGCCATTGGCCCAACTATCCATTTTCTCCCCTGCAAAGGCAAACTAGACTTAACCATTTCTTCCTCTGCAAGGGCAGGTGAAATATACAGCTTTCGCCCTCACCCTTCCAGTTTGTCTTCAGCCTATGGCTGCCTTGGGGATCTTTCCCCATTGACCAATCCCTGCAGCGACACTCTTCTCACTGTCTGTTGCCATGCAGAAGGTGGCAGACGGTGACACGGTGTGTGAGAGAGCCTTCCGGATGAAATGCAGTGTGCGAACAGAAAATGTCATCTTGATCCCCGGGATGCATGGGGAAGATGCTCTGGGCTCTATCAGACCTGCGAAGGAAAACGTGATTAGTTTAAAGACCCCCTGAATCCATCTCTGACAGTTTCCTTTGTAAACACCGTTAATACCCTAGAATGCTCAAATCATATCTAAACACACAGCTTAAATATGTAAAATCAGAAATCAGGGCATTACCAGAGGCTAGTATTCTTTATGAAATTCTTTCAAAGAGTATAAATCATCCGGTCTCCTCCCCTCTCCTCCCCGCAGGACCAGATCTAATTTACACCTAACAAAACAGTTCTGTAACACCGCTGGTGCAGAACGCTTCTGCGTGTGGATTTCTCTGTAACGTGAATGTGGTTCTTGGGGCCAAATGGCTGGAGCAAGAAATACCTTTCGGCAATAGAGCTATCTAAGTGGCCAAGACACGGCCGAGTGGCTTTGTAAATGAGCCTGGTAGAGTTGGCTCTGTGGAGAATAATTGTATCGTTATGACTTCATTCAGAGGTGGAAACCCCCTTACTCAGGCAGTGGCAAGAGTAGCTCAGACTCAGACACTAGACTCAAGCAACTTCCACTCAGAAGGAAAAATAAGAAACCTTGTATGACTTTGAATGAGATCATTTGATATGAAAAGCCACCTAACATCAGCAGGTTTCCAAGGGTTCCTAAATAGGAAAATAAGTACAAGGACTCATACTCTGAAACCCAAGAGGCACTGGGGGAAACACGGCTAATTCTCATGTGCTCAAATGCCCTGAGGTAGCCTAGCCGCAGCTACAAGCAATGGAGAAGGGAGAGTGAGAATAATTACCACTAAACCTGAGCCAGCAGCCTGTGGACACATGGGTGAGAAGCTGGCTTCTCCATGTCCCATGCTGGTCTGGGCTTTGATCCCATAGCAAAGGACAGACTAGTAATGCCAATGACCTCCGCGGTGTAGAGTGTACAGTCGGTAGGAAACACACTTAATCTGCTGTGTAATTACGTATATATAGCATCTGAAAACCACACATGGTAAGATTGCATAGATGAATGTATAACTATCCGATATGTTATGCAGGGTTTTGGTTACTGTTCTATCGTTACGATAAAACACCAGGACCAAGGCAACTCATAGAAGGACAGGTTTATTTCAGTCAGAGCAGAAGCTGAGGATGCATAATTTGAATGGCAAGCAGCGAACAGAGAAGGCAAAAGGCTTTAAACTCTCAAAGCTTGTGTCCAGTGGCTACACCAACAGAGGCGCACCGCCCAAACCTCCCAAAGATGGCCATCAGTTAGGGACCAGGTGTCCAAATGCCCAGGTCTGTGCGGGACACCCATCATCGTAACCACCACAAAGAGCTCAAGAGCAACAAATGCAAAACGAACCCGGACCCGACATTCTGGCTTCTAACCGCTTACATTCAACACCTCCTGGGAGAGTTTGTGAACTTTCCAGTTGGACATTCCAGCTTGGTCACTTGGAGGTCAAAGGTGACCCAGGGAAAACCACTCCACCTCCTTTCTCATCTGTGATGTCAATCAAATGCCAAAGGAGCAGGACTTTGAGGAAAGAATCCTGAACACTTGACAGGCATTCGTTCAACGGGCTCCCGGGTCCATCACTGTCAGACACAGCAACCAGCTCCAGGTATCACCAAGGATGAGGGCTGCATTTGTCAAAAACAGCTGTGTGGCTGAGGCACAGGACACACTCATACTTGCACACACGTGTGCATACACATTTACTCCAAAAGGAGCAATGTGTGATCCAAAAGGATAAAGGCATACATATATGCACATGCAAATTCACACACACACACACACACACACACACACACACACATACTGGATTTTGTGAGTCTCATAAAAACAGAAAACAAGTGCCTTCCAAATTACATTATTTTCAAACCAGCAATGTTTATTAGCTGGTGTGCTCACAGTTGGCTGAAGATTCGCACTTAATTCAGAATCTCACTAATGCTGGGAGAATGTCAGAAATGTATAATTAGGGTGCCAACAATACACATAATGTTTTAAACACATACTACCGTATATATGCAAATATGTAGACACAGACAACATGGAGTGTGGGTGTGAATGTATGCATGTGTGCACTTGCGCATATGTGTTTGTAGGTATGTGTGTGTGCATGTGTGTGAGTACATGTGTGTTATGTTCACATATGTACACATGCATGGCATGTGTGGGAGTAAATTGTGTGCACATATGTATACCAACAATTATTAATTAATGTAAAATTTAAATATTACTGCTGAGTAGCCCCCACCATCCATCCACTTTCCTTAAATCTCACATACTAGCTAAAGGAAGAGAGAGTTTGCAAGTACGACACAGGAACAAAAATGAGAAGGTGATAAAAAAAATAGTTTGACTTATTAAAAATATGTACTACTTTACAGGGGATCCAAGTTCAATTCCCAGCCTCCAATTTCTGTGGCTCTCAACCACCTGTAACTCTAGCTCCAGGGCATCAAATACTATCCTCTGGCTCCTTGTGGGGTACTGCTCTCAAAGGAACAGACCCAACCCCACCCCCACAAACAGACGTACATTTGTTCTTAAAAATAAATACTTTTTTAAAAGACAAATGATAGAAAAAAAACATTAAGAAATGTAGCAACAGCTTCCCATCTGTATCCTGAACAGTTCTCCACTGTGCGACAGAGTGGGATCTCAGGGAAGAGGGTCTCAGACCGTATGGTCAGGTCTCTGGGGCTAAACAAGGCAAAGGAACTGGCGTCTGCCAACACCAAGTGGTCACACGTGGTCACACGTGCTCAGGTCGGTACTCTTTTCTCTTTTGGGCTCCAAACAGGGTTACACAATAGACCAAAACGCAAGTTCCTGCCAAGCGGCAGCAGGACACTGATTAGGTCCAAATTTAGTTCTGTCTAAAGGAAGGAGTAGGGTGTTAATATAATCCAGTTTTGTCAAGATGCACTCACCATGCGGAGTTAATTCTGAAGACTGCGGGGCAGTGAGTTTTCCAAGTGACACGCACTGCGGATTTTTCTCCAGCGTTGTTTGCGGGTTTGGATTACAAAAGTCTCACAGAAAGAGACTGGTACTCTGATGATGGTGACTTTGCAGAGGGAGCGAGATCACAGGACAGAAGAATGTAAATCAACATCTGACTTATTGACCCTTCCTGCTCAAAAACCTTCCAGATCAACAACAGCGACAACAAAAAAATCGCCGCAGAAAGGCTTCCCCGAAATGTTTGTCTTAGGAGGTAACCCTGCGACATTCTAGATGAAAGAAAAACGCTTCGCTTCAGATCTTGGCTTTGTTGCTTTAAAAGTGGTCCTGAGGCTGACCCAGGCCTTGACACCTCGTCTGTGAAGGCGTTAAGTTCTTCTGAATTCTGTGACTCTGAGAACCACCTCCAGACTGAAGTTAAAAATGAGACATTGTTTCTGTAATTACTGTTCTCTTCAAAGAGAGAGACTTTTTTCTCTGCCGTTGATATATTAGGCCCCAAAGCGGGAGACTTCCCTCCTCCAATACTCCAGCTACATTCTTTGACACATGTAAGAAGCAAGTAGGCAATGGCCCAACATGGAGGCCTTCTGTGGCCCCCATGGTTTCAAACTGTTCCTCTCTTACCACATACTAAAAACTGGGTCTCAGTCGCCTCCTGCTTCTGCACTAACAGTCCATCCCTACTGACCACGAGAAGGAAGAGGCCTCCCGTTCCACACAGCTCTTCTCAAACTTGCCTTTTCAAGTCTGTCGGTGATGAGAACCATCACAGAAGACACACAGGATGCTCCTGTTGTTTCGGAAGAAAAAGCTCGACCATTACGTCTGGAAAGTGCTTTGCCATCTAACCTGACCCGGAACTCTCGAGGGAAATTACTGAGAAAGGACTTGTGGGGAGCGCTGTGTCCTGGGATTTATCACTAAGCCGGCAGTCTCTGCCGTCTGCCGTAGAACCTGATGTTGGAAACAGTTCAATGAGAGACTAATCTCAAATATCTCCAAACCGAGGGCAAAAAGGCAGCTGTGGGCTCCTGGTCCTCCAGAAAGGAAAGAAGAGCTGTGGGCTGCTTCACAGAGAAAATGAAAGGCACATGGGTGAGTATAAACACCTTAATCCCGCCTGAGGAGATGGCTCGGTGGGTAAAATGCTTGCCATACAGCCATGAGGCTCTGAGTTTGATCCCCAAAACCCTTGTAAGAAGCCAGGTATATATAGTGGCATGCACTTGTAACCCCACCATTGGAGAGGTAGCAACCGGAGGACCCCAGGGTTCTCTGGCTAGACAGTTTAACCTAATTACTGAGAGCTAAGTCCTAGGGAAGGACCCTGTTTCAAAAACCAGGCTGGGGATCTCCTGCGGAGCTCTCCCAAAACTGACCTCTGACCTCCACCATGTGCATGCACCTGCATGTATAGGAACACACTACTCACACACCAGCATCTACAGGAACACCCACACACCTACATGTATAGGAACACACTCGCACACCTGCACATTATACACACGCCTGCATATACAAGAACACTCACATGCCTACACGTATGTAAGAACGCTAACTCACCTGCGTGCACAGAGACACACTCATACACATGCACGTTGTATACACGCCTGCACATATAGGAACACTCATGCACCTGTACATTGTATACATATCTGCATATACAAGAACACTCACACACCTACATGTACAGGGACACATTCACACACCTGCATGCACAGGAACACTCACATGCTTGCACGTTACATTACACACACACATAATAATAATAATAATAATCAAAACCCATAGTGCCAGGCAGACCCGACAACTGTAACCTTCTCATCATTTCTACCAGGTAGGGAACTGCAGAAAGTCAACAGTCAACTTTACTTACTAGAAGTGACTCAGATTCAGACCCGTCTCCAGTTGGATGGCCCATATTCTTCTTCAAGGTCCTCCCTCACCCCTCCAACCTCTGCCCTCTGGGAAACAGCTTCTTTCTTTCTGTTTCCAAATATGCATGCATGCATTCTGGGCCAGCATTCTCACTGCTGGAGATCAGAGTGTATAGATGTGAAAGCAGAGAAAAAGACATACTCCACCACTTAGAGTGTGAACTCATCATGGCTAAAATACAGAGAGAAAATAAATGACTGTACTCTGATAGTAACACAAATACAGATAGGTTTATAGTGCATGGACTCGTGATTTCTGGGCACAACGCAGATTCTACAGTTGGGTCAGAGGAAATGCCAATATCCAGAGTAGTGTGCTTCTACAGAAAGTAAGAGAGAATTCAAGCCAGGATGAGGAGCTAAGATGGAAAGGATTAATTGAAGCCTTGCAATAAATGATGCCATTGGTGGACCAGTACCCAGCCTCTAAAACAAACCCATGAGCCACACTGATGTAAGTAGATGAATGAATAGAGAAGCTAGGCATCCTTCCTGGAAGAAGTATAGATGGAAGGTAAAAATACAACAACAAAGATGGAGGAGAAAATCATCCACGGATGCTCAGGATGCAGAAGGAAAGCGTGATAAGGAAAATATTGTTTACTAAGCCTAAAAGTATCTCCCACAAAATGCTTGTTAATTCCAAAGGGAGAAGTCACACCACTGCAATGAGGGAGACTGGTAAACCTTCTTAAGGTCAACAGTGTTAAACATATAACCCACATGGGAACAAACCTGTATGACTCTGCCTCTTACAGGACATTGAAAAGGACCCAACTCAATCTCTGCAGTTCTTATTAGATAATAATTAGATAACATTAGATACTCCAAACAGAGGGGTGTTCTACTGAAAAACAGGCTTGTGCTCTTCCTGGGTGTCGAGGTCAGGAGAACATAGGGAAGTTAAAAAGCCTGTTAGAAAGAGATGGGGCTTAAAGTTAACAGAGATAAGAACATGTGTCCTGTGAGTCCGATTTGGATCCTACCCTCGGAGACATAAACTATTGACTATTATGTCAGTGTTAAATGCCAATCATCTTACTGTGAGATATATAAATGCAGTTCCTTCAAACTGTAAACTAAAATATCTAGAAGGAAAGAAGTATAAGACCTCTCAAATTTATACTGAAATACTTAATAAAAAAAATAGTGTGTGCGAGACACAAAGAAAGAGGATGGACCAAAAAAATGGGTGAGAGAAAATTATTATTAATGAATCTGGGTGAAGTGTAAAATAGTTTCTTAAGCTATCCTTGTCACTCGGGTGTGAATTTAAATTCCTATCAAAATAAAAACTGACAATAATCTAACTATTCTAAAGTGCCTGAAGGAAGCCCTACCTCTCCTTACCCTTCCACTGAAAATGAATTCATAGATCATGGGACCTTATTGCTAGAAAAGAGGAGTTCTTGATTCTCTCCAGAGACAGCCTGAGGCATGATGGGCTTGTGCAACCAGCTCGATGGTCCATCCTAGTCTTCCTAAAAGAAAAAGGGGGTCAGTGAAAGGGGGTGGGGAGACAAGAGAGGATAATGAAGGGAAATAGGATCAAAGTCTATGACACACAATTCTGAAATTTTCAATTAAAAACTGAAAACTCTAAAGCCTAGTCTTTCCAAGCCATTAGTCTTTTCTCTGTCACTTAGATAATCCATTATAATCTATGTCTCCAAAGACCTGAAGATGGTCTTGTAAATCTCTTACTTCTAGCCTCTTATTCATATTTTTCCCACCTTCCTTCCAGCACCATGCTTCTTTGACCCTTCCCTACACACACACACACACACACACACACACACACACACACAC
>JAQHUG010000050.1:6770008-6792556 GCA_028555095.1 Dicrostonyx torquatus | reverse complement strand
GAGCAAGAGCACATAGCAACTAGCTTTGGTTTATCTTTATAAGGAGGCAAAAAGTATGTTCAATTCAACAAACAAAGAAAGCAAAATGACATGAGCCATGACTTGGAAGTTTTGGCTTAGGCAAAGCCCAGTAGCAAATGTTAAGGAAATAACTGAAATTCCAAAGTAATTAACTTATAGTCTGCCAAAAGACTTTCTCTTAATTTGTCTCTGTAATAAAATGTTATAGATGGCATCGTAAAAACCTCTCACCTATTTGAATTTTCAATTATGTTCAACCATGTCTCATAGTAGACTTTGGCAGCAGAAGTAATCTGAAGTTTCCTTTTTGTTCCCTCTCCCACAAAAATAAAGCCTTACTCATCTCAAAATCAATATTACATACGTTAAATGAAGCAGAGAGGTGAGCTATCTAATAGCATATTAGGTACAATTTCAAAAGGAAACCAACTGAGTTCCAGGTACAAGGTAGCTTAACAAAGATTGATTTCCTTTTACACCCCGAACCCCACCCTCCAAAGTGTCAAATTTTAAAGCAATACACACACAAGAGACAGAGCAAATGAAGGAAGGCAGAGGATTTTGACATCGTGGTGTTGGAACAGAAGCCTGTTGATAAACGAACAAGCCACAACCAGAGAGATGCTCAGGAAACCGTGCAAATGTCCACTAGGGAGCCCATCGTAAAGGAGAGGGTCCCGAACAGAACCGATGGCCCAAAGGGATAAGAACCACAGAGGCTAGCTGAAGGAAATGCAACAGAAGAACCACAAGTCCAACCGGTCCCTGTCTCCACCTCCATTCCCAAAGAGTAAGTGTGGCCTAAGTTAAATCGGAAAGAAAAATGAGAGCTACGGTTCACACAGAAAAAGTTGATTAAAACCAACCACAGATTTCTGGACATTGGCATCTGAGGGTTCAAGGAAGCGAGACTGCTTGCTACTATTACTGGCCGGGGACTTAAAGAGGAAGAAAAAACAACACAGAAATCAATCTTTGATTTATAAGGTTCTCATCCGTTATCAGTGACAATAGAGAGAAAACCTTTGGAAATATTTGGTACCCACTGTGCCTCTAAGTGCCTAAGCATCTAAGTATTTGTTAAACGCTATGTCTGTAACATTAACCTTTATAATTTATTGGCTTTGTTCTCACTAATTAATTGTGCTTTCTTTAATATTTTAAACATTCAGTTGCCCAGTATTTGATATAATGTCATCAGAATACATTAAGAGAATTTAACTTAAAAGAAAAGTGTGCACAAAAGGCAAAAATAAAAAAAATATAAAACATGAGCAAGTTTCTCTTTTTTGTACGACTTGACCCTGATAAGAGTTTGAGTTGGTAAAGCCAATATTTCCAGTATAAACCAAACTTAAGAACTAATACAAAGTGCATCTTATTGTAAAGGAGAAACTGGGGCCTGATCCTATTGTTCAAGTCCCAGAAGCTAACAGAACATGAAACTAAATCTATAATGGAATTTTTAGTCATAAAAGCCAATAATGTTCTACTCAGTAGGATGTGTACTCTTTAACATCAATAAAGAATCATAAGAATAATATAATCCCTTCAATTACAGAAGACATTTTTCTTCTTTCTCACCATAAACATTTACAGAGTCTAAAATTCACCCATAGAACAGAATTATAATCCTCTATATTCTCAAAGGCCCATTAGGCACATGTACCTCCGTAGCTAGGAGACCTAGAAGAATCATGTTCAACTTCAAAGAAGAGGATTAGGAGTTTAAGGCCAGCTCAACCACATAGCAAGTTCAAGGCCAACCTGAGCTATACAGAGAAAGAGGTTGACTAGAAGAGAATACGGCCATGATTGGGACAAGTCAGATTCACAGCAAATATAGATGCAGATGACAGCAAATATAGAAGCATGTCGGGAGACTTGGAGACAGACAGGCAGACAGGCAGACTAAAAAATCTATTGGAAGTCAAAGACAAGGGGGAGCTTCAAAAGAGTCAGAAAATGCACATTAGCTTTTTAAAAGCCCTAGTAATGTTTACAGCTGGCTTCTCAACAATAATAAAACCCAGAAGGCAATCGGATGGTGTCTTAAAAGAGCATAGTAATTCTCAACCATAAGTACACTAGGGGAGAGAATTCTCTCCATGTGGATATAATCTGACAAAATGAAATTTTTTTTCTTAGCTTGACACTAAAGTGGGTCACCATTAAAGAGAGGAAGGCAGTGGGGAGAAACTAGATCTGATCATATAAAATAGCATTTGTAAGCTTAAATGTAAAAATAAGTCCTATAAAAACTGCAAGCTATTACCTTTAATGGATGGATATTTTACACAACTAAAAACCAATTAACCTACATTAATGCACGCAAGGGCTTGTATACAATTCACACACAGACAAAAGTGAGTGTTTAATAACTATAAAAACTTGCAATGTTCATTAATAGTAAAATAACAAAAAAACTCTTTTTTTGAAACAGAGTTATTCTCTATTGTTCTGGCTGAAGCAAAAACAAAAACAAAAAAAACCCTCTTATGGAGTGTTTCATATATACAATGGCCAGCCTTTATGATAAAATATTGTTTTCTGAAAAGATTGCTGATAATTAGTCCCCTTACACTGCTGATATGAGTGTAAACTCCTGAACCCTTTATGGACAGCAACTGAATGGTATAGAGAAAAAAATACAGTTCTTTCGGGGGGGAGGGTCTTCTTTTGCTCCAGTAACTCCGATTCTGGGAAAGTACAGTCAGTCAGCAATGAAGCAGGTAAACAAAAGACTCAACTCCAGCGTTCATAACATACCTTTTATATGGGTAAGATTGGGAAAGGCCTTAAGTTTTCAGTAATAAGGGACTCATCCAAATGGTAAAATATACAATAAATACAAGGTAATCACAGTGTGCTCTAATGAAAAAATATAAACAAGCCAGTTTGGCAATGCTGCACTTTGGTAGAGAACACTCAAGTTGCATGAACTAGCATAGCATCTACTATAAGCTATACATCTGGAGTCCTTTTCTGGGCTACATCATTTTCTTTTCTGAACCTTAACGGCCTTTCAGGTTTAACAGAGTCTCAGAGGGATGGTACGATCAGCTGGTTGATGAAGAGTTTGGAAGCATCTTAGGCAGAGGACATATGGGACCAGGAAGATTCTTCAGTGACTCTTTGGTCCTATCTCACAGTCCTGTGAGAAGTCTACCTGGGAAGTCCCAGGGAGGATGTGGGTCTCTCTACTGTGTTCTCTTGTGTCTCACCTTTCCTTTTCTGCAAATAACTTTTCTTAAGCACAGTGCGTTCATCCCATCGCACATGGAGGCGGTAGCACATCTTGTAAAGAAAAACAACAAAGCACGAGATTAAAGGCTTCTTAACCACAAGTCTCAGAAAATATGGTTCGCTAAGATTCTGACTGTGCAAATATTAACTGTAGCATCGCTTTAGACAAACCAGTTAAGTCTGTATCAACACTCTGGTGCAGAAGATCCAAGTCAAACATCATTATCTCATACAAATTTCTGTTGCTAGGATACCAACTCTCATTCTTTATCTCAGTGATGGAGACATTTTTAAAAAATCTTTTTAAAATAAATTACATAGATAAACAGATGCTAGATAGATAGATAGATTTTATATATATATATATATGTATATATACACACACACATATAAATGAGACTGGGGAATTTTATTTTTAGAGACTTATAGTTGATGATCATCTTTGTTCTCCTGTTACTGTGATAAATGCCCTGATAAAAGCAAATTAAGGGAGAAAGGGTACATTCTGGCTCACAATTTGAGGGTACCACCCATCATGGCAGGGCAATTAGGTGGCAGGAGCTCTAAGCTACTGCTCACACCAACACCCACAACAAGAAGCAAAACGAAATGGGTGCATGCCAGGGCTCTGTTCACTTTCTCCATTTGATAAAATCTAGGATTCCCCTACCCAGGGAATGGTACTTCCCACACTTAAGATGGATTTTCCCACACCTTTAACATAAACACAATCCCCCACAGGCATGCCCAGAGGCCACTCCACCAGGTGAAGCTAGATTCTGTCCCTGTGAAAGTGCTCTAACCAGCACAGTGGGGTGAGCCACAAGCCTAGGCTCTTTCCAAGATGACTTCTCTATCAGAAGAGAAACTACTTACGTTAAGGGAGGTGAGCAAAAACCATGTTTGGGCCGGGCGGTGGTGGCACATGCCTTTAATCCCAGCACTCGGGAGGCAGAGGCAGGCAGATCTCTGTGAGTTTGAGACCAGCCTGGTCTACAAGAGCTAGTTCCAGGACAGGCTCCAAAGCCACAGAGAAACCCTGTCTCGAAAAAAAAAAAATATGTTTGGAACAACTCAAGATATTTAAAATCTACCGGTCTTGCCTCCACGTTAGGTTTGAAGTCTCCACAGGGGAGAAGGTGATGGAAGCTTCTAGAAAGTAGTAGCTATCCAGAGAACAATCGTGAATTTTCATTAATACTGGTGCTTCTTTTTAAGCCAACAACTGTACATTCAAATTTCCCTGAGAAGATCCCTTTCTGGAAAACACTTCCTCATACATATGGCTAGCCTAGTGGCTGGCATGTTCCTCACTTCAGTCCTGCTAGAAAGAGGCAACATATAAGAACTCTCTTCTGCAGTGGAAAAATGCAGGGTTTTAATGGTACCCGCATGTTTACAAAAGGCTTAAAATGGAGAACCAGGAATCTGTCAACAGCCAGAGTGGAAGAACAGTGACCATGAAAACAGGAAGTAGTGGGCAGAGGAAGGCAGGCAGACAAGGAGAAGCATTAGAGAGGGATCTACTGGCACATCATAGTTCCTGGTTGAGGTCCCTTAGTATTCTCACAGAAGTAGCCTTTCAGTAGAATATCCCTCTGGCTCAAGCTGTGATAAATCAAGATTCTGTTACTTAGACAGGCAGGATGGTACATTCCTGAAATCCTAACACTTGGGATGTAGAAGCAGGAGGATCAGAAATTCAAGGTCATCTCAGATACCTAGCAAGTTCATGACCAGTCTGGTCTATGTGAAACTCTGTCTCAAAATACAAAAACAAACAAACAAAAACCCTGCTGTGGAACAATCCTTTTGCACACTGTGAAGATGTTTTGTTCTCATTGGTTTAATAAAGAGCCAACTAGCCAATAGCTAGGTAGAAAGAGGTTAGGCAAGTAAGCCAGACTAAGAGAACACTGGAAAGAAGGAGGATGGAGACACCAGCCAGAGACCAGAGGAAGCAAGAGATGAACACGCTGTGCTGAAAGAAGGTACCACCACATCGCAGAGCAGATAAGAGATATGAGTTCATTTAAGCTGAAAGAGCTACTTAGTAACAACCCTAAGGCTAGCAGCCAAGCATTTATAATTAATAAGTCTCTGTGTGATTATTTGGGGAGCTGTTGGTCCAGATGAAAGACCGTCTACAAAAAAAAAACAAAACAACTTTTTTTTTGCCTAATTCACCACTTTTTCTCTATAAATCCTATTAGTGTTCTCCAGCTTCTAAGAATTTCAATACTCAAATTATATCTAGCTTTAAACAAACCATTTACATGTTGTTACAAAGCCATAAGAATATAGCTTGTGTGCTATGTATTTGGAATACAAGCTCAAGTTTGTCTTCCAAAGGTTTTTTTTTTTCCAATTATTTTAGAGCATTGGATATAGCACACAGCAAAAGACCTTGACTTGAGATTTAAAGACAAATAACCCGACAACAGGGATTTCTTTAAACAGGCTCTCAATTGAATCTCCTTTATTTCTTACTAACTTCCAACAGACAGGTTTCCTTTCTGGTCACAATTCCAACACTAGTCTCGCACCTCAAATGCTTTTTTTGTGTGTGTCTGTGTGTTCTGAGGCTCTCAATAACTATGTTACTCATAGACTAGAAGCTCGTACGCCTAGCACTATGTATGCTGAGTGAACTTCGAGATTCTGTAACCCCAAAACTCAGTGACTCAAAAGAACCAAAGCTTATTGGCTGCTTTGGCACCTCGTTCAAGACACCACTCCCACAGAGATGCACTTAACTTGCTACTGTCAGTACAGCAACACACAAGAAGGCCAGGAAGGCCAACTCTCAGAGATCTGTCCTTCCCAGAAGGACAATTCCACTCACATTCCACTGACAAGAACTGGTCAGGTGGTCTTGGCTAAGCCACAGACAAGAACCAACATGGGTGTGGGTTAAGCAGCAGTCACTGAGACCGAGAAGAAGCATGGATTTGGGAAGTTATGTATGATGTGGTTTTGTAGGTGAGAACAATATGGGTCACAGGGCAAGAATCGCAGCAGATGGTGCTAAGGGAATACCCATCAAAGCACATCCTGACTGAAGATTTGAGTTTGGTCCTCAGTATCCACATAAGCATCCAGGATGGGAGAGTAGCCTTGGAATCCCAGCCACTTGAGGATGCAGTCTCGCTAATTTACTCACTGTCTTAGTTAGGGCTTCTGTTGCTGTGATGAAACACCATGACAAAAGAGCAAGTTGGGGAGGAAAGGGTTTATCTGGCTCACACTTCTAGATCACTGCTCATCGTTCAAGGAAGTCAGGACAAGAACTCAAGCAGGGCAGGATCCTGGATGCAGGAGCTGATGCAGAGGCCATGGAGGAGTGCTGCTTACTGGCTTGCTCCTGATGGATTGCTCAACCTGATTTCTTATAGCCCCCTCGACTGCCATCCCAGGGACTGCACCACTAACAAAAGAGCTGGGCCCTCCCCAATCAATCACTAAGAAAATGACTTACAGGCCTGTCTACAAGCAGATTTTGCGAAGGCATTTTCTTAATTGAGGTTTCCTCCTCTCAGATGACTTTAACTGTGTCAAGTTAATACAAAACTATTCAGCACACATACCTCGCCTTGTCTATGTTTATGGATACGTTGGTCTCTCTCTTACAGATCAAATCTCATTATTTTCCCATTAATGAGGTAGACCAAGGGCACAGATTCAGAGAGTGGGTGTAGATATGGAAGTACATATTTGCATTCTTCAGTGTTTAATACACTTTGTTACCACTCATGCTCTGTGGGCAGCAGCAACCCCCCCACCTCCTTTTAAAAAGGTTTCTTTACTCCTACTTAGAGGAGTTCAGAGTCCGGAGTCCAAGCGCCTCCATTTCCCCCGAGCTGACACTTGGGAGAGTCTCGAATCCCTGTGTTTCCTGACAGTGTACCGAGGCAAACCCTGAAAAGTGCAGGCTTCCGTGGAATAAAGCCGAGGCAATTAGCAAATATTTAATTATATCCTAACCGAACACAGTTATTAAGCTTTTAACTAACAATGGTAAAGAGTCCCCGGTGATTTAGCAATAGAAGATGTGGAGACACTGAAGGCTGTTGAAATCTCAGTTCTCCCATCCCCAGAGGAAGCACGCTGAAGAGTCGGAATGCTCTCACACCAGGGACCAGAGGAAGCCGCGAAATCCACAAGAGCAGGCCTTTCCCCGGGAAGGGATCCAGTCTCTGGTGTTGACTGACCCTGCCATGGTTTCCACCTGACTTACTGGAAAACACCCCCTTTCTGACCCCTGGAGTCTATGGTGAGGAATCTGAACAACACCCTTTTAACACATTAAGGGACAGTGTCCTGAAAAATTCAAAACACCAAGAGAGGTCATCCTGTTCGTCCACCTGGCTGCTCTTACAGAGGATCCTTCTTCAGTTCCTAGTACCCACAAGCTGGCTCACAAGCATCTATAATTTCAATTCCAGAGGATCTGATGCCCTCTTCTGTCCTCCATGGTCACACATGGTGCCCATACAGATATGCAAGCAAATGCCCATACATATAAGATAAAAGTAAAACTTTATAAATATATATGTATGAAGAGATTAGAAAGCTGCAAAACTCCTTTGTGCAAATTTTTTATATATTATTCTTAGGCAATCAAAATGTCTGCTATGTTCATGGTGATTTAAAAACATTTCATTATGAATACAATAAAGATACAACTTGTTTTACTATCCTCGATCTAAGGAACAGAAGAAGTAGATCTTAAAACTTGGAAATTTCTCATTTTCTATATGAAGTCCAAGGTTATTATTTCAATACTTACTTCTTCCCTGTAAAGCCATTGCATATCTACCATCTTTACCACACCATGTGGAACAGGAAAAACACGCAGCCTTGGGTCATAAGACCTGCTTTGACCCAATGCAGTAGCCCAGAAATGATAGTGTGTTTGCTCTAAACAGACTTCAGAGGCATTTTCCCTCTCTTGCAGTGCCTGTGCTTAATTCTATGGTAAAACACTCCCGTGGGGCTGGGGTGATGGCCCACTGCTGCAAGTCCTTCACTGAGCAGTGTAAAGAATGGAGTTTATATCTACATCACCCACATAAATTGTCCAGTGGGTGTGGGTATCCCCCTGTAATCCCCGTGTCCATTCAGAGCTGGAGACAGGGGTTGCCAGAGCAGGGGAACTTGCCTCAGTGTGTTAAAGTGGAGAATGACTGAGGAAGACACCCGATATGATCCTCAGCCTGCCACACATGCACACACACACACACACACAAGCATATATACCCATACAGATTCATCCACGTACATGCACACACCATATACCCATAACAAAGGAGCAAATCTTCCCATGATGACTCCAGTTCTACCTCACAAAAAGATGTCATTAACACATATTCATTTTCTAAGCTGTGCTTTATAAAGCACAGATTTTGCTCAAGATATTAAAGGACACTCTTTGTGGGAAACACTTTGTAAGTAGATGTAAATATCGTCTCGTGTTCAGCCACCACCACCCCCAGGCACACACCCTTGTGCACACATTTGTGAGACTAGTCCAGCCCATGGGCCACCAGATTTTAGCCTGGGACATGAGTGATGAAAACTTACTAAATCAACCAATCAATCCAGAATACACTGTCTCTCCCACCAAGTGAGGGGTGTGTCAGTCTTGGTATTTTTCCACCAGCAACTGGAGTTGTGAGGACACTGTGGCATGGTTTTATCTCTGCTCTATGAATGATGTAGGGAAATACCTTAAAGAAATTTCCCATCAAATCTTATCTCTCCTCTGTGATACAGACACTTCCTAGAGAGTCCCAGCTGATGTGTTGCTATAGATGGAGTAACATAGACTCTCACCACACACTCAACGTCACCAGCATTGCCCTTTCTAGACATTCGATGAGCATGCCTCTGACATGATGATGATGTTAAGCCATTCATAAAAGTAATGCACATAATCCTCACTCATCAGGACCTATAATTTCGAGATTCATTATAGTAACCTGAAGCTTTCACAGCTGACACAGTTTGGGAGTTTGTTTGGTTTGGTTCTCCAATCTTAGGAGGCTGCATCAAGGGGAAGGAGAGCTGCTGCCACTTTTGTAGACTCCGTTGAATTCTTTCTTTGTAAAGCTGTGTCTCTAGAACTGCCTCCTCCCTGGTAACAGTCAGCTCTCTTCTACCCAGAGGAAAAATAAGCTTAGGAGTGTGGTACAATATTTGTTTTATGATGCAAAGATGAGTTGTATTCTTTTATGTTGCACTTGTTGAACTCTGTGAAGCTGTCTTACTTTGCCTGCCTAAAATACCTGATTGGTCTAATAAAGAGCTGAATGGCCAATAGCGAGGCAGGAGAAAGGATAGGCAGGGCTGGCAGGCAGAGAGAATAAATAGAAAGAGAGAAAGAAGGAGGAACAAGAACAAGGAAAGGAGGCTGCTAGGGGCCAGCCATGCAGACACACAGTCACATAGCCAGCTATAGAGTAAAAATGAAAGTAAGATACACAGAAATAAGTCAAAGAAGAAGTCCAGAGGCAAAAAGAAGGTAAGATCATTTAAGTTCAGAAAAGCTGGCTAGAAACAAGCCAAGCTAAGGTTGGCATTCATAAGAAAGAATAAGTCTCTGAATGTGATTTATCTGGGAGCTGGGTGGCAGGCCTCCCAAAGACAAAAGCAAAACAAACAGCAACATAGGTGCATTGGCAGACTACATCCTGTCCATTGACTGAGCAATCAACACTTGAAGGGTTCTTCCAATCACTCTTTCTTGGGAAGGTAGGACTTTTCTTCCCAGACAGATGTAAGGCTCCCTACCCTCCATGCTGCATCTCCTTGGTCCTATCCACATACCTTGGCAACAAGACGCACCCTGAACCAGACCAGTTAGAATGCTTGACATTGAAACTGGGAAAGAGAAAGTAAGCAACAGTCTGAACCCTTCCCTTCTTTCAAAGAAGATGCATGGCAGCCGTGGCAACATGATTCCTGTAGTCTAAGAAATAGCGAGGGGTTCGGAGGTTCCTCTGAGTGGGGTGGGGGAGGGGCAAGGAAGGTTCAGAGACTAGATCTCATGTTTCTGGAGGCACCCTGAGCTCTGTGAACACCCTTTCTATCCTAACGCCAGTTGAAACCTGTCACTAAAAAGAATTCCCTCTCAGCTCTATTTTGCCCACCTCATCCACCTCACCTGACAGACTACAGGACCTAAACCCAGACAACCTTCCTTCCCCGAAAGTAGCAGACAGGAGAATCCCATGCCCAAGAGTAGTGACACCATCCCAAACGTGGTAACATCCTAAGCAGAAGGGTGACCTGGTGACTATTTCATTGAGACAGGTACTTCCTGTACACCCGCTGTGTGCCACGCTTGTGACAGATGCACCATACATACAACATCTGGTTCTTCTAGAGAGGTAAGCGAGAGACATAAGCAGATGCGCCTGGGGCATGCGTGACGACATCTACGACAGGGTTCACGGAACTGTGACATACGAAAGACAGACAGGGTTGTCCCAATTTAAGGCCATCATGGCTACAGCCCTAGAATTTAGTCCCAAAATTTACTGGGATTTATCCTGGAGAAGGCCTTGGCCTGGCCCTCTTTATTCATCCCCACTTCCACCACGGCACTAGTTTTACTTTTAATTTCACCCAACTCAACTCTGAGCTCTATAATGACTTTAGCTGTTCAATATTTAATGAAGCAATTAATTAAATAACATTTATTATGCTGTAGGACAGTGGTTCTCATATTTTAGTATGTATCAGAATCACCAGGGGAGCTTGTTAAAACCACCCAGCACCCACCAACCCAGTGCTTGTCTTCCAGTTAGTTTGATGTGGAAACAGGAATTTCACCTCTAATACTCTTCTCTGTTGCATCTTGTCTTGGTGATAGTTGGCTCTACTTCAGGAGATGAAACTTTGGGGTAGGGGAAGGTTGGGGGTGCAAACTTTATGCTGGCAATAGGACTCCGGGTTTATCAGCTGCCAACTCTGAGTTTGTAAGCGACTTTTGAAGGGCTCTATGACTCAGTTTCCTTATCTACAAAATGTAGATATAATAATACACCAGGCAGTGGTGGCACACACCTTTAGTACCAGCACTCAGGAGACAAAGGCAGGCAGATGATCTCTTTGAGTTTGAGCCCAGCAACCTGGTCTACAGACCTAGTTCCAGGACAGTCATGGGGCACACAGAGAAACCCAGTCTCAACAATAACTAAATAAATAATAATATGTACATTATGGGGTTGTTGAGGGCATTAAATGAGATAGTATAAATATCTCAAGCACTGGCTTGGGTCCCTGGCAGAGTCTAGCCACTTCCTGCTCTACCTGTTGAGAAGTTAAAGAGAACTAAAGACCTATGTTACAATACCTTGGGAAATTCCAAGAAAGAAAACATGCATGCCAACCCCTTCACAGGGGGAAGAGAGGGCTGGAGTCATGTCTTAAAGCATATGATATGTGGGTTGCAGCCTACCCACTCTCAGCCACCGCAGGGGACGAGAGGGGACTCTCGAGTAGCCAAGATGATTCTGGGGGAGATCCAAAAAATACCCCTTTGGGGCAAGTGATGGCTTACCCCCAGAACTGTCCTGGGCTTGGACTTTCTTACACGCTGTCCATGTAGTTGTCACTGCCTGTTGTTTTCAGTGACCTGCCCGGCCAGGGTGACCGCCTTAAATCAAGAGCTCGCTGGAACACAGCTGAGCTTAGCGATTTTAATGAGAAATCTGGTCCTGCTGGATTACTGTCCCTGGGCCACATCTTGTCAGCAATTCCTCAGGAAATTATTCAACCATCCCCAATTGCAAAGAAACAGATGGCATACCGGGGGGGGGGGACACTTGGAAGTTACGTGCTGGTAACAAGCAAACACGAGGACACAAAGGCCAGCGCCAGCTCAGGGCCTAAAAGTGCTTCCCCCCCCACAGAAGAAATGGACTTGCGGGTGTTTTTGTTTTCCCTCCCTTTTGCCCTTTGAACTTCCCCAGTCATGAGCTCGCATATGCAATGGAGAGACAGTTGGACACGTCAGGGCGGTTAGCGGAGACACAGCTTGTTTTAATAACGCAGAGCAACACTGACCAAATGTTCTCACGGAAGATCAAATTTTGAAATTTGTATTAATGTCCCGCTTTTTCCCCCTCTAATGTCCCTTAACCAAAACTCTTGGATCACATTCTATTATGCCAACTGCCCGTTAAGAAAATCTGAATTATTATAAAAATTATCACAGCACCTGAGAAAATAGCAGTATAACCCTCATGAATATTAAATCTTTTCATAATGATCAGTGTTATTACCATGAATACTAAATGCTATGAATTCATTGCAAATTCATAATGCTGAGTGTGAGAACTTGGCCTGTAACCAGAAAGTCTGAAATGCACTTGGCAAACATTAGGCTCGATTTTAGTTTTAAAACTAGGAAAAGGGAAATGGTTAGAAACTTTGACCTTCAGTTTAGGAGGCTAAAGGGTTTTAGGGTTCTTGCAAAAAGAGAGCCAATTGCAAGGTTTCGAATGTTTGGGGTGTGTGTGTGTGTGTGTGTGTGTGTGTGTGTGTGTGTGTGTTGCAATATCTTTCCAGAGTTCCTCTTTCTGCTCGATCATAGCTTGATAGAGGGGAGCTGGAGGAATATTAGGAAAGCAATTACCTCTTGGTCTGTGACAGAATGCATCCAGATTTAACTTTGAGAAATGAGCCCTGCAGCTTCCGAAGGGAGTGTTCCTGCTTTGAGAAGAAACTGTCAGGAAGGAACAGGAGGTGACCCAAACAAAGCCGAGGTTCTTCCTCTCTCCCACTGAAGCCAGCACAAACAGTTTAGCCTTGATCCTGGAATTCACTGTCACAAATAGGTCAGCAGAAGAGCAGATAACACAGAGCAGAGCCCTGGACACGTGTTTTTAGAGGCACACAGCATCCAGGAAAATGGACTAGAGTAATTGGTTCTCCAGGCATTCTGAATGCAAAGGAATGGGCAGAGAGGCTCCGCAGAACACAGCAGAGCGCTGATCCCATGGGAAGCTGTGTCTCCATGGGCTTCTATGTGGGTGAAAAGTCACACACGAAGCCTGAGTGGTTTCAAGAGAGTCCCCTTCATAATGGCACAGAGCACTGAGGAGGTCTTCTGACTTATAACCTGATTGCTTAAAGAAACCATGAGTCATGATTTTGAGTCTGCATCCGAACCCAAATCCAAAGGATGATCTCTGCTTTACAAAATACCTTTTAAAATCTACAGTTAGCCAAGAATCTAGCATCCTCTAGACATATAAAGGCAGACCTGCATGGACTTTAAGCGCTGTCGTTTTCTTCCAACTAGCCCCTGCAGCATCTGAAGCTTCATTTAAAATTCCCTAAAAGATCTGTGAAAATTAGAAAGAGCTTTGATTGATGGACATGTTTAAGCATCTCGTAATTTCCTTAAGTTTTCTTACAGTCCTCGGCAATATTTCTTTAAAGCAATGGAGAACAGGGGGCAGATGCTGATTTTGCCTCTGGGAATTTCTGTGAAGTTCGAGGATGGCATTGAAACTGTGAAACAGCAGGCCTTAGCCAAACAGAACATCCATCAGCACAAAGCAGTCAAGAGCGCCTGGAATCCATTCAGCGTGTCCTTGGGGTGGAGTCCAAGAGCTGTTTCTTTCCCTCTGAATTTTAAATCCCATAAGTAATGCCTGACATTTCTCCAGTAATTTCTTAAATTATAGGATCATGGCGAAACAGCAGGACTCTCAAGAATTACTCTGCGAGCAACCCATGTAGGGGAGGGATTGGGTTCTTCGCAATAATTACTCTGTATTACAGACTATGAGCTCTCTCAGGACCCTCTGAAACCTTTTGGTCCCAAAGATACTCTCTCTCTCGTGGGAATTACAGCCTCTGAGTTTCAGGGTCCCAGGGTAGAATCTCAAGCTAAAACTTCCAGAAAGTTCCCAGAGAATCATGAACAATGTTTTGTTTCTTTTTTTGTTTGTTGGTTTGTTTTTGAGGGGGGTGATTTTTGTTTGTTTGTTTTAATGCCGTGTTTACCTAGCTAATCTGGGACGATAGGGCATGTCATGCCAACACATCCATGTGGAGGTCAAAGGGCAACCTTCAGGACTCAGTTCTCTCCCTCTGCTATGTGGGTTCAGGGGATTGAACTCAGGTTGTCAGACTTGGTGGCAGGTGCCTTTTCCTGATGAGCAATCTCACAGCCCCCATGGGTGATATTTCTATGTTCAAAACTAGATCTTACTTATTTATGAAGGCCATGTGAAACTTTAAAGTGGTGTTAAGGGAATGAAAAATTACAGAAGTCCAATATAAGTGAATTCATAGTGAGACAATATCAATATAGAAGAACTTAAAAAAAAAGAAAGAAAGAAAGAGATGTGGTTTTAAGCCCTGGTTTCTTTGTACAGAGTGTGGGGTAACTTATCTACCTCTTTGCTATATTTAGGGGGTATTGTGGAATTTGAGTGATTTTAAAGAAAAAGATTTGTAAAGCTGCTTGTACAATGACTAAGATAAATATTTGATTTAACTAGGGCTGGAAATCCAGCTCAGTAGTTAAAAACATAAACTGTTCTTGCAGAGTATAGTAGTTTGAGAGAAAATAGCCCCCCAATGGGAGTGGCACTATTAGGAGGAGTGGCTTTGTTGGAGTGGATGTGGCCTTGTTGGAGGAAGTGTGTCACTGTGGGCGTGGCCTTGTTAGAGGAAGTGTGTTGCTGTGGGCGTGGCCTTATTGAAGGAAGTGTGTCACTGTGGGCAGGGGCTTTGAGATCTCCTTTGCTCAAGATACCACCCCGTGTGACAGTCTGTTCCCTATTGCCTGCCTGTAACAGCTCCTTCTCCAGTACCATGTCTGCTTGCATGCCGCCATGTTCCCCGCCATGATGATAAGGGGCTAAACCTCTGAGACTGTAAGTCACCCCAACTAAATGCTTCCTTTATAAGAATTGCCATGGTCATGGTGGTCTCTTCACAGCAATAGAGACCATAAGACACAGAAGGACTCAGTTCAGTTCTCAGCACCCGTGACAGATAGCTCACAGCTGTCTCTAACTTCAGCTCCAGGGAATCTGATAACTCTTCCTGGTCTTTATGTATACATGCACACACACACACACACACACACACACACACACAAATAAAATAATTAAAAAATTGATTTTAAAAATATTTATTTTTCCTAAGATAAAAACACGTTATTTCTCTCTGTGCCTGGACAGAGAGGGCCTTCACCCACCGTGGTTACTCCTCATTTCATGACACTCACTCATTAAAGAAGGCCTTTGGGGTTTTAGGAGATGGCTCAATGGGTAAAAAGCTTACTGTGCATGCATCTGAGTACCTGGGTTCAGATCCCCACAACCTAAGTAAGACATCCTGCTTTCCATAGTGAGCTCTAGGGAAGCCAGAGCTAAACAGTGAGACCTTGTCTCCAAACAGTGAGACATTGTGATATATATATCACAATGTAGGAATTTTTCTTTCAAGACCAGGAGCTGAAACTGAACGATCAAAGGAGCACCGATAAAATGAAGGCCTTAAAAAAGAAACCATTCTCTGTTAAGGTCCAATGGGAAAGGGAGGGAAGACAGAAGCTAGTGTGTTAATGGGGAGACAGTCTCGGGCATCGTAGCCCAAAGAACACGTGGCAAAGCTTGGCTGTGTCCAAGAAGACTCAGGACTGGATACGCGTTATGGATAAGATCATAAGAGCCTTCATAAAGTTCATGGAGAAAGCAAGAATTGCTGAGACAGACCTGCAGTATCCTGCCTGGGTCAGCACGCACAGACCTTCATGTCATCAGGAATGTACAAGCAGGAAAACTAGGCATGAGAAATCTAGAAAGACCTTCGCAGAGAGGGGGAAGGGAGGACGTCTCAACGGTGGAGCCATGATGGACACTAACAATT
Organism: Dicrostonyx torquatus; assembly: GCA_028555095.1. NCBI lineage: Eukaryota > Metazoa > Chordata > Mammalia > Rodentia > Cricetidae > Dicrostonyx > Dicrostonyx torquatus. The sequence goes on along the minus strand of JAQHUG010000050.1, from coordinate 6,776,389 downwards.
CAAACTTATGGATTTTCAATTTTAAAGAAAGATATGACTTCTTTTTTGTTTTACCGGAGCTGATGGTGAATAATTACGCCCTATTCCTGCTCTGCTGAAAGGTGCTGATGGGCAGGTTGTAACATGAGGGCTGGCTTGTTGGGGTTTCTGTCCTGCCCGGTACCCTGCAGCCAGCAAGCCCCAAAGAAAATCACACAAAGAGTCTACTTTAGGTTATAAACTGATTGGCCCATTATTATCTCAATCTTCTTACTAGCTTTTGTAACTTATATTAACCCATTGTTCTATGTTAGCCACATGGCCGGTACCTTTTCTCAGCGGGGCAGCTTACATCCTGCTTCTCAGATGGACTGTGCAGGAATCCCAAGAGAGCTTCCTGCTTCCCCAATTCTCCTGTTCTCACCTCTACTTCCTGTCTGGTTTTCCCGCCTATACTCCCTGCCTGGCCAATCAGCATTTATTTAAAACATGATTGACAGAATACAGAAAATTCTCCTGCACCAAGCCGTGTTTGGTGCTTTGATGGAGAATTACCCTCAGTCATCATGAGCATTTCGGTGTTCTGTCTCGGTTATGCAGTATGGGGTCTGACTGTAGGCGAGGTAATGGTGACAGGATATTTTTAAGGATGCTTTCGGAGGTTCAATCATAGAAATAGGATTACACACTCCCATTACCTTTTTTGCTAAATAAAATGAGGAGTCTCCCAATGGCTTCAGATTACTCTCAACTGGGGTTTTAGGGGAGAAAGGAGAGAAGGCTTGGCTCTGAGACTCCTGGTCTGATTTGAACAATCGCATCATCATTAAAGAAATATAGATAAGAGGCAGGAGGATCTCTATGAGTTCGAGGCCAGCCTGGTCTACAGAGCAAGTTCCAGGACAGGCACTAAAGCTACACAGAGAAACCCTATCTCAAAAAAAAAAAAAAGGAAAGAAAGAAAGGTGGATGGATGAACAATTCTAGAGCCTGACTTCTTTGGACTCCCAGGTTCTCTATTACATACAATTTTTCAGAGAATCTAAATACAAACATTATCTAGATGTAGTTGCCACAGTTTCCAGAAAGGGTAGCTGGGGACCACATGACCAAACCTAGGTATGAACATACATCATGTGAAAACCGGGCCCATCCGTTCTAATACCTGAAAGGAGATGACATTGATATAGATTGTTTTCCTGAGCATTTACTTCCTTGTTTTAAAAATTCAATCCTTTTATTCCTATTGTTTATACTGGTAAGATATCCTCCCACAGTTTAAAAATGACACGGTGCATAAGACCTATATAGAACTTCTCTGCTTAATTGAGGTGTCATGGGAACAACTGTTTGACGAACCTGCTTGCGTTTTACAAGCCTTCGTCTTATACAGGCAATTAAATGTTGTTCTCTCTAGATTTTGATCATTTTTACTTATTAAGTGATACATCTGCCAGATGAGATTATTAGTTGGATACAAAGGAACTCTATGAATAAATAAATATGTAGCAATAATATATTATAAATCATTAAAATATAGTAGAAAGACATGTTTTATACCAGATTCTTTTTTTATAATAATTCTTAATATACCAGATTCTTAATGACAAAAAAAAAAAACCTGGTCCAGTGCTAACATGACACAGAACCTCAGAAAATAAAATAGTAGAGTAGTAAAACTAGAAAATGCCCGTTTGGGGCATGAGCTGCTTTGTAAATAGAAATATCTTACATTCTGGAAGAAACAATTTTGGTTTAACATGGTGGTCTTCAGCTGGTTCAGAGCTGCCCGAGCAGATAGATACATGCACATTATTGGAAAATCTGCTCAAAACAGCTAAGAAATGGAACCAGCCTAGAGACATATCAACAGATGAACAGATGAAGAAAATATGGTACAGATACATGAAGGAATTTTTTTATTCAACCATAAAGAAAAATGAAATAGTGACTCTTTTAGGAAAATGAATGGAACTGAAAAATATGTTAAGTAAAAGATTTGAAAGACAAATATCACATGTTTTGGAGCATAGGTTTATTTAAATTTCAGTAGGATCAGTACAGATAAAAAACAAGGGGATTAGAGAGACTAGAGAGCTTGCTGCTCTTACAAAGAGCCCAAGTTCCACTTCCAGTAGCCATGTCTGGTATTCTATCTACAACCTCCTGTATCTCCAACTCCAGGGAATCTAGTGCACTCTTCTGGTCACTACTGGTAACTGCACTCATATGTGCAAACAGGCATGTGCGTGCGCGCACACACACACACACTAAAAATTAAATAAATCTTTTTTAAAATTCTATTTTAAAATTTTAGAAACATTTCAGAAAAAGAAGAGGGACCATGAGAGGCGTGGAAGATATCTTTTGTTGTTGATTTTGGTTTTTTGAGACAGGGTTTCTCTGTGTAACAGCTCTGGCTGTCCTAGAACTCACTCTGTAGACCAGACTGGACTTGAACTCACAGAGATCCGCCTCCTCTGCCTCCTGAGTGCTGGGATTAAAGGTGTGCGCCACCACCACCTGATGGGAAGGCTATCTTAAGGAAAGAAGCATGGGAAAATTTAAAAAGGCGACAGAATGTGCAAACATGAAGGGAAGAGGAAGCAGACCGTGACTAGTTTGGTCCATCTTTTTAAAATTACATTAATTTTTTTTTCTAGTTTGTCTAAAATATCTCAATCCAAAAGTAATAGGAGGATGTTCCTGTCTATTCTCTTATCAAGATTTGCTCTTTTTAAATAAGTCATTTTGAGATCCTATTTATAGAAACAAATACGGGACTAAACATATCAAAAGGTCTGCATTAGAGTTTGAGCAGTGGAAATAGGGTAATTTCATTATGTTCATCTATTGTGGAATGTCTCAAATTTTCTTCAGTGTTATTTCTTAACTTAAATTTGTCCATCTTTTAAGTCTGAATGCCAGCAGTAGTGGATGTAGTATGTAGAATGTCAGTAAGTCAGTCAATTTCCACATCCAAGTCTTTTGTCTTAATTTTTCCTGTCATGAAATTTTGAGAGGATTATTATCACTTTTGCATAAGCATGGGCCATATTCTATCTAGTCGTTGATAATTTAAAAGCAACAGAAATTTCCACAGAGCTGTACCCAAGTGGAACTGACTCAAAGGTTTGACTGAACCAATCAGTTGATCTGCACCAATGGTTCTCAAACTGTTGGTTTTGACCCCTTTGGGGGTTGAGCAACCCTTTCACAGAGATCACCATTTTATAAGAAAATTAGAAAAACACAGATATTTGCACTGTGATTCATAACAGTAGCAAAATTGCAGTTATGAAGTAGCAACTAAAATAATTTTATGGGAAACACAGCTTGTTCTAATACTGAGGGGACTTAAGAGAACCTTCATCCAACAACAGATGAGGCAGAGACCCATATCAGAGCACCAAACTGAGCTCCCAAGGTCTGGTTGAAGAGTAGAAGAAATGAGAATGTGAGCAAAGAGGTCAAGTCCATGAAGGGTTCACCCACTGAAACAGTTTACCTGAGCTAATGGGAGCTCACCAACTCCAGCTGGACTGGGAAGGAACAAGCATAGGACCAAACTAGTTCCTCTGAATGTGGTTGACAGTTGTATGGCTGGGGCAGATTGAGGGGCCACTGGCAATGGCACTGGGATTTATCTCTACTGCATGTACTGGCTTTTTGGGATCCTATTCTCTTTGGATGTGTACCTTGTTCAGCCTAGATGTAGTAGGGAGGGCCTTGGACCCTCCACAAAGCAATGTGCCTTACCCTCTCTTAGAATTAGATGGGGGTAAGGGTGGGAGGGTATGTGAAGGGGATGGGAGGAGGGGAAGGAGTGGGAACTTGGATTGGTATTTTTTTTTAAAAAAATTAATTAATTAAAAAAAGAAAAGAATTTTATGGTTGGGGTCACCACAACATGAGGAACTGTGTTAAAGGGTCACAGCATTAGAAAGATTGAGAATTGCTGATCTAGACAGAGACATGGGGATTATTCCATAACTAGAGTGTTCTAGAATGAAAATGCCCAATGTTGGTGCTAGGAACCAAACGCAGGTCCTCTGTAAGAGCGGTATGTGCTCTCAATCTCTGAGCCATCTTTCCAGCCCCCAAAGCATCACTTTTTAACTGAAGTTAATGGCTTGCCATTTCAGGATGATGTTGGTACCTGGGCAACCAGGCATTTCTTCTGTCTCAGCAGCACATCTATGGCAAAGGATAAACTAAAAAAGAAAACTCAAGCACTTCCTCACTTTTCCGGAAAGCTTTGCTTTTCTTAATTTAAAAACAAAAAAAAAATCGGTTTTGCAAAAACATCTTCAGATTCTTCTGTAGAGAGAATCATTGTCATGATAGCATTGTCTCAAATAGCATCAACTCCAGGACTAAGGCTCTGATGAAGGTCTAAGCTGCATGTTGCAATGGGTAGACCTTCATTGTGAAGTCCCGGCTCACTAAGCTCACTACACGTGATCCTTTTTTGCTTTTATTATTATTCTGATTCTGGGAAGCTGTTCCTCAAAAGCAGTGTGTCATACATCTTCCCTCTTCACCCTGGGAGGGGTGAGTTCCTGCTCTGAGCACCTGGCGGCACCAGATCACTCTGACATGGGCCTCAGAATAAACCAAGAGCTACAAGGTGAACAAGCAGGACTACAGGAGAAGCTCAGGGTCTTAAAGCTATGAGGTGTTGGCATCTGCACAGCCACAGAAGGAATTCTGACCATCAGAGTAAACATGATGGTTTCCCCAGTCCTGGCTTCTCCCAGTTCCCTTCCCTGCTTTGCCGAAGATCTTTGTCAATGCATGCCTTGACATGCATGCATGTTTCCTCACTCTAAAAGCCAAAGTCTTTCTTTGTAAGTTAAAAAAATAAAAAGAGGAACTGGAGAGATGGCACAGTGGTTAAGAACACTGGCTGTTCTCCCAAAGGACCTGGGTTCAATTCCCAGAACCCACACTGTGGCTCACAAACCATCTATAACTCCAATTCCAGGGGATCGAATGCCTTCTTCTGATTTCCATGGGCACTGCATAAGTGTGGTAGAAAGACACACATACGAGTAAAACATAAAATAAATTCTTTTTAAAAATCCACTGGATCTTTTCTCTGGGCTTGTGGTGCACACTTTTAATCCTAGCACTCAGGAGGCAGAGGTGAATCTCTGAGTTCAAGGCCAGTAATGATCTATAAAGTAAGTTCTAGGACAGCCAGAGATACAGAAAGAGACTCTGTCTCAAAACACACACACACACACACACACACACACACACACACACCCCACCACCACCACCACCACCACCACCACCACCACCATCACCATTACCACCACCACCACCAACAACAACAACAACAATAATAATATTTTTTAAGGAAATAAAGAAAATAGTAGATGCTTTCTAAGGAATGTTATCTAAATGGTAAAGATATGCACAATTTTCTTTCTCCTTTAATTCTGGAAAACTTTAGAAACCATTTGCATATTTTCTAGGCATCTGTTTGCTAGCAAACAAGTGGGATTTGAGGGAGAATGACTTTGTTCTTAAGATCAGAGTGAAATTCTCCAGCTTGCCACTTGAGGGCAGCTGTAGTAGATCCAGCTTCAGACTAATGAAAACGCTCCTCTTGCTCTGGATACAGGCCTGTGTGTGGGAAAAGAAAAGACATCAACAATGCCAGTGGCTGGCCATTAGGGCGGCACTGGCCTCTGCAGAATTTGAAATTGTGAATTCTGAATGCAATGGTAGCCTTGTAACTGAAGTCAGTATTACCCATTCTTAAGAAGGTGGCTCTCATTTTTCATATGCTGGCAGTAATGGTGGCAATAGGGCAGAGGACATGTGTGCATATAATTCATCATTTTCTGAGTCTCAACTGGACAGAAGAGAAGTTGGTTGAGCCAAACCAGCCATGCACACCCACCTTTCACTAGGAATATCAGATAGTAGCGTCCCTTAGAGGAGACTAGAATTAAGTTTTGGTTTGAAAGCCACTGCACACAAGTCTGGAGGATTCAGACCTTATCCTTCCGCCAGACTGGCAGCCAGTCACCAGCTGCCTTGGCTACCACACCAAACTTAGGGTCGGCTCATGGCACCTTGACTGAAGTCTGCAGACCTTCCAAGTTGATCCTGTTTGAATGACCACAGGCATATTGTTGGGTATTTGCTTTCATTTTCGGTAAACTCTGAGATATAAGAGTCTTCAGGATACAAAAAGAAAACAGAATCTCAAAGGTGGCCTTTGTGGCCTCTGGTGGGGGACAATTCTGTATTCTGTCAATCATGTTTTAAATAAATGCTGATTGGCCAGGCAGGAAGTATAGGCGGGTCAACCAGATAGGAAGTAGACATGAGAACAGGAGAATTCTGGGAAGCAGGAAGCTCCCTTGGCTCTCCTGCGCAGATCAC
>JAQHUG010000050.1:6719855-6731966 GCA_028555095.1 Dicrostonyx torquatus | reverse complement strand
CCAAGTGCTGGGATTAAAGGCGTGCACCACCACTGCCCGGCTAGGCACCACTTCTTTAAGGGAGAATCTGATCAACCTACACTCTGCTTCCAACATAGAACCCTGAGCCAGGAGTGACTGCAAGGGCCACTGCGACCATGTGTTCCCATGTCAGCTTGAGCCTCACCACCTCTAGTTCTGAGCGTGTTCTCCTGCAAACCGCAAAGCTGCACATGGGCCGATGCTTGCCAAAGCACTGACCACAAAACAGGAGAGACCGGAAGCGCCCTCAGTTTACTCTGGACCTCACATCCTTCTTGGGAGATTCACAACGCGCTCAGGTAGTCTACAGTTTCTGCTAAGTCGAATGGTGAAGAAGTGTGTTTGAATCAACTCAACCCACTGCTTTGGGCACAAAGGGCTTGTACCAACCCCATGTGATACCCTGTATCACTGCACAGAAGAGACAGTCCACAGAATGGACTTTGTAAAGTGCTAGAGAAGATGACCTCTATGACCCCTTCCAACCCTGCATTTTGTGACTCCATGACTTGCAATATGTGTATACACATGGGATCTACGTGGCTATCTGTCCGTTAAGGACAGTTTAACCCTATGTTGACCAATATTACAGACAATGACAGCCAGCTCACCATTCAGGAGGGAGTCTGTGGCCACTGAATTAAGTCCCACAGATGTAGGGAGAGCGAGCTTTTGGGGATGTAGTAGCTGAAACTTATCTGATTTTTTTTTAATGTATGGTAGATACTGACATTTGCAAGACTCTGTTAATTGCCTTTCTAGAATCATGATTATGACAGGAGGTTCATACCAGCTGCTCCTAAATATAATGAGACTAATTTATAAATGTTCCCATGATGCGCCAATTCCGTAGGAGCTTACTGTCAGGGGATCGTCCCTCCCGCCCTCAGCTAATGACCTCCTTATACCATGGAGTATAAAGCTGGATAGATCTTGACGTTTGATCCCCTGTTCATTTAACTGCAAGGCTCATGGTGATCACAGGGTCTGAGATGCTGATAAGTGCAAAGAAATAGTGTTTTGTAACAGACTGGGAAGGAATTTGTTAAGGAAAACTGTGCTCAGAAACGCACAGGAAACAGACAGTGTGGGAAGGGTTTGGACAGAATCAAGGAAGGAACCATAGTGTGCTTACAGAGCCAGAAGTGTCATGGGCACAACGGGAACCAGTGTGGTGATGTGTAGCTGTGAATACACAGCCAGCAGAGGGAGAAGAAGAAATATTAGAAAAATCAAAATTGCAGCTTCCGTGCTATTTTGCCACCCCAAATCTGTAGCTTACAACTGTTGACAATATTTACAATTATAAATATTGCTGCAGCCCAGCCTGAAAAGATGACAGGCTTCTCAACAGCCAACATGTGAGTGTTTACTGAGAATTCTGCACACACCCCTGGGGTGGCTCTCCTCGTCCCGGCTCCACACTGTCGGGATGTCTGTATATTAGTACACCCAGTTGTCACGTCCCCAGATACAACTGCACAAGCCTCTAGGCTGTGAGAGATAACAGCACGTGTGAGAAGACAGCTTTGGGGAGTAAGATGATGCATTTGGCATCAAACAAACTTGTTTTGTATAGTGCGGAGCAATGCTGTTCTCCTAATGCTGTGCTGTGACTCGCCCCCGGAATACAAAGAAATGATGACACCCAGCTAAGGGAAAATGATGATGATGATGATGGTGATGATGATGATGATTGATGATGGCTCAAACTCTCTGCCATTCTACTGACCTATACAACATCAATGATCTCAGGGAAGAAAGCACAAAGGAGAAGCGCAGGCGGTGAGCTCTAGGTGTCCACACTGTAACCAAGAGGGACCATTTGTACCTTGTCGTATTTCATTGCCAGAACATGACAAAGGGAACAAAGGCATTCAAATGATGCTTTGAGCTTTTGGTCCCTCTCATTTTTCTACTTTGGGAAAGAAAAGAACAGAGAGGAAATCTGGGGGATGGGGGACTGGAGCTAGGAAAAAGGCTCAGCTAAAAAAAAAAAATGTATGGCCCATCAGCATGAGGACCTGAGTTCCAACCCCCAACACCTGCATAAACATCCAGGTGTGTCAGCACAGGTTTGTCACACCAGCCCTGGGAAGGCTGAGACAGGAGGATCTCTCTGATGGACTAGCAAGCTCAAGGCCAGCATGAGACTATCACAAAGGAGGTGGACCTCATTCCTGAGGGTGACACCCAAGGCTGTCATGTGGTATCAATCTACGTGCACACAGGTACCAGCACATGTACATGTGGGAACTTGAAGAAGAGTCACCAAGTACACGTGGGGAAAGGAATGAAGCCATATTTTCTCATCAGACGGCCAAGCTGGTGGCGACAGCCCTAAGCCAGTACTCGAAAGGCCTCCCTCATACCTTGGGTGCTTTAGAAAAACCCAAGATGTTCTCTAGTAGTTTAGATCCTCTCCACAGTCAGGAAATGGAATGGAGTCTTGTGAACCTAGACACGGCAACATAAACAGACGGAAACATTGGTATGGACATCAGGTGGGCCTGGTTTCCTCGGAGATTCAGGCTGACCGTGGCCAAACGGCTGCAGGGCCTTCTGCTTCTGAGGTTACATGCAAGGCATGGGTGCCCCCTCCCGCATCCATCTCTAACATCAATGTCTATTCAGAGCCCAAATGTATTTAAACCTAATGGTCAAGCCAAACTAAATTCTGAAACCGTCTCTTCATATGGCAGACAAATCAGCATGCTGTGGTTCCTGTCAGACTCAGCAGTGCAAGAAAACCCCGGGGTCTCTACACAGATTTTCTGCTTCTAAATTCATTAAGCTAGCTTAACACCTGTGCATAGGGGGATGGAGATGTGTCTCCACGGTTAAGAGCACCTGACGCAGCCGGGCGGTGGTGGCGCACGCCTTTAATCCCAGCACTCGGGAGGCAGAGGCAGGCAGATCTCTGTGAGTTCGAGGCCAGCCTGGTCTACAAGAGCTAGTTCCATCCAGGACAGGCTCCAAAGCCACAGAGAAATCCTGTCTCGAAAAACCAAAAAAAAAAAAAAAGAGCACCTGACACTCTTGCAGAGGACGTGAGTTTAGTCCCCGGTCCCACAAGGTGTCTCATAACCATCTTAACTATTTTTCCAAGGATTCTGACACCCTCTTCTGGTCTCCATGAGCGCCAGATGCACCTGTGATGCACAGACATACATGCAGGCAAAACACCCATACATTATTATATGGGGGGGTTAGGGTAAAGGTCACCCGAGAAGAGAGGGGAAAAAGCTTGTACAATCTGAGAAATCAAGACACAGGTACTGTTATATCAGAATACTGTGAAATCCAGAGCCACCCCTCTGATGTGGGATCCAAACATCTGCTCTGTAGACCAGAACTCAAGATCAATAAAGTCAGTCAGGTATTTTTGTCAATCTTTTTACTCTGAGGTTTGTTTTTTTTTCCCCTTTTAATGTGATGGATTCCGTATTAAAGGTTCCTTTTGTGCCTTTGTAAAAAAAAGACATTGCCTGACAAACACAGAACAATCTGGTGACATGTTTTTATAGGACATGTCACCAAAGCCTTATTATGTAGCGGGAAGCATTAGGATTTTGAATATAGATTTTAAATAAATAGAACAGTAATGATGGGCTCCCCACAATAGTAAAATTGGAGGTTCCAGCATTTTCTCTGACAGATGGCACCCTGCCTTGTATTATCGTGTTCGCGTTAGCAGCAGTCTTCATTATACAGGGATATCTTTCTTGTGAGATCTTCGCAGAGGATTAAGGGAAGGATATAAACGCAGTCATTTGGAAGATCTTATTGTCGAAAAGTGTTCATTTGCCTCTAACTGGTATCATTTCTCTGTTGCTTAAAAAACTGTTTCCCTGCTGTTTTTTTCTAACAGTGGGGAGATTACAGCATTGTTGCTAAGGTTGTTGATTCTAACTAGCCTTCATTAGGCAGAAAAACCCACAAGGAATCAATCCATACTTTGCGGTTTTCGAAGGAGCAGCGTTCAAGGTGGGTACTATTAGCATATTCTTTGTATCCAAACAGTGTTAGCCCCTGAGAAATAATGAGGGAAAAATACGAAAATAATATGGGAAATACTATTTCTATGCTAACAATGCATTAAATAGAGCAGTTCGAGTCAATAACGTGCTGATTACTTACAGGCTAGTACAGCATTCAAAAAAAAAAAAATCTCCTTACATAACAAGCCAGGGTGTTTAATGAGATTTTCTGAACAATCATATACAGTACTTATTAGAGCTATTTGCCTCCCATGGCACCTATCCATCATGACCCTAGTTCTCTAGGTTGGCCTTGCCTGTCTGTGCACCACAAGGCTGGTAGCCATTTGGTTCTATAACATTATGACTTCTTAGCATTCCTTCGGTGTGGCTCGCTGATATTTCAAAGCCTCATACAATGCAGCGACCAAGGTAGGCACTCAGGAAATGCACCTACAAAAGTGAATTCTCTCATCCTATTTCTTCGCAGATTGGTTTGTAGTAGACGTGAATCCATAGAAGCACTAGCCACGGACAACAGACTACGGCAGCCAGCAGATTCGATTAATCTTTCAGGTTTTGCTGATAAAGATCGACCTCAAGAGAAACCTGATGTTAGTTATCGTGAAGTCTTGTAACTCCATTTTGTAAGAACGCCCCATAGGCCCATGTTATAAAACATTGGCCCGTGGGAGTTTGCTTGCTTCTCTGAACAAATCAGTGTTCCGAAATCCACCAAAGACGGAGAGCACACTGGAGACAGAGGGTCTAGCTCTGCACATCCACAGCCCAGCAATACGCAACTGTCTAGTGTTACCTCAATTCGAGTACCACGTGCCTCCCACGCAGTTTCTAGAAACAGATTTGCTTCCTGTAAAGTTTTGCACTGAGGTCACAAAATTGTTCACAGAAAAGTATAAAATGCCGGTGTCAACTGAAGATGACTTTCAAAAGAAGATAAAGAATTCCTGAGATGGCGATGTTAGTGGATGGAAAAGTGATTTACTGTACCAAAAAAAAAGATGAAGTTTACACAAAGCTGATGCATAAATCAAGATCTCCTCTCTCATGAATAATTTGAGTCACCCAGCATAATTTATAGTCTTTGTCATGAAAACAATTTAAAGTCTCATTCTACGTTAGCGCGTCTTCTGTTGAAGCCAGCACAGATTCCATCCCGCTGCAGAAAATCTGTCTGAATAGCAAAATTTAAAAAAAAAAAAAAAGTAATCTTTTCTAGAGTCAGGCCACAGACTCTTTAAACATCAGCAACTTTGCTTTTCTAGTTATTGATGGTGGGGGGGTTTGCACATATACACACAAAGATTCTAGGGAAGGCAGGCCCTAGACATCACAGGCCCTGGAGCCAGAGTTACAGGAAGTTATAAGATGACTGACGTGGGCATTGGGAACCTAACTTGGGTTCTCCGGAAGAGCAGCGAGCACCCTTAGCCTTTGTCCGGCTCTCCCGCCGCTGAGTGTGTTGTTTTCCTGTGTCCTGCAGATCTTTACTGAGACCCGTTTTGATGTATGCAAGGTCACACACAGTTCTCTCACGTGAAGGTCTTGCCCAGCCAGTGGCTGTTCCATCTAAAGGACCTAATAGCCCGCTGAGGGCAAGGGGGAAGAGTTCAAATTTCAAGTTTTCTAATTAGGGAGACATTCTCACGGGAAAAGATTTTCAGTTACTCCAGACAGAAGCATCAATTATGGTCAAATCTCTTCACCAATAATCCTTTCAACGTTGCGATGCCAAGAGAGCTCTGTACCTCATTGTAGCCTCCAAACCTCTCAGAATGGGCAGCGAGCACCACCTGTGCTCACTTTCCGTTGATGGTGCAGCTGGATGAGCAATTTCTCGGGGGGGGGGGTGTCCCTCCTGAGGCTCCCTTCAGCCTTGCACACAAGCCTCGTCTCTCTGCCTCTTCACAGCGTTATCATTCCGTACCCACAGTCCCCCCCGGTGTCTCTCTTCAGGCCCCTGTCTCTTCTCCAAAGGACACCAGGCAAATGGTGTGGTGATGGCCCAGCTCTGAGGGTATCATTTTAGACGTCTGGCACCTTCAAAGGCATTTTCTCTGGATACAGCTACATTCGGACGTCCTCGAGGTTAGAACTTCATGTGACTAAAAAAAAGTATGGGAAGGAAGATTTATCTCCTAACGCTCAGGGGACTTGACAGTTTATCTTTTCTTGGTCATGGCACCACTCACTGCCCATGGCTGACTCTGTCTGGGCATCGGGCTCGAACTCCAATGACTTTGTGTGACTTCTGAGGAATCCCTGTTGCCGTTACACAGGGACTTTTGAAAAAATTATGTGTATGAGGCATGGGTGCGGGACAGAGGACACTATATGTACATGAATACAGGTGCCTGAAGAAGCCAGAAGGGAGAGGGTGTTAGATAATTTGCAGCTAGAGTTGAGGCTTTGGTGAGGCTCCCATGGTAAGACAACCAAACTTCTGTCCTCTGCAAGAGGACCACATGATTTTAGGCACCAAACCATCTTTCCAGCTCCTACATAGTGACTTTTCTTTCCCTTTCAGACTGTCAAAATAAGCAGTCAAATAAGGATATTTTACATAGATTTCTAAATGACTGCTTGTGTGTGTGTGTGCGTGTGTGTGTGTGTGTTTTCTTCATATGGACAATGTCTTAAGGGGGTTTTTGTTGTTTTGTTTTGCTTTTGCTGTGAAGAGATGCCATGATTACAGCAACTCTTACAAAGAAAACTTTTAATTGGGATTTAATTGGGATGGCTGGCTTACAGTTTCAAAGGTTCAGTCCATTTTGATCATGAGGGAGAGCACAGGGGCGTGCCAGCAGATGTGGTGCTGGAGCTGAGAGTACTACATCTTGCAGGCAACAGGAAGCCAGCTGACTGTCACACTGAGTGAAGCTTGAGAAAAGAGACCTCAAAGCCCGCCCCCACGGTGACACACTTCCTCCAGCAAGACCACACCTACTCCAACAAGGCCATACCTCCTAATAGTGCCACCCCCTTCAGGGGCCTTTTTTTTTTTTTTTAAACCACCACAAATGACAAACTTGCAGCCCCTTTTCCGAACTCAAACATCAGTTAATCAGTGGTGCTTTTAGCATAGCCATTGGTGCAGAACTCTTCAGATTGCTAAGGGCACTTCAGAAGACATTGGGAAGGAGAAAGTTGGCAGAAGGAGAGAAGTGTAGACACCTACAGGGCTAGCTATGAGCTGCAGCATTTACCTGTAATCAGGTTGCTGGAGGCTGGATGACGACCACAGGTTAGAGAACACTCCAGGCTACGTGGTGTGCTTGAGGCCAGCCTGAGCTACACAGTAAAACCATACATACTTATACAAGAAGACTATCATAGAACTCAAAAATGAAAAAAAAATTGACAATCTTAAATATGAAGTATATAAAATAGTATATGTGTGTGTAAAATTTATATATTATTAATATTATATATAATAAAGTGCAAGGAAATTAGTTAAGAATTAAATAAACAAGACCGTGACAAAGAACATTTGGGGTGAGGAAGGACATCCAAGGTCAAGAAAATGCTAGAATACTGTGCGAAAGAGTCAATAAAGAAGAAAACCCATATTCCCCCCTTAACAGAACTCAAAGAAAAGCATGACTGTCAACATGAATAAAGAAAATCACAGACACTTCTCCTAGGTTCACAATGCCAGGTCAGACCAACAATCCCATCCGAGGTCCTCCTGACAACCACACAGGCACACTTCTGGTCTGCTGTGGAAAGGGGGTCCTTGGAGAACCTAGCCAGTCTTCAAAACAATCATTTCGCTGAGAAATTAAGCAAAGAGTCAATGTACCAGACCTACCAACTCATCTAAGATCGTTTCTTCTTAAGTGTTTCCATGCCAACAGTAGTTAGTGCCGGGAGAGATTTACTAGGCTTTTTTTCAGACTTGGGAATAGTTTTTGCCAACATTCATTTTATTTCTTATATTGCCGTGTTAAGGAATATTTAGTCTGCCGAAACCACGATGACTCATTAGACAAACACTTGCTACAAAGCATGAGGACCTGAGTTCAGATTTCCCAGAACTCACTTGAGGCCAGATACAGTAGCACGCAGATACAACCCTAGCATTCCTTCAACGTGGGAGGCAGAGAGGAGGTCCCTGGGAGCCCATGGGCCAGCTAGTCTGGCATACACAACAGTAAACAAGAGACCCTGACTCAACAAAGACAGAGATGAAGACCAATACCCGATGCTGTCCTCTGAGTGGCTCACATGCCCCGTATTTAAATCCTGTCAGAGCTTTACAACGGAAGAAAATTGCTTTGTACAGATTGTGCTATATAAGCTTATAAAATATTTAGTCTACATCAAGAGAAACATGTAGTTCCTGATTATAAGACCTATTGAGAAACACCACCATCATCGGATGGAGAACGTTGGCTTAAACAACCCTCGGTCATGTGAGACAACCAGACGCTGTGGAAACACAGACGTTTTGAGTCATGCTGGCTACTAATCAAAAGCAATAGCCATGAGCTGACGGAAAACGTCACGCCCAGTTGATCACTGAAGTGCGGGTCACGTTGTCACCCATCATTCCCCACGTAATTAGTCACAGGCTGGCATTGATTGAAAGAGCCTGGCTCCCTCTCCCTTTACTGATCGCCTGGGTGCTGAGTGGCATCTTCTAGAGGGAGCGGGACAGGGTGTGATCTCAATGCCCTGCGGTTTTGAATGTTGCTGCATGAGAGGCAGAGCCTGAACAGGGTGGGGCTTGGGTGTTTCAGAAGCCTATCAGACAGGCACGGCAAGCAAACACTGCTACCAGGGAACAGCACACACTGTCTGGCAAGTCACCGTAAGTCTTGTGGTGATGGAATGTCACCAGGATGGTGCCAGTAGGTGCTCCTTCGCAGAGCAAAAAAAGTCCGACTTTCTACCCATCGACCCGACTTAAGCATCTACTCGCATCCAAATTCCCAAATGCCTTCCTCTCCTGAGTGAAAGAACCAAAGATGATCTGAGACAGATCCATTACTGTGAACAGAGCGCTCCTTTGCCAAGCTGAGCGCTGGCTTTTTCCGTGTGGATTTTGATTTGGCTTCCCTCCAAGACACAAGCTGTTCCTCTTACTCTGAGAGAGATAAAAGAAAAACAAATTGTACTCTGGGAAAGTTAAATAACTCCACCGAATGTAACAGCGTGGCTGAAGAAATGTCAAGGGGCAGGAGCTGGTTGTCTGCTAAGAAAAAGACATTGAGACGAGCAGTCCGGAAACCATGAACTCCGGAGACTCAGGTCTGAGAGAAGAACTCCCCACCCTGCGGTAGAAGAGAATTTTCTGGACAAGAAAGGTGTCTCGGTGGGTTAAGTGTTTACTGTACAAGTCTGGAGACAGAGTTTGACCTCTCTCAGATCCCACAAGATGGAAGGAGAGAACCAGCTCATGAGAGTGATCCTCTGACCTCCACACAGGTGAAGTGCCATACCAGTATGCATGTGCATGTGCGCGTGCACACACACACACACACACACACACACGCACGCACGTATGTGCGCACACGTACGCACGCGCGCGCACACACACACACACACACACATTTATTTATTTCTTTAAAAGAAGTTATCCAATCAGTGATGTTTCAGCCTAACCTGGCATCCTGGCTTCTGCTTCTACCAGCGCGATACCTCATTTGTTTTTAGGTTCGGTCATGTTCTTTTATTTTCAACGGAAGATCTTCACGTCCCCCTCCACTGTTCCCAGCTGCTTCCCTTAGCTTGAGTTCTGATGATAGAATGAAGGCCCCAGGGGCCACCTCTTTACTAACAGCCATCTCCTCAACTTCTACTCAGAGGTTATTAAACAAAACTTATCTATATTTTATTATGCATGATTTAGAATAGGACTGACTTTTACTTCTCAACAAACTTACTCTTTCCAATTAACGGCTGATTTTTGGAACACGATGGAGCCCAAGAACCCCTGCAGTCAGGAAATGTCAAGAACCAACAGGGAAACCAGGGCCCAAGTCCCAGGAAGAGGCCTTTCACCTGTGCTGGCATGGAAACGGAGCAGTCAGAGGAGGCAGAGGCTGTTTATACTTGCATCCGCTCAAAGAAAGGGTGAGGATATTAATGTCTGCGGTGTGAACACATACATGCAAAATCCATGGACCAGATAGCAAGGCTCTATTTTCAAAAAGCATTCTGGTGCTTCCTTAGGAGGTGCATATCTAGAATTACGATGACTCTGTTTGCTTCAGGTTCAGTTCACAGACGCTTTGCTGTAAAATTGCTTTACATCAGATTTGAAAAACATAAGCAGAGTCTTACCAAATATAGACGCAAGGATCATAAACTGAAAATAGAAGCCAGAAGCCAGATGCTGGAAACCCAGGGAACATTAACATTGTATTACACTTGGCTCTGAGAAAAAAAAAAAAAAAGAATCTACAGTGATTTACTGACTTCACAGAAAAAATGAAGAATTAGCTGGAGACATACTCAGACTATCAAAAATATGTGCTTTTTGGCAATAAGCAAAGAAAGAAGATTTATTTAATGTTAGAGAGGTTAGCAGCAAAGAGCTAAAAGGAAAAACAACAATATCACATATTAACTTTGTTCTTAAACATCCACATTTAATGTATCAACTCTGGCTGCTGTCATATGCCTTGGCAATTCAATAAAGTTAGTGAAATGGAAAATTGAAATTTTTTATTGTGATATTTCCAATTTCTCTACTAGCAGAATGGTTTAATAATAAACCATTTCATATACTGTCAGGGTACTCATTAAAATGAGTGGGCCATCATTTTTTTTCTTTCTGTTTCTGCCTATCAACAACTTTATTCACCAGTGCTTATCACGTAGAACACATGGTTCCACTAAACATTTGTGTGGTACTTTTTGAGCAAGCAAATATCATCTAAAACAAATATCATTGCTAAAACAGAGTTACCCCACTACAGGGGTCTCTAAATAGTCTCACATTGTATGGTTTACATTCTAATGAAGAAACTGAGGCCTGATGGAGTTTTGCAACTTCTCCAAAGCCAACAGCTAGTCCCTGGTACAGTAGGTGTCCAGCTTCCCGAATGTACTAACACAACAGACCCTGTTATCATAGTGATATTATTTTAATAATAGCTGTTTAACAGGTCTGTACATTCTTGTCTGACAAAAAAAATAAAACAATGCTGAGGGAGTGGCCAATGAGGTTTAATTCAACCTTATTGATGGATATACAGTTTGCCAAGGGATCAAACTCCATTGATAAGACCCCTAACTGTGCCTAGATATCCTCCTACAGGCTCTGCACACCTGCCTCTGTCTCTTATGTTCACATCAGTCACAGCAAACAGGGACTCCCTACTATGTAAGACAGTATTTTCATAAAGCCAAACCTGCTCCTTGCTGCTCTTTGCAGAGTTAATTTCCAGTACTTTCCATTAAGTTGCTCATATCACTAATTTATTTCCCTTTAAACAACTATCTAGGCATGTGCTCCTTGGCACCAAGCCTCCATAAAACATTTATATCAACCATTAACCCTCCTTAGGCAACAAGTTTGATCAGAAGGAGAACAAATAGGAGCTGAAATGCCCGAGGTGGATTCAACTCTCAGGTCAGTTGCCAATAAGCCATGTTGCTTTGAACCAATCATTCCCCTCCTCGCAGGTTTTTCTCCATATGCAATTGAGACAGTCAATTTCATGACCTCTGCGATCTAAAACTCTGTACTTCCAAATGTATCATCTTTAAACCAACCTTAATAATGATTATACTTGTACTTGTCTTCCATCCATGTTCCTGCTCTCCTCACATATTCCAGTCCCAGTGCTGAGGCAAGTAAATAAAGCCACAGTAAAATGTGGTACTTTCCTTTACTACAACACAAACTACACAGAAGGTTAACTCATTTTTATAGGCCGGAGTCTGGTAGGATTGATTGTCTATAGATGTTTGATATGTAGACAGATAGATGGATGATTGCCATTGAATAATAAGATGAGCTTAAGTGGATGAGATCACACTGTCTTTGAAATTAGCCAGAGATTGTGGCCCTGGGCCTCATCAGAAGAGGTGCTACTTATCTGGAGAAAGGGGTGGGGGGAGAAGAAGAAGAAGAAGA
>JAQHUG010000050.1:6702215-6717627 GCA_028555095.1 Dicrostonyx torquatus | reverse complement strand
TCACAAGAGTGATATGCTGTCCCAAAGTTTGAAGGTTCTGTGAATCTTCTGAAAAAAGTTCAACATATTATCTCACTAATGAAAGCTTATATTTCAGAAGATTTATTGTTTTCATTACATAAGGCTGAAATTATATGCCTTACGAATTTTAATACTTACTGCCTTTAAATTTGTATCATGAACTATAGAACTTTAAATATAAATTAACTTCCTTGAATATAGAATTTTACCCAAATTGTCTTTAGAGTAATGCATGACGTCTTAGTTAGAGATCTTATTGCTAAGATGAACACCGTGGCCACAGCCACCTGGGGTGGACAAGGTTTGTTCGGCTCACAGGTCCACATCACTGTTCATCCCTGAAGGAAGTTGGGGCAGGAACTCAAGCAGGGCAGGATCCTAGAGGCAGGAACTGATACAGAGGCATTGGAGGGGTGCTGCTTACTGACTTGCTCAGCCTGTTTTTGTATAGAACCCAGGTCCACCAGCCTAGGGGGGGCACCACCCACAATGGACTGGCCCTTCCCCCACAGATCACTAATTAAGAAAATGCCTTAAGGCTGGATCTTAGGAAGGCATTTTCTCAGTTAAGGTTCCCTCCTTTCAGATATGTCAAGTTGACATAAAACTAGCCAGGACAAATGGCTTGTGTTCATCTTCAGGAGTGACTGTCTAGTCAATATCAACAACTTTCTAAGATGGTGCATAGTGAAGACCCACTGAGAGAGACACTACCAGCTCTGGCTTCAAACAGCTCATCTTTTAAGCTGATGGATTTCAGGATTTTTTTTACTAATAGTAAATAATAAAACAGAGGCTGGGGAGATGGTCAGTACTCAGCCAGTACAGCTGTTGGTGTGCAAACAAGACGACTTGAGGCCCTAGCATCTACGCCATTAAAGGTGGGTATGGTGGCACATACCTACAACCCTCATGCTGGGGAGACAGAGAAGTCGAAGTCTCTGGGCTAACTGGCCAGTCTGTCTAGTCTCATTGGCTTCAGGTTAGATGACAGACACTCTCTCAGAAAAGATAATGGAGAATGATTGAGGAAGAAACCCAACACCCAGCCTCTACACACACACACACACACACACACACACACACACACACACACTCACATACACACTCACACACTCGCAAAAATAATAAAATGTAGCTGTCTCATAATGCCTAAATTTGAGAATGGTTGATTATTTCTTAGTGTATTTTGTTGTGTGTATATATATACATACATACATATATATATATAAATCCAACCAGCAATAACTGAACCTTTCCCTTGGAACTCTATTCCAGGCTTTCTGGAGAACACGGCCCTGAAAACCCTGATAGTCAATGATGCCCAGTGTGCTTTTGTGGTATTAGTCGGCCATGTTGTGTGTCTCCCTCGGGAAAATGTTAATGTCTTTCCACCTGCTTTTCTAATTAAGTGGCGCTTGCCCTTGTTGCTGCCTCCCTTGTTTTGAGGTGCGCTCCTTCTATCCCTAATCTGTCTACGGTTTTTAATGAAAGCACGCTGAAGGCTGCCGCACGCCTTCCTCTGTCTCCCGAGAGGCCTGTGTGGCCGCTCTCTTCAGTGTGTTCGCAGGTGCCTCGCGTTTATTATTTTCACCTGTTGCCACATCCTGGCATCTCAGCAGTGACGCCAACTTGATTATAACGTGAAATCCCCCTGCTGGCCTTTGGGTGGGGAGCGTTCCCTAAAAGCGAGTATTGTGGAACACGGATGTCCTCAGCTGGCGGCTCTGTTTCTAACACCCTACCACATTTTAGAGGCATAGTTGATGTCAGAGTGGCAGACGTCAGCCACTCCAGGTGGACCTTAGAGGCTGTATTCAGCCTTAGACCCTCCTCCCGAGCCTTCAGCTTCCCGACCTGGCAGAATGTGCATAGCTGCAACTGTAAACTCTCACCATTACAGACAAAGCTGCCCAAGCCACCCTGCCTTTCACACCATAGTGGACTATGTGCCCTAAAACTGTGAGCCAGAATAAACCCTTCTTTCCTGAAGTGGCTTCAGCGAGGTGTCATGTTACAGAGACAAGAGCCGTGGCCAGTGTATCTGCTACAGGGATGCTGAATTCAATTTGTTAAGATTTTATTGGGAATTTTGGCACAGGCGTCCATCAAGGAAACTGACCTATAATTTTCTGTTTTCGTACTGTCCTGATCACCCTTTGATCTGTGAGTGCTGCTGGCCCTCCTAGAATACTCAGGCAAATGCAAGTCAAAACCACAGTGGGACCTCGTCTTCCATTTGTTACAGTGGCTATGTAGCAAAGACAGACAATAAGTGTTTAATAAGGGCAAGGAGAAGGGGGCTTGAATAGTGTCAATGGTGCAAACTGGTGCACTTGCTGTTAAAACAGTGTGGAGAGCAGTTATGCTCACCAATATATCACCAGTGCTGCAATGTGATGGACCGTGACTGACTGATACACATGGAGGAAGGCCTGCCCTTTTCTGAAGAGAAAGGATGAGAAGGGGATGTGGGGAGAGAAGGTTGGGGGGAGGGACCAGGAGGAGAGGAGAGGGGAGGAGAAACTGTGACCAAGCTGGAGAAATTAATTAATTAAAATAAATTTTAAAAATAAGAACAATATGTAGATTCCTCGAAAAATTAAAAATATGGGGCTGAGAAGATGTCTCAGTAGTTAAGACCACTTGCTGCTCTTGCAGAGGACCCAGGTTCAGTTCCCAGCATCCACATGGTGGCTCACAAGCGCCTGTAATTCCAATTCAAAGGGTTCTGCTGCCATCTTCTGGCCTCCTTGGGCACAGCCTGTATATGCACAGATATACATTACAGGCAAACACTCATAAAATAAAATAAATGTATTTTAATTTCAAAACAAATCTCCCATATGTTCCGACCATGTCTAGGCAAGGTCAATGTTGCAAATAAATATTTATATCCATCTGCTCATTATAGTCTTAGTTACAACAGTCAAGATATGGCAATAACTGTGTACCATTAACGAACAAATAGATAAGCAAAATGTGACATGTATTATAGGTACAATGTTGCATATAATTAGATACTAATTGTTAATACAAAAAATAAACAGGGAAATCATTTCATTATAGTAAAATAGATTACACAAGAGGGCATTATATTAAGTGATATAAGCGAGATACAGAACGAAAATAGTGTTAAGTCTCACTTAGATGTTGTTCTGTCTTTAATATTTAATGTCTACCCATAGGCTCATTCATTGGGAGTTTGGCTATCAGCTGCTGGATGCTGTGGAACGTGTGTTTAATGACGCAAAGATGTGCTGCATTTTTTAAATGTTACATTTGTTTAACTCCATGAAGCTGTGTTACTTTGCCTGTCTGAAACACCTGATTGTTCTAATAGAGCTGAACAGCTGATAGCTAGGAGGAGCGAGAGACAGGCTGGACTGAAGGACAGAGAGAATAAATAGAAGAAGAAAAAGAGAAGAAGGAGGGAGAAGAGCAAGAAAGGGAGGAGAGGAGGTTGCCAGGAGCCAACCACCTAATCAAAGTTGGGGTTAGGGGAAGCAATTAGGTCCTAAAGGTCCTGACACCATCGGTGGATTAATCTCTTGATAGATTCATAATATGGTGACATTCTTAAAAGGTTATGGGAAGGAGGTTGTAACTGCTAATCTTGGATGTGATTGGATCTGGAACCAACTATGGGACCTGCCTCTGGATTATGATGGCATTTCTTGGAGGGATCAACTGAGTTGGGGAGGCCCTTCCCCAGGGTGTGTAGCACCAGACATATAGCTGTGGCTTTTGCCTGCCTGCCTTTACTGCCTGCTGGTGAGGACATCTACCTTACTGCTGCCATCCTTCATTGATACTGAAACCCAGCTTCTCCAGCCTTCCCCTCAGGGACTGAAAACCTGTGGTTCTCCAGGAATCCCCAGATCTTCCTCTTCAAATCAGGACTAAACAGCTAGTAGGATCTCAGGCTCTCCAGCACATGGGTGGTCATTATTGGACTACCCAGCCTGAACTGGGCAAGCCACTCCAGTAAATCCCCTTTGTAATCTGTATTCACTGTTGGTCTGTTTGTAGAATGCTCACTAATACGTCACGAGTAGGGTCCACCTGGAGGAAATGCATCACCAGGGATGCATCACTGGGGCCTGTGCCCTGCTCTCCTCAATCCTGCATGCTGCCTCTGCTTCCAGGGGCCTCACTCTGCCATGCTCTCACTGTCATGATGGACAGAAACCTTGGAACCTGTGGAGAGAAAAAAATACTCCCTCCCTCAAGTTGTGTTTCTCGGATATTTCACCACAATGGCCATAAAGTCTGACCAAAATGTCATTAAAAGCTGAGCTTGGGGATGAAGGGATGGCTCCGTGGTTAAGAGCACGGGCTGTTCTTCCAGAAGATGTGGCTTCAGTTCCCAGCAGCCACATGGTGGCTCATCACCACCTGTGACTCCAGTTCCCAGAGAATTCAAGACCTTTTGACCTCTGTAGGTACTGCCTGCATGTCGCACACAGACATTCATGGAGACAAAATGAACCGTAGCCATAAAATAAAAATAAATAAATCTGAAATTTAAATGAACATGAACTCAGAAACAGAAAATATAAAGGTGGTTGTCAAGGAATATGGACTGGGGGGAATATCCCAGTTATGACATAAATAAATCTGGGGACTATGATGTTCAGTGTGATGATAATAATAATAGCATTCTATTTCATACCTGATATTTGTTGTTTAAAAAGTCCGACAAGTGTGGCTCTGTGAGGTGATGGGTGTTAATCAACGTGATTGTAGTAACCATTTCACAGTGTATAGGGCACACTGTGTGCTTGATTGTACAAATTTTATTTGTCGATTTTACTTCTGCAAAATAAGGGGAAAATAATAATGAACGTGTGAGTCTCTGCGCTCAATTGCCAACTACGAACAAAATAAAAAATGTGGTGCACACATTATTCATTACCATGTTTTACACCATTAAGAAATGTGTAACGAGTCGCTGACCTTAGAAAGAACCATATGCTCTAAGGACTGAAGATAATTAACTTGTTAAATTTTTTTTTCCTTAAAATTAACCATTGGTCATGTTGTGAGCCATTTGGTCGTGGTTGAATAAAACAGAGAAATAATGATGCTTACCATGCAAAATTCTACACACTGAATACTTTAGTTAAAATGAGCTCAGAGTTCCCATTAGCAGACCGAAATCAGGGCCTCACCAAAGCAAATAGGTAATGTAAAGGAAATGTCAATACCCTTGTTTTTGTGTCCAATGTTAGCTCTAAGAATATACCGTATAAAACTATTTTTCTGTAACTTGAAAGAAATTCATCGACAGCAATAAATTTGCAGATTTCATCCTCAAGCTCAGGCTGGCCATGTTTGTGAAGCAGTTGGTACTCAGGGCAAGATTACACATCGCTACGGCAAACTGTGAAATGATCAAAACCTGCTACTGTTTTTGGAGGTCATCCCAAAGAGATGAGAGTAGAGAAAGTGGCAGGGAACCAATTTTCTAGAGAAAGTAGAAGAACAAAAGATGACATGATGACAATACACATGTCTACCGTGTGTCGACTCTAAGTACCTTCTTTATGTAGACCCGTGCTCTAGTTATCTTTGAGATGGCAATGATTTCCAAGTGTCCGATAATCCAAATTTAATAGTATTCATTTACATATCTGCCAAGTTTTGTTTTTGAAATAATCTTCAGCTGTGGGGGTAACTCTTTTGTTCATCAAGAGTCAGTTTCAGAGAATAATAGAAATAGCGAGCCTACATTCCTTGCAGGGTTAGACACTTACAGTATCTCATTTCGCAATGCACTCGCGGCCATGTGACTAGTGTTGACCAAGGAAATGTGATCGGGGTGAATGGGCCTCGCTTTTCAAAGATGAAGAACTAAAGTGGTCCTTACAATCTCCTTGTTCTGTAGCTGCAATCAAGGAGGAGATCTTGACTGAGGTTGCTGAACCTCAAGATGAAGAGATTTAAGGTTGACCAGTCACTTCAAGGATGCTCACTGTCAGGAAAAGTCTTGAATGAGCAAGAAATGAACTTTCACTGTGCTACTGTGGTATCCATTACTTTGTCAGAACCGGATTTATCCTGGCTAATACCTCCTTCTAGAACACAGGCAGACACAACTGAGTATTCCCTCCAAGATTCTGCTTAGGAAATTGCTATAAGGCTTCTTTAAAACAACACAGAAAAAATGAATTAAAATAGTTCAAAATGACCTCCAGAAATAGAATATTTTTTTCAGTTCTCTACATTTTTCTAGTTCAAAGATTTTTCACAAAATAAAAACAGAAATATCCTCCTCACCGCCAACATGCATTCTTTCCAGAAAAGATTTGATCAGTAGGCTTTTGGTTTGGATTTGGTTTGTTTGGTTTGATTTGAAGGACATGTTATTGTCCTAGTCACTGTTCTATTGCTGTGAAGAGGCACCATGACCAAGGCCACTCATAAAAGAAAGCGTTTAATCTGGGACTCGCTTACAGTTTCAGAGGTTTAGTGTATTACCATCATGGGGGAGAGCATGGCTACACTCATTGCACTGGATAGGTAGTTGAGAGCTACACCCTGATCTGCAGGTCAAGAGAGAGACACTGGGCTTGGTATGGGCCTTTTAAACCTCACAGCCAATCCCCAGTGTCACACTTCCTCCAACAAGGCCACACTTTTTAATCCTTCTAATCCTTTCAAATAGTGCCACTCCCTGGTGACTGAGCATTCAAATACATGAGCCTATAGGGGCCATTCTTCTTCAAACTACCAGTTATTTTTTGTTTGAAGATGAAAATTCATACCAAAACCTGATACTTGATGTTAAAAACAAACAAAATCCTCAATCTTGTACTCTAAAATACGTGTAGAGAGGATCTGATTAAAACCTTTGGGAGTTGGAACTGGAGAGCTGGATCAACAGTTAAGTGCACTTACTGAACCTCTGGGCTCAGTTCCCGCACAGTAACTGATCACAACCATCTGCAACTCAGTTCCCAGGGAACAGGTCCTGCCCTCTGTAGGCGGTGTCATTCCTTACCCAGCCGGCCCTGGTTTATGTAGGCAAGCTAACTAAAATGCACCATGAGTGAGCCAGCAAGCAGAATTCCTCTGTGGTTTCTACTTCAGCTTCCCACTTGAGTGCCTGCCCCAACTTCCCTCCATGATAAACTGGGACCTGGAAATTAAAGTGAAGCCTTTCCTGCCCAAAGCTGCTCTCAGTCAGAGTGTTTCTCTCACAGCCACAGAAGAAGAGTGTGTAGGTGTGAACATGGCGAGCTGACAGGTACAGAATGAACATCAATCAGCATTTGGGATCAAGGCGAATGAATTATTTACAGCAATGGTGAGACACCGCCGCCATTCTTGCAAAGTCTGGTCCCTACACTGAGAGCTGAATCATGACTGCAATTGAATCCACACTTTTGGGAAAGTGGTCCAGTCGTAACACAAGCTTCTTAAAGCACAAACAAGGCACCCCTCCCCATGATAGTGGAGGAGAAGAAGACAAGGAGCATATGAATACATTAGACAGGAAGGCCACCAGCTCCCTCAGCAATTATTCCATCCCGGGAAATACTAGAATACTGGGAGAGAAAGGATCAGATTGTAACTTGCTGGTACTTAGTGGTATTTATAGGTCCATCTGTTCAGGCTTGGGTTAGCTCCCAAGGTCAAATATCCCTCTCGTATCGACATTCTCAGGTGAAGTCTCCAGAAGCCCGCATGACCGCTGCAGTAAATCACAGGCTCCACCCTCGCAATGCACAAAGCATGTTGTAGGCTAAAAATTAAGGCATCAGCACCATAAAATAATGCATTAGGCACCGTGGACTGAGCGAGCAATACAAAGAGAGCCTTTAGAATCAAAGGCTTGTCTTCTTTTAGGGGGAGGAAAATGGATGATGCCCACATGTGCACAACCCATCTGCTCGGGCTTTCTGGAGATGGGAATCTGACCACTCGGTGTTTTCTTTTGTAATAAAGAAGGCACAGTGTTGTAAAAAAAAAAATTCAACTCTGAGACTTTTGTTAATATGAAAATTAAATACCTGAGTTAGGCTATAGAATTTTCAAACTGCATTTGCTTGTACAAACTGAAAATAAATTTCCAAATGTCTTTTGGCACTTTTTCAACCTACTGCAGCTTCCAGGGTTGAGAGGGAAAAAAATATATCAAAGTTCCAGAGGTAACAGAGGTAAGACCAAGACCATAACCAAATCCCATCAGTTTTCTCTGCTAAGTCAGGACCTAATACCTTCTAGCTTGTGGGAGGTGATTGTAAGAAATGTAGCTGACGTACTTAAAACCCAAATCTAAGGCAAGACATCGGAATGCATATGGAAACACAGGAACTGGGGTGACTTCCAGAACAAATAAGACTGTTCTACAAGTGACAAGGGGAAACATTCAACGTATCTTAACGGGTAAACTTCAAGGTAACTCCACAACTCTTTGTTTAATGAGCACACACATTCCAAAAACTGTAAGATCTCCAGCTGTGGAGAGGCTGAGAGAGTAACAAGATCATATCCACTGCACACCTGTCACTGTTCTACTTGGCTCTATTTTAATAAGTACCCTACAGAAATTAGGCTTCCTTGGGATATTTCTTTTCTTTTCTTTTGGTTTTTTTTTGAGACAGGGTTTCTCTGTAGCTTTGGAGCTTATCCTGGAACTAGCTCTTGTAGCCCAGGCTGGTCTCGAACTCACAGAGATCTGCCTGTCTCTGCCTCCCGAGTGCTGGGATTAAAGGTGTGCACCACCACCGCCCGGCTTTCTTGGGATATTTCTACCAGACCATTAGACATGGTTGCTAATTCGTAACAGTCATCCACATTGACCAGTT
The DNA here is from genome assembly GCA_028555095.1 of Dicrostonyx torquatus. NCBI lineage: Eukaryota > Metazoa > Chordata > Mammalia > Rodentia > Cricetidae > Dicrostonyx > Dicrostonyx torquatus. The sequence continues at coordinate 6,708,790 of JAQHUG010000050.1, read as the reverse complement.
TGAGTGATTCAATCTTCCAGTCTAACTCGTATTTTTTTTTTTGCCTTATGATCATCTGTGACCATCCCACAAAATAATATCTTTGAATGTTCACATTCTTGTTGGGAAAACAGTGCCTGGCAAGGGCTTCATAGGGAGCTAATATCTGAATTCCCAAGGAGAAGTAGAAGATACTCTATAATGTCTCCTTTCACAAAGTAAGCCAGTATCTAGAGCAATAGTGTTGTCTTCATGGCCACCATGTTGAATAGAGACACTTGGGAAACCTGAGCGTAGTGAGGCAGAAGCAAGGATGCTCTACTTTTTCTAAGGCATGTTCGGCAAGCAACGTAGCTTTCTCTCCCACCTCCCTGAAGTGCCATGTCACAATTGGATTCAGACAGAAGGGGTGAGAAATGACATCTTCCCTCAGCTCTGCAGGGCTCCAGTGGCTTGAGCATCAGCCAGTTCTCAGGTATCCATCTCTGAGTCTCCATTTCCTCCTTTCCACAATGAACTTTAGTTGGTTTTCCTTTCAACCTCAGCCTTTTCCCAAATGGGGCTGTTTATCTAAGGACGGAACTAGTCTGCTCTAAAGCTATGCTGACATCCTTTATGGTATCATTTGCGTTGCTGAGCATGTTCGCTTTGAGAGTCGAGACTAAGGGAATTCTGAGAACTAAACAAACCTGCAATAAATGTTCTTATGCGTGAAAGGGAAATGGGAATAATGTGACCAGGTTTCGACTTTACTTCAAACACCACATTCTCTGAGTATATTCCACAGTAAGGTTAGATATAAATAAACATGACTATGATAAGATAATTATAGATGATTAGAATGCTATACAATATAATCTATAATAGTTGAAAATAAAAGCAGCAGAGTAGCCCCAGGCCCCTAAAGAGATACCCAAATCATTTGATTTTCAAATTTCAATCTCCTTTGCTGTAGTGGTTTTTATGGGATTGGACCTTGTATTTGAGTGCATGGTCCCTAAACGATGGAAAGGTTTAGGAGGTGTGGTCTTGCTGAAGGAGGTGTGTCACCGGGGTGGGATTTGGGGTTGCTGAAGCCCATGCCTAGTCTCTCTCTCTCTCTCTCTCTCTCTCTCTCTCTCTCTCTCTCTCTCTCTCTCTCTCCTCCTGGTAGATAAGCTGTAAGCTCTCAGCTACTGCTCCAGCACCATGCCTGCTTTCTGCCACCATACATCCCCACAGTGATGGTCACTGACTAACCCTTTGAATGTGTAAGCAAGTCCCCAATTAAGTGCTTTTTTTATAAGTTGCTTTAGTCATGATGTCTTTACAGAATAATAGAACAGTAACTAAAACATATACTAAATATAATGAAAGACTAACCTTTGAAACTGTTAACTTTTGAAATGATCAAAAAGCGAACAAGAAAAGGTCATAGAAACATCCAGAAACTCACTAGCTACTCTATAATCACAGAGGAATATTGAATGATTGTTTAGTTGGTTTATTGATTGATATCATCTTTTATCAGGAGGACTGTTATGTTCTAATTATTTTAATTCAAGTGTTTGTAAGTCAGTGATTTCTGAACATTTCTGAAAGGAGATTCCATCACTTTGAAATGCTTATTATCCATCTTCAAAATGTATACTCATTAACTCATCAACCAAATCTCTTATTGCATTTACCAGTCAGTGTACGTTACAAAACACATATGGATGAAACTGCCTGAAAATCATTTAATGATGACATAAATCATATCTTTTCAGTCTCAGGCTCTTTCCTGCTTCATATTCCCTTTCGTGCTTCTCAAAGTACAGCAATATACACTTAGAGCAAGGATCACGGTTGTCGATGTAAATCTATGTTTTGACTGTCTTACTCCAGTGGGAAGGGATTCCTGAATTCTCTTTAAACCACGTTAGGCAGATAGAGCTTCAGTGCTGTGCCTTCCAAGTATGACTCATAATACAGGAGACGTGTATACTTCACCAGTATCCTATTGGTGTTTATTTTTGGCTTAGTGTTAGCTTCTTCACCAAAACACCCTTAAGATCCTTTCTTACTCTGTGACCTCCAAGGTAGTTAAAACTAGGAAATAGTATTTTCAGTTCCTGAAGTGGACACATGTAAACATCAAGGAGATAGAATATAACGAAAATGAATGGCACATAGAAACCGCATTAGCTGCAACCAAGCCAGTGCGGCAAACCTCCCAGCATTCCCCTAGGATAGCCACCCAAGTGAAAACACAAGGTCAGCTGGCCCTTGGCTACTGAGGCTGCTGGTGCCCTGGTACACATTTGTGAACAATTCTTTTCAATAAGAAATAAAAATGGAAGTGCTGGTGTCTCTTCCTCATAGCTTCCTTTCGATGTCAAGAGTATGGGTTCTTGTGGGTGATAAGCAAGGCAGTTACCCAAAGCACCTCACCTGTGAGCGTGGTGGGTCAGGGTGATTGGCTAGGCACGCAGGTGCATGTGAGTCCTTCCATGTGACCAGTGAGAACTTCTGGGGAACTTCTGGAGTGAGCTTCGTTGGAAAATTCCATTTCTCGCCACAGTGACTGACTCATTATTCTTCATCCTCTGAGCACCAGCCTTCCATGACCTCAGAAAACACCACCAATGGAATCTGCACGATGGAGTAACGTGTTCAGAGTGAGCACTCATTCTAGTCTCGGGTCGAGATAAGATTAATCTTAACACTTTAGTTATTCTGGGAGGTGCTGCCAAGACCTGATTGATGATTAAAGGTCACACCACTGTGCCGCTCAGCCACCCTCGGGACCTTTAAATGATCAATGATCATTCTGCTTGCTGTAGTCTAGATGCTAAGGGAAACAGTGGAGCTCCTTGCTGCGTTTTGTTCTCTTTATCTTTATAACTTGTCTCACACTGCCTGAGCTGCCATCACGAAACACCAGAGGCGAGGTCCTCAAAAGGATGTCTCTTCACATAGGGTCCCGCTCTTACGGCCTTCTTCAATCTTCGTTACTTCCATAAAGGCTTTAGCTCCAAACAGCCACATTTAAGGGCTTAGACACAGGAATGTAGGAGACACACATAGTTGACAAGATTTTGGCAAGTATTGGAGTACCTTCTCTGTAACTGGCATCGTAACCAGATCACAGCTCTTCATGGTGATTTGAAAGAAAATGGCCCCCAAAGAGAGTTGCACTAGTAGGAGGTGTGGCCTTTTGGGGGTAGGTATGACCTTGTCGGAGGAAGTGTGTCATTGTGGTGTCATGCTTTGAGGTTTTATATATGCTCAAGCCATGCCCAGTATCTTAGACCACTTCCTGTTGTCTGCAAGTCAAGATGCAAAACCTCTCAGCCTCTTCTTGAGTACCATGTCTGCCTGCATGCTACCTTGCCCCTCACTATGACATTAACAAACTAAGCATCTGAACTGTAAGCAAGCCACCTCAATTAAATGTTCTCTTTTATAAGCTTTGTCATGGTCACGGTGTCTCTTTACAACAGTAAGAACCCTAAGACATTCTCATTCCTAAGAAAACAGCAGGTATGTGTGTTTACATAGGTGTGTATGAACAAGCGTGTGTGTGTGTGTGTGTGTGTGTGTGTGTATAAGTGCTTATTCACACGCACACTAAAAGGGAAGCTTTTTTGTGTGTCTAATGAAACACAGACAGGAGAATTTTGAGTACAAAACCTACCTAAGATATGAAGGGAGTTTGAGGCCAGAGGGCACTGATAGACAAAGGAAGGGGTGACAGGGCCAGCTTGGTGAACCAGTGAGTTCATTGGGGTAACTTACAGGAATGTGGGCGACTCATGGCAGCTCCACAACTAGAAATCTCTCTGAGCAATTTATAGGCAAGTATACTACTGGGGGATTCCCATGAACAACACATGACAACTGAGTCATTAAAGAGTCCCAGAGACAATTTGCAAGTCACTAAACCAGAGAGCCTTACTCATAGCAGTGGCCGGCTGTTGACATAACTTTGGGGAAGAAAGGGGGTGTTTAGACCTCATGAGCCTCCTCCTCCAGACTCACTGAAACTCCATGAGGGAAAGTGAGCAGGCCCAGACTCCTGGGGCTCCTGTGTTCATGATCACAGTCACTCCGATTCCAACGGATGTCACGGCCAGTCCAGAGGACACGGTTACTCAAAACTGGACAACATCTATCTCAAAATGGAAAAGGACCTGGAGACACAGATCAATGGTATAATATTTCCCTAGCATGAGCTACCAGCAAACTAACAAATAAAAAGAGGAGGGAATTGGGAAGGCACAGGGTTGTGGGTAGGGCCTTTCTGGAAAAAGAAAAAAAAAGACAAAACTTGGAATGGATGACACAAGACACCAAGAAGCAGAGGCATGAAGACTTAAAAGAATGGAGAAGCCAGAAAACCTGTGGCAAGATGTAAGAGAGGACAGAGGGACACTGGTATAAAAGGAGACAGAGGCCAACATCATCTGTATCATGCTGGAGAGCTATGGGAGGCTGATGCCTGTTCCTTAGGGCAGAGGGCCAACATGAGTTAATACATAGAGTTTCAAGAGATCACCCAATCAGATATCTGACCTGCAACTGGAGGGCAGACAGCATGTAGCCAAGAATAGCTATAGATGCAGCCCAACGCGGGATCACAGACATCATTGAAATGTTCTGAGAGTTTGGGAGATGTCTACAGCCATACCACCCTGAACGTGCCTGATCTTGTCTGATCTCAGAAGCTAAGCATGGTTGGGCTGGAGAGAGTCTGGAGTGCTTCTCTGTTGTGCGGTTCCTAAGATGGACTTTGTAGAGGACACCTGTTGCAATGTGGAAAGGTTGGACACACCCAAGTGCCTGCTGCATGGGTAACTGACCGCCAGGTCATGACCAAGAGTAAGAAGGCTAAAGGAAGAGGTAATGACATTTTCCACATATCTGAGTGATTCAGGGAGGTTGAGAAGACGGTGCTCTTCATGAAGCTGGAATCACCAGGCTTTCCTTGATGTGGGATGCCCCTCTGTATACTCTGGATATGTTTTATTACCATTGGTTAATAAAGAAGATGCTTTGGCCTATGGCAGGACAGCATCTAGCTAGGTGGGAAATCCAAGCAGAGGTACAGGGAGAAGAAAGGCAAAGTCAGAAGACGCCAGCAATTGCTGGAGGAGTAAGATGCCAGAGCATCACTGGTAAGCCACAGGGCACATGTCAATACACAGATTATTAGAAATGGGTTCATTTATATGTAGAGCTGGCCAGTAAGAAGCCTGAGCCACCAGCCAAGCAATTATGACTAATATTAAGCCTCGGAATAATTTTTTTATAAGCAGCTGTGGAGACTGGCAGGCAGGAGAGAAACCGGTCCAGCAGGACCTGGGTAGGACACAGAAAAGCTTCCAACTCCATCTCCTGATAAAAATTGTCATGGGTTGGTCAAGGCCAGTTTGGGCTACAATGCATCAAAACCCTGACCTCTCCCCCTCAAAAAATGCTAAGTATTAAGAAGATGAGATAAAATGTGTAACATGCATATGATATGGGATCAGGATACCTATGATATCATATAAGGAGGTCTCAGGCTCCAAAGGTTGGGGTTGTGGGGATACACCACCTCAACAGGCGGTAATTCCTGTAGGGGTCTTGCTGCTACTACAGGAATGGATACACAGGCACTCGTTATAGCTGTGAAGATGATAATACTGAAGAACACATGTGAGGTTGAGATAATTTGTGGAGGCGCCAATGACTGCAGCTGCGCTCGCTCATAAACTTTTACACCGGTTGTTAAAAGCTCTTCAGACTGGTTCACTTGCATCTTATTTGCACCTCTCCTTCCTACAATGAGAAAATATCTAAATATAAAGAGTTGCACAGTGTCACCTACCTAAATACTTAGTCTCTACACCAGACTGATCATGGAGCAGAGCATATGCACGGGGGTCCATTTCTACTTGCTTTTCATTTTTGCTTTTGTTTTTTTTCTTTTTTAGTTTTTTTTCACTGACTGAGCCAGGTCCCATTTATTTATTTGATTGTTTATTTTTTTATTTTATTGAGCTCTACATTTTTCTCTGTTCCCTCCTTTCCTCTCCCCTCCTCTTCTACCCTCTCCCATGGTACCCATGCTCCCAATTTGCTCAGGAGATCTTATCTTTTTCTACTTCCCATGTAGATTAGATCCATGTATGTCTCTCTTTGGATTCTCATTGTTGTCTAGGTTCTCTGGGATTGTGATTTGTAGGCTGGTTTTCTTTGCTTTATGTTTAAAACCCACTTATGAGTAAGTGTCTTTCTGGGTCTGGGTTACCTCACTCAAAATGATGTTTTCTAGCTCTATCCATTTGCCTGCAAATTTCAAGATGTTATTGTTTTTCTCTGCTGTGTAGTACTCCATTGTGTAAATGTACCGCATTTTCCTTATTCATTCTTCGGCCAATGGGGCATGTAGGTTGTTTCCAGGTTCTGGCTATAATAAACAATGCTACTATAAACAAAGTTTCTTATCCATTCTTCGGTCGAGGGGCATTTAGGTTGTTTCCAGGTTCTGGCTATGACAAACAAAGCTTCTATGAACATAGTTGAGCACATGTCCTTGTGGCAGGATTGAGCATTCTTTGGATATATACCCAAAAGTGGTATTACTGGGT
>JAQHUG010000050.1:6662992-6685476 GCA_028555095.1 Dicrostonyx torquatus | reverse complement strand
AATGTGTTCTTTGATTCAGTTTGCAGGTATTTTATTGAAAAGTTTTACATTTGTGATCATAAAGAAAATGGGTCTGTAATTTTCTTTCTTCGTTGGCTTTTTGTGGTTTAAGTATTAGGATAATTGTACCCTCATATAAAGAATTAGTCATTGTCCTTTCTGCTTCTATATATTGTGAAATAATTTGAGGACTCTTGGTATTAATTCTTCTTTGGACCCTTAGGTCTTGGTATACTATGTTTCATTTTCATTCAAGTCTAAACATGCTTATAAGTTCTTTTTTAATTCCTGTTTTGATCAATTTTTCATGCAGTAGTGAGTTGATCAGCTACTATGAGTTTGTAAACTTCTGGTGTTTCTGTTGTTAAGATATCCAACTTTAATCCATGGTGATCAGATAGAATACAAGGTGTTATTTCCATGTTCTTGTATCTGTTGAGACTTACTTTGTGTCCAAGTATGTGGTCAGTTTTGGAGAATGTTTTATGAGGTGCTAAGAAGAAAGTGTATTCCATTGTGTTCGAGTGAAAGTTCTGCAAATATCTGTTAGGTTTGTTTCATTTATAACATGATTTGGCTCCAGCATTTCTCTGTTTAACTTTTGTCTGGATGACCTATCTGTTGGCGAGAGTTGGGAATTGGAGTCTCTCAGTATCACTGTGTGAGGGTCAGTATGTGATTTTAACTGTGATTTTACCAGTGTTTCTTTTATTAACTTGGGTGCCCTTGTGTTTGTTGTGTATATGTTTAGAATTATATCCTCTTGGTGAACTTTTCCATTGATGACTATGTAGTGTGTGTCCATACCTCTTGTAATTAGTTTTAGATTAAAGTATATTTTGTTGGATATTAAAATGGCTATACCTGCTTTTTTTGGGGGGTTGCTTGAAATATCTTCTTCCATTGTTTTTACCCCGAGGTTGTATTTATCATTGATTGTAAGCTGTAATTCTTGGATGCAACAGAAAGGCGAATCCTGTTTTCTAATCCAATTTGTTAGTCTATTCTACTGTTTGTTTGTGTTTTAAGATTTGTTTATTATATATCAGTGTTCTGCGTGAAAGTATGCTGCAGGCCAGAAGAGGGCACCAGATCTCATTACAGATAGTTGTGAGCCACCATGTGGTTGCTGGGAATTGAACTCAGGACCTCTGGAAGAGCAGCCAGTGCTCTTAGCCACTGAGCCCTAGCCTGTCTTTTCACTGAGGAGTTGAAACCATTAATATTGAGAGTTATCAATGAATGGTGTTTGCTGATTCTCAGTATTTTGCTGTGGTGGAGTCGTTTTCTTCCCTCTCTTTTGATTTGCAAGTCTGGGATTATTTATTTCTTCTGTTTTCTTGGGTGTGGTTAACCACTTCAGGTGGAAGTTCTCCTTCTACCACCTTCCATAGAACTAGATTTATAGATAGATACTGCCTAAATGTGGTTTTATTGTGAAAAAGTTTTTCCTATTCTGACTATTGTGAATTATAATTTTGTAGGATACAGAGTCTAGTTTGGCATCTGTGGTCTCTTAGAGTTTGAGAAGCTTTATGTTAAAGCAGGCCTGGCCTTCCTTGAGGTCTTTGAATTATCGTCTTCCTCTCATGGAATATTCTAGATCCTGAATAATCTTATTAGAAGTCAACTCCTCGGAGAACTCTTTCCTGACTATCCAACCCTACTCATTTGTTTTTCTGCTTTTCTTTATTTTTTTTTACTTAGTCTACAAAGCCATGGATCTCTGGAGACTTTACCACGTACTTGTCACCTCTAGCCCGCCACTTTATTATAATATATTGTCATCTGATTAATTTCTACCTCCTCTCTACTGGACCGGAAGTTCCCTGAAGCCATAGGTCACACTGGCAAGCTTCCTTCTATCTTCCCAGCACGTCTTACAGGACCTAGTACCTACCCAACAAACATAGACCAGCCAGCTGGATGAGAAAAGCAGAGATCAGAAGGTCTTATGTGGTTAATGAACTGCGAAGCATTTTTTTTTTAATTTTGGGGTTCAGATTTGCCTTTCAGAATTGGATTAAAAATTTGAAACCGTCTCATATGACAAGTTGAAGTACACGATTTTTATAATAAAGTGTAAAGGGCCCATGGGGCTTTAGTTAAGAATTAATATTAAGAACATCTAATTATACTTGGGAATAAAATATCACTAAAATAATTACTATAAGTAGCAGTATTTTAATGTTTATGTGCTGATGGTAATCAATTATACGTTGCCTTTGGAATATTTTGCAAACCCCCATAGGGGGAAAGGAACTATCTATAAATGCTATATATTTTATTTATATCCAGGAAAGGATTTAAGGCCTGCAGAGAAAGACTAATAAAAACACATACTGCAGTGTAATATAAAATATATTCCAAATAGGTAGGAAAAAATGAGTCTAAGGGAAAAAAAACTAAGGCTAAGAATACAAGATAGAGCCAGGGGAGAGATTCATATTCAAAATTTATGACAAGAAATTCAACACCCTTTCTGGAAAGATGGTAACAAATTTTATTCTCAGGTTTGCAGCCGCCGATGTAGAGGAGAAGAAAAAGAATCAGTTATGCCTTACAGAGGATCGTATTTTATGTATGCGTCTGTATGAATACATGTATGTGTAATTTAATAGAAAATGCTTTGAGAAAGGGCCTGTGTGCCATGCTAAGAAGGGGGGAGGTGATAAAAAGTAAGGAGGCTACGTTTGGGCATAGCCTCTGCTCCTGCACCTCAAACAAGACATAAAGATGGCGAGAATGACCAGGATTTGAGGTTTTGATAATTAACAGGTCATGATTTTCTGCGCTGTTGTCAGCAGTAGATATTTGGAAACTCTTAATTAAGCCAGTGAAGTCAGACATCCGGGTGTTCCCAAACAACCAGGGGGCTCCACATCTCCACCCCATCTCCATATATTCCAGCCCATCCTTTAGAGTTTGATTTGTTTTATTGGTGTGTGTGTGTGTATGTGTGTGTGTGTGTGTGTGTGTGTGCAGGTGCATAAGTCGCAACACGAATGTGTGTGTGAGGTCAAAGGACAAGCCTCTGGTTGTCTCTATCACCCCCTTGTGGGATTTGGGGGTCAGACTCTGGTTACCAGGTCTATAAACAGAAAGCCACAATTCCACTTTGTCCTGTATGCAGGTACACTCTATTTCATGAAAGGCTTAGGGGCTCTTGCTCCCTCCCCTTAAAGGGAAAAGAATGACGCAAACGCACATGAAATTGAATTGATTTCAAGTGTGTCATGGGAGGTGGTGGTGGTAATGACCCTGTAGCATAGCTGACAGAGACAGTTGACAGCATAGCATGCAGGAGACCCAGGTTCAGATACTCAACACCACCTAAACTGGACGCAGTGGTATATGACCATTATCCTAGCACTGAGGAGTTGGAAGCTTGCGGGTCAGAAGTTCAAGGCCATCCCCTGATACATAGCGAGTTCGAGTCCAGCCTGGGATGATACATAAGACCTTGTCTTGATTAGGAAAGGAAAAGAAAACAAGCGCTTCGGAAGGGACAGAAGGTCCTGGGACGTGATGAAAATGACACACAAGCATCTCCAGACCCAGCAGGTAGGCAAAGGGCCTGGTGCATGGGGGTTGATAAGGCAAGCCACTAGCAGAGGAGAACATGTGTAGGATAGGAGCAGAGAGGGAGGGCTGAGCTGCCTGATTCCAAATGTACTCAGGGGCCATTGCCATGGCAACCTCTCCAACTATATGCAGTAACCTGTGATGATGCCAGGACTAGTGATCAGGCTGGGGCCTTATGTACTTGTTTGTTCTTGGTGGGAGAAGTATACTTAGTTACCTCTGTTTTGTATTATGAAAATGCCTTTCTGGCTACAATCTGGACTTTGAGTTACCAAGGGGCTAATGCTATATAATGTGGTTGACTCTTTTGAGATGTGATGGTAACTGGGCTTGTCCGGGGAGGGGGTTGAGGTGGGTGAGTTTTCCAAAGTGATTAGAGTCCAGGGGCTTGGGGAAGGTGACGAAGTGGCATCTTCTGCAGCGGTTATGTGCAGACAATGAGGAAGTGCCGAGTGCTGAGTGCAAGGCTGGGTGTGTTGATGACATCACAGGTCATTGCACGCAGACAGACGATTGTATTACGGGCGTGGAGTTTACTGAAGATGACAGGGTTTGGAGGCATGATGATGTCACAAGACACCATACGCCGACGCTGGATTGCATTATGGTCGTATGATGGGTGTGGAGTTTGTCAAAGAGGATGGGGGCTTAGATATAAACTTATGAGTCATCTTCCCACCTCTGAGCCTGGTGATGGATGTGATTAGAGAGACGGAGATTGTAAAATGAGTCAACAGAAACCACTAGGACAAAAGTCTTCAGGAAGGCAAATCCACGATGATCCTGCACAAAAGGGTGGCCCGAGGAAACAAGAAAGGACAGCAAAAGAAACAGAAGGAGATCCAAGAATTGATTGAGTCAGTGTCGTAACGGACTGGGGGAAAGGTTTTCTGAAACATGGGAGTGGTCAGCTTCCTCAGATAAAGAGAAAGGATACGCAGAGTGTTCTTGGTTATGGTGACTCACACCCAGTACTTGGAAGATAGAGCCAAGAGGACTCCAAATTCTGGGCCTGACCCAGTCAAAGGAAAAAAGAAAGGAAAGGAGAAGAAAGAAAGAAAGAAAGAAAGAAAGGAAGGAAGGAAGGAAGGAAGGAAGGAAGGAAGGAAGGAACAAAGAAAGTCAGGAAGAGAAAGGAAAGAAAGAGAAGCTAACACTGTATATGTTGAAAAACTTTGGAGTTATTATTTATTTGCTTGTTTTTCTCTTGAGTGAAGGGAGAGACCACTGATCAGTACATAACTGCTTTTGAAATAAAAATAACTGAAGTAATATGTACCAAAAGGATAACTGTAATTTATTCCACCTGTGCTTCTTTTCTGTTGTATAATATTTTTGCCTGATCAGTTTTACATGTTGCCTTTAAACTGTACTCAGGAAGGAAGCATGACATAAACATGTGACATGTTGGTGACCATGAGAAAAGGAGAGAAAGTGAGTGGTGTCTGAGTGGGGGACACTATAAGGTTGTGTGAACTGAACTGGCAAGAAATTGTGAACCTGAATCCAGGGACTTTGGCACAGCCCCACCTGCCTCTGCTATCAGGGACCTATTTGTTTCCAGTGTAAATAAGCCAAGGACCGCCCACAAAACACTGTGCATGCCTCTCCTGCTGGCTGGTGTTGCTGGGGGTGGGGGGGAGGGAGGTACCCACGGGCTGACACGTGGAAGAACACATGCTCAGAGACGTCTGTGTGGTGAGTGGCCGTCTGTCTGCGTTCCCTCCCTGCTCCAGATGCCACCCAGACATATGAACCCTCCCAGAGAGAAGATGCAGTGGAGATCAGCGTCTCAGCACAGTGGCCAGGCGGTGACACACATGTTAAGCTGAAGCAAAGCGAGCTGGTGATGGGAGGTAAGAGGATGGAGGTGAGCCCTGGCGGTTACTTCTGTGTTTGGGATAAGGAATCAAAGTAAGAGGTTGGGAGCGGGCCGTTGGACAGCTGTGTGGGTAGGTGTGCAATTGCTCAGGCAGCAAGTGTCCTGTCTACACTTGCTAGCGTTTAGGGGCAGGAACCAGCAAGACATTTTTCTGTTCCTTGTGGGAGATCTATCATATAAGATATATTTACATGATAATCTCATGTATGTTGTGATTTATTAAGTTCAGCACTTTTCCCCATATGAACCCTTTTTTTTTTTTTACACTTGTTTTTGAGACAAGGTTTCTTTGGCTATCCTGGAACTCAGCATGTAGACCAGGCTGGCCTCAAACCCCGAGATTCACACCTGTCTCTGCCTCCCATTAGCTCTTATTGAAGGTGTGTACCACCACGGCCCAGCACTGTAGGTAATTTTTTAACTTGACAAACCAATTTGTATTTAGAACAAAGAGAAATAAGATAGCATGATCCCCCCCAAAAGTATTTTTTTTGGTTTTTTTATCCTTTCTCCTTTCATTCTTTATGTCTAACCAACTTGAATAATCTTACTGTTACCACTTACGAATCAGAATGCATTTTCTAAATAGTATCCTGAACTACATCTTCAGAGTCTTCCATGGGGCTTTTGACAATCATGGAACTGCCTACATTATAGCGTGCCCACAATACTTAAGCAGATTGTGACCTCCATGGAGGGCCGAAGTCTATAGGGTGTCTCCAGTGGGGTTATAAGCTTCTAGGGCTTTGCTGGGTTAGAACCATCCCAACCAAAACCAGAGACCACAAATAAGATTTTCATAGTAAAATGGTTAGGGTGTCCTTGGTTTGCAGAGGAGGACTTCCCCAAGGATTTAAGAAGATGCCAGAAAGAAGAGATAATGAATTGGGGTAGAGCTAAAAGATGGACATTAAAGATGGAAGAACGTTAGTAGCATACGTTTGAGAGAAAGGAACCAACCTTTCCCAGGAGGTGGTAGCAGCACGGGAAGATAAATTAGTAACACCACAGATGTTCTTTTTCTTCCTTTGCCTTTGGAACAGCCCCACAAAGTGGCTAAGCAGCCATCAGTACCATGTCATAGCTGGGACACATCTTTCCAGCTCAATGCCGTATTTATTAATGAACATTGACTGCCCTAGAGTCCCCAGCAGTCTCCCCTGAGTGCTGAGAAAGGGATCTCATAAGAGGAGTCCTCGTGGGCCTGAAGCGAGAGCTCAGGTGATAAACACTGGCTGTGCAAACCGGAATACCCACACGAACAGCTAGCTGTGGTACCATGTGCTTGTAACCCAGCTTTGAGGAAGTCAAGACAAGAAGATCATCCTTATGGCCCACTGTCTGTCCAGCCAGCCAAACCTACTTAGTGAGCCTCAGGCCAGTGAGAGATCCTGTCACAAAGAAACAAGGTAGATGGTCCCTGAGGGACCACAGCCAAAGTGGTCCTCTGATCTCCATTCATATGCATATCATGTGCATATCACACACACACACACACACGCAACACACACATGCACACATTCACATGCACACACACATGTACACGCACAGAGACTCCACTTCCTGTCTGTTCGCTAGGAAGACCCAGAGAATGGGAAGAAAAACAATGATTTACTAATTGAATATTTGTCGTTTATATTTATGGTGCTGCCAAGCTGAGCTTCAAGCTCATCTCTAGGAACAATACCCTTTTGATAGAAATAGCCACTGCCTCCATGAAAAAGTGATTTTATATCTTTCAATTTTCAACTTCTAAATAGTCCATTTTATCTCGGGGTCCCTGTACTGCTGCACATGAAGAAAAAAGTCTCTCGGAATTTCATGCCAGAAGGATGAAATACTTGCTTTCTGTAGAGAATGTGATGAAGTGACATGATTTCTTCTGAAGGATATTAAAATTTTATGCTTTCCTTTTCCCCAAAGTACCAAGAAATTCAAATACAAATTCTACTGTCAGCTACGTTGACTGTGTTGACCAGTGTGCAAGTGTATGTGTGTATGTGTGTGCATGTATGTGTGTGCATAAATGTGCATGTATCTGTGTGCATGTGTGTGTGTATGCATGTGTATGTTCTTCTTTTTATTCTCCATAATGTTTTCTAATTTTTACTCCTATCTAACTACTTCTGTTTTGGAAACCACATCAAATCCTTAAGGTAAAGCGTCAGCCTCCAAACATTCTACTTATCTCCTAAAAGAACTGACATCAGTTGGCTCTAATAGTTTAATTTAGCCTTGTTTTATCCCCAGCACTTCAAAAATTAAAAAAAAAGAAAGAAAGAAAGAAATGGAAAGAGGTTCGATGACCTGACAGCATTCTGAGCCAAATATGTCCAGAAGATTCCATCCTTCCTCGTGAATAAGTTACATTATAACCAGAGAAGAGAAAGGAGCAAACCAAAGTCACCTGACTGGCGGCAGCTGGCCCTTGTCTTATGTGATCATTTTTTGGCAGCGCTCAGTCTGGAATAGTCTGGAGGACTGATGGCTGTGGTTGGATAGACCTGCAAAGATACTCTTAGGTATGCTTGTAGTCTGTTTCTATAGCAACTTTCAGTACAGGTCCCGACAGCTGAGCCTGCTTTGGGCCAGCCACCAAACGGAGGCTAGTTTATAGTTTAGTTCCATCTTAGTTCAGCGCAGCAGTCCTTATAGAATTAACTGGGTATCTCTCCACTCCTACCGAGTAGCTGAGGGCATCATTTCCACCCAAAAGGTGAGGGAACCGAGCATGGGGGGGTGGGGGTATTGAAGCATTAACAACACCTGTAAAGGAGTGGGGGTAGAACTCGGTTGGCACAGACTGGCCAAGTACAACCAAAGCCCTGGGGTCCATCCCCACCACTGCATAAAACCAGGCATGTTGTGGATGCTTGCCTGTAATCCTAGCACTGGAGATGTAGAGGCGTGCGGATCCAACATTCAAGGTCATCCTCAGTGACACGAGGCTAGCCCAAGCTACATGATCCAAGAAACGAATCCTTTAAGTAGGATTCGTTCTGGTACCCTGCTTCCAAAGAAGACCCCTTTGCTCCAACTTTTACCCCCTCTTGCTCTAACTCTTCGGAAGATTTCGAAACGGCATGTCCGGCCTGAGTGGTTCTCGTCCTGATGAAGGATCATCACTGACATATGGAGCTGATATTGCTTCCGAAGTTTCTCCTCGGGATTTTGTGTCTCATGCTCCCACCTCCTTCCTAGGTCTCACAACAAAGAGGCATCTAGAAGCACGCCCGTCACCAGACTGCCTTCAGTAACGAGAATGGAATTGAAGCTTAGTCTCCCTTTTGCGTGGTAAGTACGAATTTGAGTAACTGAATTAGTTTCTCCATCCACGGTATTTAACAAAAGAGAAAAGGCAGTAGAAATGCTGCTTGTGGGTAGAGATGGCACGCCTTAGGAACAGCACCCGGATTTGTCTTAAGGGTGTTTGCACTGAAAAAGAAAAAGAGGAATGTTCCGTCTTTAAACATTACATTGTGGGTTTTATAAATCACAGTCGAACATGTTTCCTCCGATCTAGGATTTGAGTTATTTTGACCTACTTAGGAGTTGGGATCATGAAAATAACATGAGTCTTCCGTGCATATTTTATATACAAGTAGAGTTCTGTGCATAAAACTGACATGTGGTCTCTGCAAAGTCATGGCCACAGCACAGGGAAGATTTAGAAATGGACAGATTGCGGTTGAGTAGCACTGCCTTTCTTCCCAGATGCCCGAGCTTGGTGTATCCACTCCTCTGGGCCTCGGCACCGGCTGTCTGTAACTGGAAAAGGCATCGGCACTCTGCAAGGGGCTAGAACCAAGGTCGGCCCATAGCTTTTGAAGAAAGGGCAACGTTGGTGGGGCTTTATCCCCCAGAGCGACTCTGCTTTGTCTACCCACAAAATCACGTGTTAATTTCAGTTCCCAATGTGGTTTGTTTTTATTTCTGTATTTAATATTCTAATGCGCAGTTTAAAGAAAAGCCTTCTGTGTAACTATGAATATTGTAAGCCTTTCATTTAATCCAGGCTTGGGGAAGCGAACATAGCTAATGTGTGTGAGGACTGAATTACAGATAAGTCTTAAACAAATGTGGCTTTTATTACCTTTAACTATATAGAGTAACTTCAACAAAACATTACAAAGCAGAAGTCCTTAAGGGGACCCTTTGCAATAAATCATATGAACATTCCGTTATTAGCATATAGATTGAATGTATGGAGGGACTCAAAAAAGGGCCAAGTTCCCTTGAAAATGGTTTATTCTGTGTCTAAAAAAAAATGTACGTAAGGCTGAAATTGCATGTTTAAAACACCGTATCTTATCTACCCATAAATACAGCATTTGCAAAGCAAAAGTAAGCATAAACCCAGGCTGTAAACAAATTATTGAAAGGTTTTTAATATGCCGGGGCCCCATATTAACTATATGTCACCACGCGTGCATGAATAAAGAGTAGATGAGGGGTGTTTGTTTCTTACGTCTCAGATGCAGGGGCTTGCACTAACGAGTCAGGATCCTATTTACACTATTAATCCCCAAAGCAATTGCTCGTTTGAAGAAGTTCTGTCCTTGGGGTTTCCATTAATTAAATCCATTTGCAGTGTATACACACTTTTCAAATTCTCCAGCCCTGTTTTTGGTAAGCCAAATTCAAATCAGTTCATGTCATAATGCCTTTTATTAAGGCATTGACCTTTCTGTTTTAAGGACATCTCGGAACGGTTATGTACATAAAAACTACTAAATCACATTCTCCTGTATTTTAGAAAAGTCAACCTAGTCAATGTTATTATGTGAAATGATCTCTTTGTGATGGTGAGCATAGTTTTCTGCTGAACATATGTCTAATTTCTAACCTTTCAGTGAGTTCCATTTGTTCTATTGGTTTTTTTCCTGCGTTGACTCTGCGAGTCTATTTTTAACTGGCACTGTGCCTTTAGGATTTCAGGCAAGCTTTTCAGGGTGCATGTATTTAAAATATATTTTTATGAATTCTTTGGGAATGTCACCCATGCCTGCAATGTATTTAGATCACATTCAACTCCCCATAACCTCCATCCTTTTCCAACTCCATGTACTTTTTTTCTTTTATAGATTATAGATAAATGGAAAAGATGGGGAGAGGAAGAGAGAGCATGTGGGGGATGAAGTGGCATAGCAAGTAAGGACTTTAGAGGAAAAATAAGAAAGTACAAGAACAGGTATACTTAAACTCTAACCTCATCCTTCTTTTTTTCAATAACCCACTGAGTCCAACATGTGTTGCTGGTATAGCCCTGGGTTTGTAGCCATCCATTGGAGGATGGTTGACCTACTGGGGGCTACAATCTTAAAGAAAGCTGACTTGCCGGGTGGTGGTGGCGCACGCCTTTAATCCCAGCACTCGGGAGGCAAAGGCAGGTGGATCTCTGTGAACTCAAGGTCAGCCTGGTCTACAAGAGCTAGTTCCAGGACAGGCTCCAAAGCTACAGAGAAACCCTGTCTCGAAAATCAAAAAGAAAGAAAGAAAGAAAAAAAGAAAGAAAGAAAGAAAGAAAGAAAGAGAAAGAAAGAAAGAAAAAAGAAAAAAAAAGGAAACTGACTCTCTCCCCTCATGGTAGCAGCCATCAACTATAAATAGCTCCTCAGCTAGGGGTGGGGGCCTCATGAGACCCTTCCACTCCATGCTAGAATGCTGACTGGCTTGATCTTGTACAGGTCTTATGCAGGCAACCACAACTGCTCTGAGACCATGAGTGCCTCTGTCCCGTTGTAACAGGATTCCAGACGTTAGCACAACTGACTCCATGATAGAAGTACCATTCAGGTCATAAAACTCAGCATGTAGATAGGACCACCAGCCAAAGTGAAAAACAAAGACCTAATCCATCAAAGTTCATAATTCCAAAGAAGTTTCTAAATGTCCTAACCTTGCATTTTGGTTTCTATGGTTCTACTTCTGGATAACTGTCCTTGTTAGCTGAACTGTGTCAATCCAGAATATGGGGTTTTGTGCTTAAAAATTCACCCTGAGAAAGGCTCGGTGATGCACTGGGATCCCAAACACCTGATTTCTATTGGCTTAAACCCATGTTTAAGCATCTTCTCTGTTGCATACCCCACAACACTGTTCTGTCTAGAAGACCCTGTTTCTACTCTGATCCTCCATGACGCCTGACTCTTAGCCTTCCCAGTCCCTCTTCCTCTACTGCTCCTGAAAAGGGGCGTTTAAAAGATTGATCTTGTCTACCCAACAGGTACATCCCAAAAATACGAAGCTAATTCTCATGCTGAAGGAATGAGGTATAACAATTCACAAAGTGGAAGGTGTTTCAAAGGGTAGAGTTTCCAGGACGCTTTCAAATGTTTGACTGAGAAGTTGAGGAGTAATTTATAGAAATGTTTCTGTTCACCCTTACTTGGAAGTTTAAAAAAAAATCTACTAAAGGGACAAGAGTAGAATTTTTTTAAGCAGGAAGAAAGTAGCAACTTTTTCAGGATAGAGGCAGGGTCTGCAAAGCACCCAGGGGCAGCAATCAGAGTGTGGAAGGCTAGACACAGGCAATAAGGAAAAGGGATATGAACCCAGTGTGCAGTCATGCCTAATAGAACCAACTACCTGGAAGCAGCTCTAGGCTGCACCTCCAGCTCAGTGTGTGCCTAGGCATGTTACAGTGAACCTAGGTGTATTTCTCTTTGCAAAGAAAACACACAAAGCAGAATCTGGATGCATCTGGGTTCAAATTCCAACCTAAGCGTATATACAGATCAGAAGGGGTGTGTAACATACCATGTTGCTATGATGAAATGCCCTGACAAAAGCAGGTTAAGAAAGGGATGGTTTGTGGCTTACAGTTCAGGGTGCAGTCCAATGTGGTGGGCTGCTCAAGAGAGCGGGAACTTAAAGCAGTGAGCCACTTTGCATCCACAATCAGGAAACAGAGAAGGATTGGTGCAAGCTAGCATTACTCAACTTGCCTTCTCTGCTTTATATAGACAGAGACTCCTGCCCAAGGAATGAATGGGTGTGCTCGCAATAAAGATGGATTATCCCACATCCGTTAATGTAATTGAGATAACCCCCCACAGGCATGCCTACAGGTAATTCTAGATCCTGTCAGGTTGACGACTAATGCTAGCCATCACACAATCCAAACTGGAAAGAAAAAAAAGAAACAAACAACAACAACAAAAAAAAAAAAAGATGGAAAGAAGTGGTACCCTAAAATTGGGGAAAGCCTTACAGAAATTTTGCTCTGGTTAGTCCTAAAGGACATGCATCAACTGTTGCCATCTTAACACAGGATTATACCGAAGATCTAAAAGGGAAGGGAAGCTTGATATCCTAAAAAAAAAAAAAAAAAACCAAAAAACACTCACCTATCTTAAAAGAAAATAAATTTATTCAATTAACTCTCCTTCATTTAAGCAATGCTCTATGTAAAACTTAATGCCAGTGGTTTCCTAAGAAGATCCAAGCTTCTTTCTTGCTGAAATCATGCTAAGGAAGCATTTTCTCTCACTCAGAGAAAGCACTTGTGTTACCATTTGCATAAATTTTTAATACTGAATAAAATATTAGTGTTTAGCTTAATATTGATTCCCAGTGTAATATTCCTCCATAACGGCACGCTAATTGGTTAGGATTAAATCAGACAGATTCAAGAACCCGGAGACTGTACCAACTAATACTTGTAATTCTTTCTCATTAGTTCCCAGATTTCAATTAAAATGGAGTTAATCTGTTGATCATGGGACAATATAAGCTCTGTATAGTAAGTCATGTACAGCCACTTTCTTCCCAGCCCTCCATCCTAACTGTAGAATATAGAAGTGGAGTGGGGAGAGAGAGAGAAGGAAACTCTGAAGTCTAAATACATTGAGCAATCCGTATGCCTTGAGATGGGGTACATACAGTCAAGTGGCAGGCAGGCATTGAGGTGCCTACTGATTTAGGTGCTCTAAATTGTATTGGGGTGGGCTGATGTGCATGTATTGAGGTAGTCTACAGTGTTGAGGGGGTTTATATGTGTTGAGGGAGTTTACATGCATTGACATGATTTACTGCCTTGATGTGGTCTACATGCTTTGAGGAAGTGTCCATGCATTGGAGTGATCAATACTCATAAGAGGGTCTATGTGCATTTGGGTAGGATATACACATTGCAGTGGTTATATACATTGAGGCAGGATACACACATTGAGTTGGTCTACGTTCATTGAGGTAGTCTACATGCATGAATGCACTGTGCGTGCATTAAGGTGATCTGCTGCATTGAGGCAATCTATACGCACATGTTCTGCATTGAAATCATCCTCCATATGTTTTAAGTTGATCTATGGGCATTGGGTGCTTTAGCTGACCATCATGATGTGTTAGATGTGTTCCTTTGACTTCCTGGAGCCACAGTGTTTCCTTCACTAATATTGGGCCAATAGCATTACCCTAAACATTCTCAGTGGGTGGGTACTTTTGGTCCCCAGTGATACTTCATAAGGATTACAATCTTGGCTGTCACCATAAAGTATACACAGCTGGTAGCTAGTGAGCGAGCACAAGCCTCCAACGCTGCTGACTATCCTTAGACACACAGAACAGGTCCCCACAAGAAAGCATCCTCAGTCTCATAGGTCTAGATACCAAGGCTAAGAAACACTTAAAGACATGTGTGGAATGTGCATGGAGCCTGATACAACAATACTCATAAAAATACTAGGACAGGCTGATGTTATTGTTTCTGTAATGGAATTGAGAAGGAAGAGCATCATATGCATAGTCTTAGCCCCAAATAAGGTAGGCAGCCCTCTCACGGACACCATGCTGACCAGTCAGGCACCTGCTTGGGGTTGACCTGTTTTTAGGTGCTGACCCACTTAATGCTTAACTGTGCTAGAAAGCCTACGGATAGGTGGTATCAAAGTTTGCCAGCTATCATGTGATGTCTATCTCATCAGAAAGTGGGATGAAATAGGAAAGGGCAGAGTAAGCATCATTTTAACTTCAACGACCAATGGTGGCTCAGGAGTCCCCTGGTGGTCATGCTTGGGGTTTAGAAAACAGACTGGTGTCTGGACAGGTGGAGTTCGGTAGAGTTATCTCCTGCCTACTGTAAGATCTCATTAACTAGTTTCATGATACATGGCTATATGGCAACCTCAAACCAAGTTGAATACAACCACAAAATATGTCTGTCTTAATGCTAAGCTGTTTTACGTAGAGAAGATTCTTTCTTCACACAAGAATCCTGAGTCTAAAGACCTGAGCTTACATTTCAGGGTTGGAATCATCAAGCTCTATGTCCTTGAATAATTTATATAACTTCTCTGAATTGTTTCCTTGCCTATTTAATGAGTGTATCGTTACCTCATAGGAGTGTGGGAAGAATTAAATGAGACATAAAGCACTTGGCAGATGTTAAGCAGTTAATAAATGAGAACAATCATTGATTTCATTTTTTTCCTTTGACTCAAAAGCAACTCTGGGTGTCTTGCATTGGCATGGTGGCTGTTGTGACCTTCGGTTGTCATTGTAAAGGATGACCCTGATGCTTAGGGACATTTCTTTATGAAAATAAATTCAAACAACATCCCTTGTCTCCATAAATAAAAATCTTAAACTCAGCCAGGTGGAGTGGCATATGCCTTTAATCCCAGCACTTAGGAGACAGAGGCAGGCTGATCTCTGGGAGTTCAAGGCCAAGCTAGTGTTTCAGTTCAGCCGGGGCTACACATTGAGAGTCTGTATCAAAAACAAAACAAAAAGCCTTCAGCTCACTTCACTTAAGTTAATTTGAAAAGGAAGTGCCAATCATAGTGGCACACACCACTAATGCCACCACTTAAGAGACTTAGGCAGGGAATAAAGAATATGAAACCAGTCTGGAGAACTTAGGGAGACATTTCCTGTCTCTGTTTTTTTTTTTAAGTGAGGAGGTAGGGGAAGAAGAGAAGGAGAACAAATATATTAAACTTATAATTTCCCAGTGAGAATTTTTCTAAGAAAAAAAGGTAGATCTTCAAAATTAAAGAGTAAATGATGTGCCTCTCTTTATGGCATATTTAATATAGCTGATAATCCCCTTCTTAATTAGCCATGTAATTATAACTCAACAGAAAATTTCCCTGATGAATGTAGTAACCTACTTCAGAGAGGAAATCGGCACCCTCTGGCCACTCCTACCTCGAACTGTGACGCTTTTTCAACCCCAATTTGTTCTTAACCTAGAAATCTCAGGAGAGATGAGGAGCAAGCTATTCACAATCTAATCATTGCAAGGCCTGGGTATCAGTCAAATTCACCTGTCACTGGTGGGCTCAATATCCCATCTCCTTTATTCCTTGGAGACTAATCTATTTTGTGTTCTGACCACCTATATGGTTTCAGTTTGAAAATAAAAAGAAGACTAAGCCATTCGTGAAGAAATAAATTAATCATTTACTGGTTCTTCTTAACTAGCCAGGTGTCCCTCATTTCCAGCCCCCAAAATGCGAAGGCCTGAACAACAGCACAAAAGACCGCTTCGTCATCTTATGGGGCCCTTATTTCTACCACACCCTACAAAAGATTACGGAAAGAAATTTTTATTTATCTATTCTAGCAATAGATGCTCAAAGTTCCCCAGCATGAATGATGCATTTATTTCCGTTTCTTTGGTTAGTTTTTGGTTGGGTTTTTGTTCGTTTGTTTTTCTTTTGAGGCACAGTCTCATGGAACCTAGGCTGGCCTCAAACTCATGATGTAGCTAAGGATGATCTTGAACCTGGGGTCTTCCTTCCTCTACTTCCCCTACGTGCTACCATGCCTAGTTTTAAGCAGTGCTAATGCCTGAACCCAAGGCTTTCAGAATGCTAGGCAAGCACTCTCCCAGCCCGAGTGTCTTTGCTTTGGTTTGGTTTGGCTCTTCATTTTTCTCATAAGTTTTATCCTCAGCTTAAAAAGTGTCCAAACTTAGCAACTTAATGCCTTGTGCTATGGAAAGGCAGTGATGAATTCTCACTTGTGACAAGCTCTGTGCTTTTGTACCATTATAATATTTGAATATGCTTGCATCTAATTGCAAAGTCTTCTCTTTTGTTAGTTTCTGTAGCCGATCTATTCAAGGTAGACAGACACATAATTTATTCGTGATAATTAATTTAATTAATGTTTGCCCCCACTCATGTCACTGCAGCATCTTTGCACTAGTGAGTGCTTATCATTTCGTTCTTGAACTCCAAACCCTCCCCCATCACGGAGACTCAACAGCTGGGGCCTCCCTGATGTCATTTCCTTCCGGCTCTCTCCTCCCCCATTCTATTCCATTCCAGTCACTCTGGATCCTCTGGGTTTTGCCTTCCTCAGGATCTTTGCACTCTTCTGCACTGTGTCTGAGATGCTGTTCTCCAGGAAGTCACATGACTTGATCTCATGGTCATGTTCTCTTTGCTCTCAGCTTCCAGTCTTTGTTTAACTGTTGTCTCCTGTAGAAGACCTTTGTTGTCCACTTTCCTTAAACGTGCACTCTCTCCCTGTGCTTTTTCCTTTCCTGATTTTTTTCTCTCTGTGTTATTTGTCACCCTCTGATAAACTTTATAATTAAATACCTTTTTCTGTCTCCTTTCTTAGCACATGAACTGAAAGAGGGCAGCGATTTCTGTTGGTTTTGCCTGTTGAATCCCAACTGCTGCTCTCATTGATAGGTATTAGTTATGTTCGTTTAGACCTTTATTAACCTTATTTCACTACCCTCGGAGATTTATTTTGCCGTCTATTGATTTTTTTTTGTACCAGTATTCTACCTTTGTCATAGTTACATTATGCTAAGACCCCCAAGTGGCTTAGGTAACCCTAAACACAAAGAATGATTCACGGGGTGGTACAAACCTGACCTCAGATTGTATTTTACTACAGAGCCGGAGTGGCAAATGCAGCGCTACTCTGGCACAGAAACAGACACTTTCGCTGTCCCACCAGGAACACTTCCTTCCCTCTGAAATTTAGGAACTAGATGAAATTCCCTTTTGCTTGCTTCTACCCCTGTTGAGTTGAACAGGACAAGCTTGCATTTCAGCCATGTTGCTCTCCCCTAATGTTTTTCCCTATCAGACAAGGACACGGTTATCACCTAAAGGGTGAATTAGCTGGGACAAATTACATTCCTGACGAGAATACTCATGGGTGAATCATGAATCACAGGTGTGTGTGTGTGTGTGTCTGTGTGTGTGTGTGCGTGTGTGTGTTGGAAACACTAAGTCTACAAATACTTAAAGGAAAGAAAACATGAAGATTAGTTTCCTTCAAAGCCGAGAATATTTTTCCGCCACTCATAAAACAAATATTGGGTGCTTAAACCTGATCCAAGGAAATACCTCCTTCCCACAAGGAAGCTGTAAACACAGTTCATGACCGAGAATTACTCACCGCTTATTCCTAATGATGGCACATGACACATTAGGAGGATTAGCAGTGTCTGAGCGATCTCTGGTCAGCTGCTTGTCATTTTGCAGTACAAGAGGAAGAACTTCTGTGTCTATGTCCTCCATTAAAAGACACGAGCAGAGCAAAAACATTGGAGATGCTTTATCATTTCGCCAAGGGACCTTGCAGACGTTAAAGATGTGCTGAGTGGATTCCAGGTTTGCTAAAGTCAATCTTCTTGATAATAAGCCTCCATGCTGCTCGGTTCTCTCTTGTGCCCTCAAGTGGCGTTTCTCAGCATGAGAAAAAAGGGGGGGGGCAGAATTATTTCAGAGAGCCTACAACGTTTTGAGCAGCTCCACAGCTAAATGACCTCGATTCACCTCCCTGCCTGTGCCCCTGTCCTAGAGGTTGGCACTGCTGGTCTGTTTAAGGCAAATATGCAGAGACCCGCCACCCCCAAGTTCACATCAGTCTCCACCTCAATCTGTAACTTGCAGTAAAACAAAGCCCAGGGCATGTTAACATATCTTCTACCTAATTAGAGAAAACCTCCACCCCTGTTCCCTTGGCAATCCTGTGTCCCTACAAGTGAGAGATCTTGTGCCCTTTGAAGGAAGCCTTTTAGAAATGTCCCTAGGGAGAGAACAGCTAAAAACTTTGTCTCCAAAAGTGGTGGCGTGAGCCGGGAAAATGTTCTAACATAACCAATTGCTCCCATGAAGCTTTGAAGGATTCTGAAGACACCATTAAAAATTAAATAAAAAGCCTCAGTTTGAATTTGTGCACGCTTCAATGGGCAAAAAAGTTATATCTAATGCAGAGGGTGTTGAATCTGAATTAGTACAAATATTATTAATTTAATGTTCATACTGCATTTTATGGTTTATAAACTGGTTGGCCATAATTTTATACATTTCCCTCACAGCGGCCCTATAAAATATGTCAGCATTTTATTTTTTCCGCTTGATGGATGAGGCGAGCTTTAATAAGTGATTCATTTCCTTCCTGTGCATATTGGTTAACTGGTAAATGATTAATTTATGTCTACATGAACTTCATCACTCAGAGTATTTATTTAAGTGTGAGTTGGTATTTATTTTGCCTGCAAAGCATCACAGTATCCAATTATATATGCAAGCTTTGAAGGCGGCAAAGCAGCCACCGAAGGCTAATGCAACATTAAGTCAGATTTTAAATCCACAGTAAATTCCAAGTTACAGGATTTAAATCAGCCGTCCTCCTTTCTCCCCACTCAGGTTCATGCGGGTGAGAAATGGCCCCTCTATTAAATAGCAAAGGGGCATCTGGGCAATCGCCCAGGGACCAAGGAAAGATGCATTGAGGTTTTTCAGAGTTCAAGATATTAACTAAAGACAGCCCCCAAAGACGGATCCCATTGCATTCAGTGAGGACAGAAGAAAACTCGACTCCTTTCATTTATATCTGCCTGCAGAATGGTTTTGCAACTGGTGGAGGGGGGGCACTCCCTTCGTTCTTCTTTAAGTGATCTGCATCAACTTTGCACCCATAAAATTGCTGACCCCGTGGTCTTTATCTCTTTTGCCATTGCTGTGATAACCTCTGGCAGACGCAGCTTAGGTGAGAAAGGGATCAGTCTAGCTCAGAGTTCAAAGTACCGCCCAGCATGGTGGGAAAGGCAGGGTGGCCTGCGCTCGAAGCAGCTGGTCACACGGCATCTGCGACCAAGGGGTAGAGCGGGATGGGCACATGCTGTTGATCAGTTGACCCTCTCTATTTGTGCCGTCCCGGATCCCAGGCAAGCAACGGTGCCACCCCCAGTTACGATGGCTGTTCCCGTATCAACCCAGCCATCACCCAGTGGCGTCCCAGAGGCCCACCTCCCAGCTGACCGGAGATGCCCTAGAGTCGACAATTAATGATGTCACAGACTGCTTGTGTAGAGACAGATGTGTGGGTGACCATGTGCAAGTGATGCGCTGAGGTTTCCTTTAAAAAGCAGACCTGCACGTTCTTTTGCATCATCCTCAGCATCACCCAGGGCCGTGAGTTAAAATCTTGGCCAGACTCCAGGATTCCCAAAATGTTCCCTTCTTAAGCACTTGCCAGCTGCTGGTTCTCCTCCAGGGCTGTTCCTGATGACCCTATCCCGAAGCTTCTACCGTGATGTCCGTATGGTGATGCCCCTGTTGTAACACCCCCAAAATGATGTTCCTACCATACCGATGCTCCCATCATGCTGCAACCTCAGTCCTACACTTTAGAATGGAGGAGCACCAGAAAGTTAAGTAATTTTATGGTGTCAAATTTTTAGAGTCAATTAGAAACGTGGTTTTTTTTTTACATGATCTTGTTTTATATGTTATTCTTCTTCATCTACAGACCTCCAGACTGTTCAACTCAGTCAATGAGACTACTATTTTTTTAAACGCATTGCCAAGAGTCGCTGTCCTAATCTCACCTGCAAAAAAAACTTTTCAAAAATTAAACACATTGTGTGGGCAGGAAGCTTAAAGTCTTCCAGGATCCAGGAATTCTCTCTCAAGTTTAAAAACGTACTTTTGGAATCATTAAGTGCTTCAAACCCAGAAAGTGCTCAAAGGGGGATTTAAGATAGTTATATTTTTTTAAATTTCTGTACATATGGAAATATAAATTCCATCAGCTTGGGTGCACCAATGAGACAGCCTGTTATGACATTTCTAAGTTAGTGCGCTTTGCTGTGGAGCTTTTCAATCATAGCATAATAAAAAAAATTAAAGCAAGCAGCATTAGTAAAAAGAAAAGCCACTGAAATATTCTCTGTGGGCTTTTGCTTAAGGATTAAATATAGCAGCAACGAAAGGAATCCAGAGTGCAGCCTCCTAACTCAGAATTAGCTAACCGGCTTTTTCTGGATTCTTTTCTATGACAATGACTGCACATATATAGACATATGTATGAGGAGAGAAGATATAGATACCCTAGTCATTTTACTCTCTGTTATAAAAATACAGAAGAAGATACATATGCAATGAAAATAAGTGTTTCAAATATAAGTATATAAAGTACAGAAATCCCATGTTTTCAAAAACCCCTTTAGCTGGCAAGAAGGCTGAGAAGATGTTCTCCCAGCTCTCTCCTCTCTCCCAGCTCTCTCCTCTCTCCCAGCTCTCTCTCTCAGCTCTCTCCTCTCTCCAGCTCTCTCTCCCAGCTCCCAGTTCTCCAGCTCTCCCAGCATTCCTTGTGAAACAAACTGAGAATATTTGACAGCGCCTTGCTATCCCCATTTACTCTCATTTGACATGTATTGTAACTTCCACATTGGACAGATCATTACCCCTTGGGGACTCCATGTCCTCATCTAGCCTGACAGGAGAGTTGTGAGCGAAAACACTCTCCAGTACACCAATGAGCTGAGTGGGTGGAGAACCAGATGAGATTCTTCTTTGGTCCAAAAGTTTAAGACGACATCTCCATCGGAAGCCGAGGCTTTACTCCCACATCCTCACCTTGCATCAGCGTGTGGCACCCCACCCTTCATTGAAGACATCCTTACAAACGTATAGCTCAATCCCATCCCCATATGTCCCAGGGCTCTTCTTATGCAAGTCACGCAACACTAATTCAACTTACCTGTTTCTCAGCTTTAGCATGCTTGGCTTCTTAGACCCTGAGCTTGTCAGGTTCTCCCAGGCTCAGGGTTCCTTCTCATCTGGAGTTTTCATCCAGTTTCTCCTCTATGTGTCCCCTACACCTCCGACAGCATCGTTCAGGTCTTTGATGCTGTTTCGCTTGAGCACAAAGTCCAAATGATGAGGCATGGGGCTCAGGCTCAGCAGCAGACTGCTTTCCAAAGATGCACAAGGCCCTGGGATTTGGACTCTGATGTTTTTCATGATTTAATTCCCAAACAACATCTTCAATATCCCTACAGGAATGAAGTAATCATTGTAAACAAAAGCAACAAGAAGCCTCCATACAGGAGTGAGGAGAGGGGATGGGTTTTCTCTCTTGGGTGCTATTCTGAATAGAGACAGGAAGATGGGCTTGATGACCCCACAATGACCGGAAGCTGTGAAATTCTGTGATCATCGCAGCTCCTAGCATCTCGTTTTCATCAGATGCCAGCATCTAATCCGTTTTAAGCTATGAGCGTGTCTAACAGATGAAAGCATCTTCCCAGAGGATCCCGCTTGCTTGCTCGGTGATCTCCTTAGCCATAGCTTACATTTACATTCGAGAAAGCCACTATAACACCCACAGGAAACCATAAAGGAAAAAGTCACCAGTCATACCGTGTAATGATCCGCAATCTGTCTTCGACTCCCGCCTTCATTGCTATTTTAGATGTATTTAGGCATGGTTAAAGGATTCATGCGCTGCTCTGTTGCTGTTGTTTTGTTTTGTTGTTGCTTTACCTACAATTATTCTTGCTTTCTACTCTAATTGTTTCTATTTAAGCACAATCTTCGTTAACATCAGTGGCTCTTTTGCTTCAAATGAGGCTATCTTCCATAGAGCAGACTGAATCTGTCAAGGTTATCTGGGGAAGAGCAGCAGAAGCTGTGTTAACCAGTGCCAGCCCTTCTCCATGAATCCACCGGCACCGCGCTTGCATATTTAGTCTGGGACCCAACTTAGAACACTGCAGTTGGGTTATTCATTTCCATCATGTTGAGTCAGCTAT
>JAQHUG010000050.1:6637931-6651783 GCA_028555095.1 Dicrostonyx torquatus | reverse complement strand
AGACCAGAACCCCTACAGCGAAACCTTCGCTTTGTGGGAACAATGGAAGCTGCTCGCCTGGGACTGAAGCTTCCACTGTGATGAAGACCAGACCAGAGTCACCGGGCTGAAGTCGTCCGGGAAAGTGTTTCCTCAGAGTCAGCACACAGAGCTGTGTTCCTGAGGGGGCCAAGGCGGGACCTTGTGCTGGCAGCAGGACTTGGCGGCATAAGAGTCTCCCAGGTAGTGCTGGTTTTGGAGTCATGAAGGGTTCTTGCAGAGCACCTGAGGCTTGGCCCTGTGAAAGGCCAGGAGAGGCCATTGGTAAAGCTGCCTCTTCAGTGACAGTTGAAGGCCCAAGATTGAAGGGGTCATGCAGAGAAGTTGAGTCTTGGCACCATGAGAGAGGCTATTGGTAAAAGTCCAGCCTGGTTACAGAAGAAGATTCTGGCAATTTCGAGATACCTGTACCATGGGATGACCACCAAGAATGGCAGAAGCCTTGTGGTAGCTCTGTGTGTCTCAGAGAAGCAATCCAAGCCCCTTGGAGGAGCCCAGAAGATCGTGAGTGAATCCCAGACAACTGGACATTGAGTTATTTATACTGTTGGAATTTGGTTTTGTTGAGGAGATGGCTCAGTCAATAAAATGCTCGCTGCACTAGTGTGGGGACCTGAGTTCAATCCCTGACACCTACATAAAATCCAGGTGTGACAGCAGTGCTGGTAATCCCACAGTTGGGGAGCTGGGGACTGGTAAAACCCTAGGGCTTCATGGCCAGGCAGCCTAGCTCAGTGAACTCCATGTTCAGTGAGAGACCCTGTCTCAAAAAATAAGATGGAGACCTGAAGTGTGAACCCACTAAAGTCTATTTAACAGTTTCTTAAAGGATGCAATGGAAAAACAAACTCACAAATACAGAACCAGGTAGACACTGCGATCCAACTGCTTCTGCTCAGTTGCTCTCCCAAAGATGATGAGGAACAACCCCGAGGCTTACTCCAGCTCCGACCACCCAAGAGAGAGAGCAGCCCTTCTCCTCCATTTTATTTTATATCTCCAGAGAAAACCATGCCCACGGCAAGTCACTCCCAGATGTCAGTGGCAAGCGGATTGAGCTCCCACAACAGAGACGGATGGTGGAAGACAGTGAATGTTGAACCCTGTTTTTCACGGGCACACATGCATTTGCATACACACATGCATCTCACAGCTTTGTAACTCAGTACTGTACGGCATGGTGCTTGACCTCCATGACCTCAGAGCCAATTGGGCTCCTCGCCATCAATGTCTGCCACTGTAAAAGAATGCCATAATGAATGTTGCTAGCCCAAAAAACTGCCAAGGTTCGAAAAAGTATGGTTTCTGTTTAATATTCTTATCACTTTCACATCAGATTAAACACCAAAAATCCAAGCTTCCTAAATGGCATCTTCTTTCTCCTGAATACTGGGATTTTCCTGTACACCTGGCACCCTTAACACGGTGTCTACTGGACAATGACAAGCTCAACAAATGCTAAGTAGATGGGCAAGAGGGTGCCCTGTGAGTGGCTTGCTTTTCCTGAAGTTCTGAATTTATTCCCCCAAAAGAGAAGTTTCATTGAAACTCTCCACTAAGATTTATGGGGATAGGGGCTGTGGAGAGACAGCTTAGCCATTAAGAGCAGCTGTTCCTCTTCCAGAAGACCCTGGTTCTGTTTCCAGCACCCACGTGGTAAGTCACAAACATCTGTGACTCCAATTCCAGGAAGTTAATGCCCTCTCCTGATCTCTGAGGGCACCAGGCATGGAAGTGGCATGAACACACATATAGACAAAACACTCATACATTTAAATAAAGATAGGGAGATAGATGTAGATATACACTATGTATAGATATAGATAATAAAAGAGATTTAAAGGAAGGAGCAGAATGTATCCCTTCCATTCCAAATGTTTTACCAAAACAAAAAAAGAAAGAAAGAAAAGTTGAAATTGCATGTGCTGTGTGAAAAAACAAATCCTGAGTTGATGTTTTCCCTATGTGTGAAATTAGTAAAGCTTCTTGCCCAGAAATAAGTATCAATTTGGCAACTGGGGAAATGTTTGCATAGTTTCCTCTGAACGAACTGACTTCATGAAGTGGGAAGGCGCTGGGGTTTCTGGTTTCTGGGGCCCTGGAAGCTAAGAGCTGAGAGTATAAACAATGACTAACACATTAGTCACAGTGCACAGCTGTTCCTAGCAGGGCAGGAAACAACAGGCTGGAAAGGCTGCAGGAGAAGGAGGCTTGGCAGGACAAAGAGCATTTCATCCGAAAGAGTCAGTCTCAGTTAGGTGGCCCAGGAAAAGCATGTGGCCCGAGGGATTTTACTCTGGGTGGTTTGGCTAGATAGCCACGAATCTGTTTTGATTAGTTTCTAATTGTCTTCCTTCATAAAAGCTGAACATAATGAAACCATTTTCCCGAGACTTGACTCATTTCTTACATGTCCCCTAGAGGGCAGCAGTGGCCCAAAACACAAGCCGGGACCAAAATCTTTGGCGCCAATCTGCCTCCTCGAATCAAGTTGTCAGTGATGTGTTTATTTCTATATTAGTGTCTGCCTAGGAAAACCATTAAACAGCAGAAAACAATATAGTGAGTTCACAGTACCAAGTTTAGAAAGGAGTTCTGTGTTTACATTTTATTCTGTATAGGACCTGCACACACATAACCTAGGTCAGTGATTCTCAACCTTTTCCCGGCGCCCCTAAGACCACGGAAAGCGCAGGCATTTACATTACAATTCACAACAGTAGCAAAATTACAGTTACGAGGTAGCAACAAAAATAATGCTATGGTTGGGGGAGCACCACAACGTGAGGAACTGTATTAAAGGGTCGCAGCGTTAGGAAGGTTGAGAATCACTGCCTTAGGCGATCCTGTCCCTTTGGGTTTCATGCATGTAGAGAATGCAGATGGTGTGAGGTAGTTGAGAAAGGTAACGGGATATGTGAAATCAAAACCTCTGCCCTTTCTGGAGAAAATGGAACCATCCCCAGGTGTGACAAAATATTTATTCTTTTTTTTTAAGATTTATTTATTTATTATGTATACAACATTCCTTCCATGTATGCTTGCATGCCAGAAGAGGGCGCCAGATCTCATTACAGATGGTTGTGAGCCACCATGTGGTTGCCAGGAATCGAACTCAGGACCTTTGGAAGAGCAGTCAGTGCTCTTAACCTCTGTGCCATCTCTCCAGCCCCTAAATATCTATTCATTCATACACTCACTCCAAAATCAGCAAGTGTCTAAGAATTGGTTGGCTAGCGCATTTGGTGTGGTGTATAACAAAGTACTTTCCGTGGCTTACCATCGAGAAAGGGGAGCAGAAGGATTTGATGTCGGAAGGATGACCATTCGATTTGGAGATCGTAGTAGCAATGTTAATTTTCAAAACATTTCTTTTATAAGCTTGGATTTCTTCTGGAGAAACATGGCTCTGAAATAGTCTTCCTGTCCTGGGAGGACACAGAAGGTGGTAGCGAGCCAGCCCTGGGTGCACCCCAGACAGACAAGGGAAAGAGGACCTGAGTGTGTGCTTTTTGAATGTTGAGGTCTTTCTTAGCTAATGTCATCCTTTAAATATTTCATTGTGCTCACAGATGTTTTCATGCAAAGAGAGCAACTCTTAAAAGCCAGTACCTTTCGGCAAGGTTACCGCCAGAGCTTCTAAATCCCTGTGGGTTTGTCTTCCGGGATCTCTCTTGATGTGTTCATGGCATTTGCCGATTAGACTCCTTTCTTCTCTTTCATGTTGTGAAATTAAGGGCAAGATGGAAACCACAAGGAAGGGACAAGGTGTCAGAACTGTGACTTGGTCCCTATTGGTTGAGCCAGGCGGGTTTCAATGCGGAATGCAGGGCAAGGAAAGCCATCTCCCCACGCGGCAGTGAGTGGCTCCGAGGATGTTCTTGCCATGGTCTTTCCTCAGATCCAATGGTGTGTCCTGTCCCCACATGAAGGATTGTCTGTGCAGCTTGTCACATGTATGGCTAGATATTACATGTCTGGGAAATTACCTGGGAGCATTCAGTCACCGTGTTCCTGGCTGCTATCCCTGTAACAGCCAGAACTTCATATGTGTGCTAGGAAGTGATCACAATTTTAACAGTCTGACTGGTTTGTGATGATCTAGAGCTAGGCTGGGAATGACAAGCCCTGGTCCCTTGAAACTGGTGGTCATATTAAGTGGCACTGGCTCTGAGGAGTCAAACAGAATCACAATGTAGTCAATGTGATACTCAGGACAAGCCCGACTGGGGAAGGGGCTAAAATGGAGAAGTGGACCCATAGCTTGTTGCTGTTTTGCTTCGTTTTCATTGTTTTGTTTTGTTCTGACACAAGGCCTTAGTCTCTAACCCAGAGTGCTCTAGACCTTCCTATGGAGTTCAGACTGGAGCTCAGGGCAGTCCCCTTACCCCAGACACCCAAGAGCTGGAGTCACAGGTCTGAAAATGAAATTCTACTTGCCCCAAATTGGCCAGTTCAGAGAGTGGTGCACTATCTAAAGACCATCAGAGAAGCCCTTAAATACTTCTAGGATGGAAACTTCTCTAGATCGAAAGTTAGAACATAAAAAGGCCCAGACCATTTATTTAGGATCTATTTTTATTATTTGTGTGTGCGTGCATGTGCACACGAGTGTGCATGTGCGTATATCTGTTGGGTGTCCCCGGAGGCTAGAAGAAGGAGGTGCATTGCCTGAAGCTGGAGTTAAAGATGATTTTGAGCTGGCTGGTGTGGGTGCTAAAAACTGAGCTCAGGTCCTCTGCAAGGGCATGCAGTGCTCTTAACTGCTGAGCCATCTCTCCAGCAGATGCCACATTTAGTTTTTTATGGGGGGGGGAACACTGTACAATTTGATTCTTCCTTAAGTATGGATATTACATCTTCAATAGGAAGGGAAGTGCTTCGTATAAAGACTAGGCTAAGACAATTCACATCCACCTGTAACTCCAGCTCCAGGGAGTCTGATGCCCATCCTCTGGCCTCCACAGATATTCCCCATACATGTGGGACCCGCCACACATACAGAGGGGGCGGGGAGAGAACTCCTGCAGGGAGAAAAGACTCTAGTTGCTATAGACAAGCTGGTGAGGATGTTAGTCAGTAAGTTGACCGTGTGTTATACTTGTGACACCAAGTGGCTGCCATAAAGCCATCACTCCTGTCTCCTTGGCTACAACATCATCACCGTGAATGCTCCAGTCCTTTGGAATATGGACTAGGACAGTTCTAGGACAGTGTCTCTTTTTCAGTTGGGAAGGGTCAG
Source organism: Dicrostonyx torquatus (assembly GCA_028555095.1). NCBI lineage: Eukaryota > Metazoa > Chordata > Mammalia > Rodentia > Cricetidae > Dicrostonyx > Dicrostonyx torquatus. The sequence goes on along the minus strand of JAQHUG010000050.1, from coordinate 6,646,502 downwards.
ACTGAACATCATCAAAGAAGCAAATCCCTTTAAATTCTGTCCCAACAAAGTGTTCCAGGCCACTGCCCTCATGGCAGCTTTGTAATATGGCTGCGGGTTAATTTTCTTCCTTATGTCCCATTTTAATTGTCCCCACAATGGTTCAACCAGAAAGGGCGTGAGTGAGGGCAGTTTCTTGAAAAGCATTGCTTGTGCTCATTACATTTAATAAAGTTGCAAGAAGATATTGAACACAGCAGTGACCCATCCTGCTTAGGGCTCATACTGCGTGGAATTTTCTCACCTAATACAAAGTGTTTGAACCAGATGAGAGTCATGATGTCCGTCTTTCAGAATTCAAGAGCTTGGGCAAGCTTCCAAGGACCACAGAACTCTGGCCCCAGGTCTGGATGAGATTGTACTGACTACGCCATCGTGTGAGCTTTATTACACGGAGCAGCCTGCTACGTCGTTTATATCATAGGGTAAATGTTCCCAATGGTGCCTTTGTCATGTGCCAGGCAGTGAGCCCAATGTACAGCTAGTAGAGCTTGGCTTTTGTAGAGAAGAGAGTGGAGCCTCAGAGAGCCTTCCTAAGACATCCGAAGTTATACAGCTCCTAGGGTGGAGCCCTTTCCATGCAGGCGAGTACAGAGTCCCAGAAAACTCTTTCTTTCTAACTCCACCATTATTCTCTGGACTTTCCTCCTCTGGGTGGCTTCCTTTTAAGTCCCAGCGGGCATTTCTGTGATGGCTGCTGTCTCAGTACGCCGTTTCATCGAAGGCAAAGCTTCTCACCTCTTTCTGCTGAAGCGGAAGCCTCTCTGTTCTGAAAGGCATTTGCATTTTCTCCGCATTCCGATCCTGCTGAACCAACTGCAGTCAGCCCAGAAGCCCCAGGTCCTTTGGAAAAGAACAGCCTCGTACATGCTTTTCTTAGTGGCTTGAAGTTTGGGGAGCAAAGAGAGGTTGCGTAATTCAAGTGATCCAGGAGACCCTACCCACCTCCCAAACCCCAAGTCATTGTGGAGTTAAGGGAGCACTACATACAGGATGAGTTTGCCGGTGACTGTCTTCTTTACTGGCCAGAATAGTAGTGGAGAAACTTCCTGGTGGGACAACAGATATTAGCAGCAGAAACCAAGGGGTAGCAGCCAAGGGATGCCACCCACTGGCATCAAAGGGGGTGATGGAGAAACGGCTAAAGAACACACCATTCAACTGTAACAAAAACTGTGACGAACTGTAGTTTCATAGAAATAAGAAAATTTGGGGTACACTGTGAGACTATGATCCAAGAGGAATATAATTCAAACCCCACTCTGAGCCTTTCTTTCTTTCTTTCTTTCTTTCTTTCTTTCTTTCTTTCTTTCTTCCTTCCTTCCTTCCTTCCTTCCTTTCTTTTCACAGCTTCTCTCTATAGTGTGGCCCTGGTATCCTGGAACTCATTATGTAGATAGGACAGGCTGGACTCAAATTCACAAAGACCTGCTTGTCTCTGCCTCCCTGGTCATTTCTATTACAACGCACAGTCCAACTCCACAGTCCAAACTCTCGAGGGGAGGCTGTGGACATGGCTTTTGAGAGGAAACCCCATCATTCAGTTTTGTCCCTATGAGACTCTGATTTACAACAGGCCAAAACCACATCTGACTGCAGGCATCAGACTCCTTTGGTGTGACTCGTGTAAACACGCCGTTTGATTGAATTCCCGGCACAATCAATAAGGGTTTCTAGTTGCCACATCGGTTGCGTCTACAGAAAGTCTATGGAAGCATCCTTTAATTCGATGTCTTACTTGCTACTTCTGACAACTTAAGAAACGCCATCATCTCCGTTGACATGTGGTAACGAAGTCATGGGTATATTACCAAGATTAAATCTCACAAGAATGCCTGCCCTTCTGATTGGCATCTTGCTAAAAATAGCAGGCTTCTTGCCGTGCCACCTGTGAGGGTTCTGTGAGATGAGAAATTTCAAAACTTTCCACACCTACCAACCGCCCTCCCCCCATCAGACAAATTGGTTTTTCTAGTCTCGGTTTATTGACGCAGCTTTTTGTAGCCTAATAGCTAATTTTTGAGAACATTAACACATCTACCTATAATGAGCGTTTAATATGTGTAGGGAGTGTGTTAAATTTTTTATGTGTGGAGACTTGTTTAATCTTCCAAGAAACACTCTGAAGTTTCTTTCCATGGCACAACTGTGGAAACTGAGGCAGAGCGTATTGGTAGCAGAGGATAGAGCTAAGACTGGATTCTAGTTCTGATTTGTTCCTAATCCTACCGGAGATAAGAGGATCGGAGTTCAAGGCCATTCTCAGTTACATAAAGACCCTGAGGCCAGCATTGGATACAAAGTAGGAGAAAGAGGGAGATTTTAGCATCGTGAACTGTTACCATTTTATAAAACCAGTGGATGAATAATGGGTGGATGGATGGATGAATGGATGGATGGATGGCTCAAGGAATACTAGATGGACAGATAGAAGGATGGATGTATAATAGACTGACGGATGGATGGATAGATGGATAGGAGGATGGATAGATGAATCAATGGATAATAGATGGACAGATAGAAGGATGAATAGATAATGGATAGATGGATGGACAGATAGAAGGACAGATGGATGACTGATGGATGGGTAGATGGATGGATGAATGGATGGGTAAGTAGTGGATAATGGCTGATGGATGAATGAATACTGGGTGTGTATATTTAAATATATAGCAATTGCTATTTTAATTCATTTATTTGACAGATATCAAAGTAAGCCCAGACAGGTAGAATATCTCTCCAAAGTGCATGGCTGCAAAGCAGTAGGGACAATATCATCAGCACGTGAGTGTGGCGCATCCCCCTGCTAGACGCCGTGAGACACACTTTAGGCCTGAGCTGCTCAGCCTTTCATTTGTTGGTGTCCATTCTGTTTCAGCACTTAGAACCCAGGCTGAGGGACGCGTCAACAATATCCCTCTGCCCAGCTACCTGTACCATGTTCGGTAATCACATTTCAATCACTCCCTGTCTGCGTCCTTGCTACTGCATAGCTTTTGAAGTGATCTGGTGTGAACATTGCTTACCTGGCAACCACCGTTTGGCATTATTCCTCTGATGGTAGTTATAGATTCTGTCAATTGTGCCTTCTCCCATATCACTGCGGGAAAAAAATCCCCTGTAATACCATACTACATGCAGCACTCAGAGGCTGAAAGCAGGAGGATGAGAAGTTCAAGGCCGTCTTTGGCCACACAGAGAGCTCAAGTTTAGTCTTGGATCTGTGAGATCCTGACTCGGAAAAACAAAAACCAAGAATGCTATAAAATATGAGTACCCATCCTGAAAGCAAGAGCTGTGCCTGGGCTGTAGGAAGCCTTCCTCTCTGCAGATCATAGCTCTGTCATTGCCTTCCCCTGCTTTAAAGCAGCCTGTGAATCAAGGATGGGTGATGAGCTTCGTGCCCTGCTGGCAGAGATGTCCTGGGGTGGCCTCGCGGTTTCCTCTTCAACTTAGGCAGTGATTTTACCTTCTCGGTGTTTGAGAAGGAGTCATGCTGCCCTCACAGCCTCCCAACCACACATCTGTCCTTCTGCAGTAAGCACCCACATCATCGGGTTTTTAGGTGGTATTTATTGTTAATCATTGTGTGTTTGAGCACGTGCGTGTGAATGTACATAAGCGAGGAAGGAAGGCGGAGAGAGAGGGAGGATGACGGAGGAAGGGACTAAGAGAGAGGATTGTGCTGTGTGTCTGTGGCACCTTCAGGACTCATATTTTCCCTCCACTGAGTTCCAAGAGTTACACTTATGTCATCAGGCTGTATAGCAAGCATTTTTACCCACTGGGCAGCCCACAGTACCATTACTAGAATGTTGGCTCAGTCTTGCCTTGTTCAGCAACCTTTGCTCTGGATATACTCTTACATAGATTGTGCATTTTGTTTGCTAGGATTTTGTTAGGATTTGTGAGCTAGTGTTTGTGATAACCTGGTCAGATCTTATCAAGAGTGATTTGTGTATCATATTATCTAATGTATGTGTGTTCACTGTATTTTAGATGTGTAAGTGATACCTCTGAATTTAAGTACAACCTTCAAAGCAAATCTTGCAGAAAGAGGCTGGACAGATGCCTCCATAGATAATCTTTTTGGCATGCAAGCATGAAGCCATGAGTTGAGGTTCTCAGCATCACGTTAAAACTGTGAAGATGGGAGGAGCTTCGGTGCCTGCTGGTCAGCCAGTGTACACTCATCAATGAGCTCCAGGCTCAATGGGAGACCTGTCTCAAAAAGCGAGGTAGACATAGAATAACCTAATGTCAACCTCTGGCCTCCGCAGGCATGCAGCCACACAGAGAAGTATTTGTGCTATGTAAGGAGATCCTGCAATTATCTGCAGTATGGAGTAACCTAGGACAGCCACTCCTTGAATAATTGACCACAGTGACCCATATGTCTTTCCAATCAGAAGGAGCCATCCAGGCTACAGGTATCACATGACTGGCCCATGCTGGGCAGTCTTCTTATGTCGTTTACTCTGACGTTCACAGTCTGCTCAGCTGAACATTCTAGATCAACGGTAGATATTTTAACCACAGAGACGCCCCCTGTGGATATGTGTGGGCAGCTCAACACATGCTATTGCCCTAGGATAAATGCATGATGTGTACTTTCACATGTAAATGCTCCCAAGAAGTTATATGAGAAATGTAACTTTAAGAAAAAGACCAAATAAAAAGTTTATCTCCTGAGCTGGCTGGGTGCTCAGAAGCTAAAGGGTTGGTGCCCGTTGTAAGCTGTCACTCACTCAGCAGGTCTAACCAAACTTTGGGAATTGCTACTTGACTAGACTATCATACCTGCTGTTCACTGCTAAATTATTTGGTTAATTCAAAAAGGGAATTTTACCCGCTTTCCTTCCATCCCGACTGTTTTGTTTGTTTGTTTGTTTGTTTGCTTTGTGGTTCTTCGAGAAAGAATTTCTCTGTGTAGCTTTGGTGTCTGTCCTGGAACTTGCTCTGTAGACCAGGCTGGCCTCAAACTCACAGAGGTCCACTTGCCTCTGCCTCCCAAGGGCTGGGATGAAAAAAAGCTTGCACCACCACCGCCCAGCTGTTCTTTTCTCTTTATTTGCCCTTTCCATTCAAACATTTTCATATTCCCACACAGAAAAGAACCCCACTGATATAAACAGTGAATAATCTTTACTACATATGCTGGAAACTAACTAGAATAGTTGAATATAATTGAGGGTCTTTTTCCTTTGATTGGGGGGGCCCTAAACTCAAATCAAATGAGCCACTTAGAAGTCATTAATAAAAATTTCATCTTCGTTTAGTAATGAGTATCCGGAAGACTTCTTTCACATAGCTTACGTTTTACATGACCGGTGAGAAGCCCTTTAGAAATCACTCCCTCCCCCGTCTTTCTAGAGTTATTTTAGAAGGAGAGTAGCATGCTCTGGAGTGCATCTCAGCCGTAAACTCGCCCTTTCATTGGGCTGGTGAGTTAACTGTGTCCTGGCTGGTGACACCGTGCAACCAAGAGAGTTCTCCCGTGGGGACCGCAAAGAGTCCAGATACGTATCGTCAGCTGTGTGCAGCCCCAACGGTCAGGTCCCACCACGCCCTGTCTCTGTTCTTCACCAAACTGAATTGTCGTCCTTCACCAGATTGAAAAGGATGGAAAGACAAGCATTTCAAAACAATAAGAGGGAACTAGGACAGAACCCACTAAATTGAAGGAAGCAGTGTTTCTCTTAGCAGAGCCCTCCATCTATCAGCCCCTCAGCCCCTCATTAACGTACAGAATGGAAGAGTACACATTACTAGAGAATTCCAGAGTGTATTTTATCTACCTATGTCTGTCTCTTTATAAGTTCTTGTGCAGGATAACGGCCACCTCAGTTATCTCCTGAGAATACACAGCCACATCAATACATAAAGCCCAGAAGTAATCACACAGCACAAGCAACACTTAGAAGAGAAACAGTGGCCAGGCGGTGGTGGCACACTCCTTTATTCCCAGCACTCAGGGAGTCAGAGGCAAATGGATCTCTATGAGTTCAAGGCCAGTCTGGTTTACAGAGCAAGTACCAGAACCACCAGGACTATACAGAGAAATAATGTCTTGAAAAACCTAAAATAATAATAATAACAATAGCAACAGTTATATAGGTCCCTTTCTCTCAAAGCAAGAGCCTTTAAAATCAAAGTGTGTATGTGTGTGTGTGTGTGTGTGTGTGTGTTAAATTGCTTACTTTGATATTATGAGCAATAGAAACTTTTTTGGATTCAAGAGTTGAAAAGTAAGTTGAACACTGACTTTGGTTTGTCTCATTTATACAAATATCTTTAGGTATTGCAGTGCCAAGAAACTCAGAGGAAAAAAAAATAAAAGAGTTGGTGTCTTTAGCAAGGACATTGTAGTGGAGCAGAACAGGAAGAGATGTCACTTGTAAGCCCATGGTCATCACACATTTGTATAGCTGGCTCTCCCACCAGATAGATATGGATATTTAAAGAACAAGAGATGTTCTTGATTTGAATAAGTAAGGGTAACTGCATAACGTCTGCAAGCCCAAGTCCCTATCTTACCCATATTGCCCATTATAGATAAATTGGACATCATAGTCACCCCATCTGGCGAAGCAAGCTGTTTCAGCTGTGTGGCTTTCCCTCTGGATTAATCTGGTGTTGCTGGCATGGTGCAAAACACTAAAGTCTCCTCTCGTCTCATGGGAAAGTGGAGCAATGACTTGCTATCTTTGGGAAATAGCAAGAAATGAACTCAACGCAAAGTATCCTCCTTGTCTCGATGGCAGGGAGGTAATATCATTCGGGGATACCTGACCAATAGGTGTTGGCTACTTGTCAAGGACCATGAGGTACTTTGAGTTTTTAACCTCATAAATACCAGAGCCCTTTGGCTCTCTCTGGTTTCAAATATAAACTATGATGCACTATAGACTTCTGGCAAGTGGCTTTGCCTCTCTGAATCTAGGCTCACTCATCTATAAAATAGGGATTTTAATGTTCCCTTCTCATGAAGACACTGTAAAGAGTTCATGACTGTCAAATTCTTGGTCCCCACCCCTAACACATAGTAGGTGCTTACCAAATGTTAGCTGGTATTACAGATTACAAAATCATGCATGCTGGTGGCATGTTGATCTGTGTGAAATGTGTTTTCAGATCTTCAAGTGCCCCTTCATGAGTAACGTATGTTGGCAGTGGCTACAGCAGGACAAATGGACACTCTCCCTTTACAGGCTCAGCTTTGTTAAATAGAAGGTCTACATATATGATTAGAGAAAATTACAACTAAGGGATCCTGTAAAAAAAAATATTGTCATTTATCATGACATTCAAAATGCTTGGGATCAGAAACCGTTCAGATTTTGAATTTTGTTGGCATGTAGAATTTATTATACTGACATAATGAGCTATCTTGGGTATAGAAACAAGTCTTAACAGGAAATGCATTTGTATTTCATAAACCTTATATACATAACTGGAAGCTATTATATATATTTTTCGTTGATTTTGTGCACAGCCTTCTAATAGGAAAATTCCCACTGTGATATCATGTCCAGCACTCAGACGTGTATGGAATTTGGAGTATTTTATATTTCCAGATTAGGAATGCTCAACCTATGTTTAAAACTATGGCATCTTGGGAGACAGTTCAGTTGCTAACATGTTTGCAAGCACAAGGACCCACATTCAACACACATCACCCATGTAAAAGACTGAGAATCGTGTCTTGTGTTTGCAATCCTGGCACTGGGGAGCAGAAACGGGCAGATCCCTAGGGCTCACTGACCAACCAGTCTAGCCAATTTTCATGGATGAGCCCTAAGTCTTACTGAGATTAAAAGACATAGTAGACGGCTTCTGAAGGATATCCATGAGAGTGACCTCTGACCTCCACAGGCATGTACACACAGACACACAGAGACACAGACACATGCATGCTTGTGTACACAAGGGCACAGAAACACTAAGATACAGAGAGAAAGACAGGCAGACACAGAGAGAGAGAAAACTATTGGCTTTCCTACCCATAGTGCTGTTTGAATGACTCTTGGCAGAGATGAAAACTGAAAGGAAACCTTCCATGCCTTCTCCTCAAAACCCTAGGCTCCTTAAGACTGACCCTGTGACAGAAGTCTCCTGGCCCCTGTCTTCCTTGGCTCATACGCACAAGAGAAGAAACACAAAGCTGATCCCGACATGCTTAACTGATCATGTCACTCGCAGAGATGCAGTTAACGGCTTGCCCATGAAAGGGAACTTACCAAGTGATAAATGGCCTGTGAAATAGTTAACATAAATCTGCCCAGAGCTAAGGGGAGACCCTGGTGTTGTCTGTCCAAACTGATGTACACAAGTCCCAGGGAGGAAGACTGGCAGCTGCACACTTGTAATGGGAGCATGTTGGAAAGGCATTGCACCAGTTGAAGACAAGCCTCCTGGCTTAGTTTTTCCCCAGCCGTGTCAGGTGTCCTTCAAGGGCTTCTTTGTGTATTGTAAAATGGGGTGCGGGTTGTGTTCCCAGCACCTGAGCAGAATGCGGCCATTTGTTCCCAG
>JAQHUG010000050.1:6616825-6636866 GCA_028555095.1 Dicrostonyx torquatus | reverse complement strand
CTTGGGCTGGAGAAACATGGCATCTGGCACACTTCCCTTCTCCCCAGCCTTCTGTTCTGTCTACTCCACCCACCTAAGGGCTGCCCTATCCTACAGGCCAAGGCAGTCTCTTTATTTAACCAATGAAAACAACAGAAATACAGAAGGACCCTCCTACACCATGCATGGAGAACTGTTCACTTCTATGGGTGGAGAGACACTCAGTGGCTAGAAATAGGTAACAGAGCAAGACTCCTGGAGCTGGAGTTACAGGCAGTTGCAAGTCGGCTGACGTGCATGCTGGGAACTGAACTCAGGTTCTCTGCATGAGCAGTTGGTGCTTTGAACTACTGAGCCCCATCCACGGTACTTTTAAATGGCCTTATGGCCCATTTTCAAACTTGTAGATCTGTGTGCACTTTTACCTTTTTCATTAACATTCTCCCATTAACCATCAGCAACTGTTCAGTAAGGAATGTGGCTTTTGAAACACTACACACACACACACACACACACACACACACACACACACACACACACACACACTGAATAAAATCACATGGCTACTTAATGGATGGCCAAAATGTAGTTTTCTTTTTCTTTTCTTCTCTCTTATTCCTTGCTCCTTTTAATGTATATTTAGCGTTTGGCTTTTTGTTTGGTTGGTTGTTTTTGGTTGTTTTCCTTGGTGGTGGTAGTGGTGGCTGTCGCAGCTGCGACGGTGGCGGTGGTGGCAGTAGTGGTTAACACAGGTGGTGGGGCTGGGGTTGGTGCTTGTTTGGTGAAGGTAAACAGATATTATGTCTAATAGTTGGGCAAGATAGCTTTAAACATGCCATGGCACAGAAAGGTTATTTATTTTTAATTAGGTAAGACTATAGAATAGCTCTAACCTATTATGCAATATTGACAGTGAATGTGCACATAAGTTTGTCCCTGAAATAAATGTCCTTTGCAGACGCAGAACTGTTATCAGAGGCTGTTCGTTGGTTCCCGGCCGCTTAGACCCAAAATAATTACACAGAAATCTGTATTATTTGCAAAATTGTTTGGCCAATAGCTTAAGCATATCCTAGCTCTTATATCTTAAACTAACCCATTTCTATGTATTCAGTTTAGTTCCCCCCTCCCGCCTAGCTTTATTCTGCCTTAAACAGGCCAAAGTAGCTTTTTTATTCATTAACCAATAAAAGCAACACATATGCAGAAGGACTTCCCACATCACAGAACATTTCTTCCAAGACAGAACCATATTGTTAACCTTAAAAAGCTGATGACACACACTGGGACTCAGATCTTTTCCAGTCTCTGCTTCCATAACGAACAAAGGCAGCTGGCTCCTGCCTCTTGAGCCTGCGGAGCTAAGTCAGGAGGAGCTATCTTGGCACAAGAGACTTTTGACGAGAAGAAGAATGTAGTTAGGACTTCCGGGCTTGCAAAATCACATTTTTTTTTTAAACAAACTCATCCAACACCAACAGGAAAACTAAAATACAATGCATAGAGAAAGGAGATCATGCCACCCTCCACGCATTCCGTAGCGTGTTGTTCGGACTCAGTCTTGACGGGTTTCATTCACTGATACCTAGAAAAATAGAAATTGTGCTGTGAATTTTACCCCCCCAAAAAAAGCAATAAAGAGTACAGAACTTTTAATACATTGACCTTTAAGTGGGTACCCACTCAGATCCCACGACCAGATCCACTAGCTTAGCCTGAGTATTCATCTGTATCTTTTTCTACAATTATCTTTTAAAATATGAGTTTGTCCACCCAACCGCCTTAGGATGGAACGGAACACACACAACTCTACAGAAGTTGCTGATGCTGTCCTGCAGCTCGTACAAAATCAGGGTAGCTGGCGGTGTCTGCCACAAACCAGCGAAGCTCTGGTGTCCTCCAGACCCACAGCAGAAAGCAGGAAGAGCTGGGGACCTCTACGTTGCAGGGTTGACTTGAAAAACGCAGCAGATTCATTTTACAACAGCCCACCCCCACACAGCTGGGTCGCTCAGAACCAAGAGCTCTTATTCAAGCGAGTGTGGCTTCTTACAAACCTTCCCATGGTGCCGGAGACAAAAAATGATTGTTTCCTATGGCAGATACATCAACCGCACAAAGGTTGAGAAAATGGCGCCGAGACAGAAAGCTGGGAAACACCTGGCCTAGTTGGGCTGCCTAGAGCGACTCGTAGATGTGTTGTTGCTCCAACATCTGGATACTGGATGAAAGGGTATCTGCAGAACGGGGCCCCGAGAGCTCGTTTTCTCTTTGGACCATCGACACACAGCATTATGGGAGCACGCAGATACACATCCCTGTCCCTTGTCACTAACCAAAGACCAGGCCTGTGGATGGAGCAGCTCAGATCAGTCCTACGACTTCTGGAAGCCTGGTGTCCAGGGTCATTTAGATAAAGATGCTTATAAAGGCTTATGCCATCCAGCGCCCTGTCTTACCCTGGCTCTAGAGGCCGAAGCAGTTCTTTAGAGTTAGCCAGTCAGTGAAGGCAGCCTGTTAGTCCATGCGCCACCGGCCAGTTCATGTCTTAGGTGCCACAAAGTTCTTGGCCATTGCCACAACAGCTGTGTCAACCCGGCAGTCTCCCCCAACAGCTGTTTCTCGATAAACCTTTTGACCAAATGCAGCTGTTCTTTAAAAGCAGACACATGGGCCGGCTTACTTTCTCCCGTGTCTTCAACCCTGTATGCGCTTATCTGAAATGACTCCCTAGCACCTGCCACTCATGGCCCAGGCAGGCTTCCATACCACCAGCTGGGCGTAGATCTAGCATTCCAGACTGATGGGTGGGCGGTGGAAGCTTGCACGCCCCAGTGGTCCAAGCTGCCCACAGCTATTGCGTTGATCACTAGAGGGGACCATTTGCGCCTGCACGGAAGGGAGGGGCGTTGGCGCCTCTGGCTGTCCGTTACAGACCGCTAAAATGAGGACTTAACACTACATAACTGAGAAAGCCCTCTCCATGGGAATTTTATGTAAGTAATTTCCCACATCCACGGATATACTGGGAAAATACCCGGGCAATAGAAACACTGAGCACTTGTAATTGAGTTGATAATAGAGTTTTCCTGAAAGGGGGGTTGCATATTTAAGTTGCAATTTGAAAATTAGGACCCTAGAATATTTTTCTATTTAATTCAACAATGCAGAGCTGGAGGGTTGGCTCAGCAGCTGTGAACCCTGCAGCTCTTGCAGAGGACTGGAGTTCAGCTCCCAGAATCCACTGGTGGGCACCTTCAAACTCCAGCTCCAGGGATCTGACGCCCTCTTCTGACTTCTGCAGGCACCTGCACTCATGTGCGCATACCCCTAGGCAGGCATGCATAAGTACACATACTTAAACATAAAAATAAATATTAAAAAATAAAAATTAAGATATTCAACAAAAGAAAGATAACCCACCTATACAAAATAACCAAAGACATAAACATCTCTTTCAGCAATAAAGAAGATAAGTGTGGTCAGTTTGCCCAGGAGGTTTAACAGTGTTAGTCATTAGGGAAATGCAAATGGAAACCACAATGAGGTCTTTTCTCAACAGTAATTTTGTAACAAACAAATACACACATACACACACACACACACACACACACACACACACAAGTGATGATACCAAACACTACTGGTGGGAATGCAAAACATACAGTCATTCTGAAAATAAAATCTGACAGCTTATTTAGCATTTAATTCAGGACTTGGCATTCTTAAGCATTCATCTCAAAGAAAAACATAACCATGCAAAACCTTGTGTACAAACGTTTATGGAAGTGTTTTTTCATTGTAGCAAAATGTTGAAAGAACTTAAATGCCATTCCACGGGTGAATGAGCACACCTAGTATGCCCACATAATAGACCCTCAGTCAGTGATGAAATGGAATGAATTATTGATGCAGACGACACCCTGGCTGGACCTTGAAGGCAGTGTATGCAGTGAAAAATTCAGTCTAAAAATATCACGCATTAATATGCCAAATAGCATGTCTCATGGTGGTAAAAATCTAGAAATGGGAGGAAGATTAATGGTTGCAGGGGAATCATGAATGCCGAAGGGTCAGTAGCAAGTGGTTTTATTGGTAATTAAATAACACTTATGTATGCAAATTGTGGTGTTTAAAATTTTAATTTATTATTATTGTGTTGTGTGTGCAAAAGCACTCACATGTGAGACGGCTGATCTAGGATGTTTTGGGTTGTTGGTGTTGGTTGTTGGGGAGTGTTTTATTTTACTTTTGGGGGAGTTCTTTGTTTTGGCTTGGCTTTTAGTTTTTTGCTGTTGTTTTTTTGGCTTGGATTTTTTTTGGTGGGGGGGGAACAATAGCATTTGCAAAATACCTACCATAAACATTCTAACATCACTTTTGGGCAGTAAAATACATATATAGAGAGGAAAATGTTGGCTAATTCCCACTGAGACCCCAGTTCTTGCTCTGTGCGGTGACTGGTGTTGACAGTGTACGTGAAGAACAGTTCTGACTGGAAAGGCTGGCTCGCCTGTGGGCTGGGCTATTTCCTTTGTGCTTTAACACGTAAAGTTTGCCTGAAGGTCAGAGAAACACAGAACTAGCCAACCACTAGTTCTTACCTTTACCGAATCCTCAGACCAAAAGGGCCATCTTATCTCTACGAATCCTCCGACCGAATGCCAGGGTCTCCTGTCCCTCCTGCTTTATATTCCTCTCTCTGCCAGCCGTATCACTTCCTGTCTCCACCTCCCCAGTGCTGGGATTAAAGGTGTGAGGCACCACCACTTGGCTCTGTTTCTCTTTTAGACAGATTCGATCTCATGTAGCCCAGGGGGCCTTGGAACTCAGAGATCCGTCTACCTCTAGTTCCCAGAGTGCTGGGATTAAAGGTGTGTGCCACCATTGCCTGGCCTCTATAGCTAACTAGTGTGGCTAGCTCCACACTCTGATCTTCAGGCAAGCTTTATTTGTCGAAGCACAAACAAAAACACCTCCACAGGCTGAAGCTCGGAAGAGGCCTCGCGTGATGCTGCATGCTGTCTGCTGTGTTCCTCTTCTCTCTTTCCTGTTGGTAGACACAGCATGTGCAGCATGCCCAGCCTCCACCTTCAAGAATCAGAAGTTGAGTGTGTGTGAAGTTTGGGGCTGTGTGGCCTTGGATGTGGATGGCAGTGTCTTTTTGAGATCCCCGTCCTCGCTTGGAAAAAAAATTCCAACCATTTTTCTTCTGCTGCATCTGAAGTCACAGTTAATAACAATGTATTTTCCTGGAACTTCCTCCAATCATTTCCCCCTCAGGTTCAGGTACTCTGTGAGGCCCGTTTCAAAATGGCTAGTCGCCGTTCCAGGACCTTTACAAGGATGGTCCTTTGGGAGTTCAGGAGAGGGGCAAGGCAGAAGAATCTCAAGAGCAGGCAAGTGTCTTCCGACCCTTGGCACTGGCCTGATGCTTCAGAAAAGCATTCTCACTTATCCTTTTGATTATTTGTGTACGTGTGCAGGTGTGTGCACATGCTCACGTGGATGGGCGTACACAGCTGTGCTCTTGGTGTGGAGTCCAGAGGTCAACCTTAGGGTGGTTCCATGGGAGCTGCCCCTCCCCCCCTTTGAGGCATGGTCTCTCACTGGGTCTAGGGGCTGTCGAATCAGCGAATCAGCGAGGCTTTTGAGTCGGTGAGCCCCAGGCATCCCACTGCCCCCCCACCTCACCAGCGTGGGAAATCACAAGGACGTACCATTATGCTGGGCCTTTTGCGTGTGCGCTGAAGATAAACTCAGGTTCTCAAGCTCGTGTGGCAAGCACTATACTGAGCTGTCTCACCACGCTCATCTTTTTGATGTATGACTGAGGAAGTGAAAGACACCACAGAGGACCGGATGTTACAATGAAAGTTAGTGATAAGGCCAGCCCTGAATGACCCGGGCACAAATGTCAGCAACTAACAACATGAAAATGTTCAGTTTCCTTTGCCTCTGTTACCCCCATCTTGTCAAATGGTTCTGACGGCAATAGCAGAGGGCCTACTCCGCGGTGGTGATCTGATGAGAAAAGGAAGGTGGTTTAAACCATTCCCCACTTCACTCGGGGGCCATGATACATATTGCTTTTTATTTCTGAGTCCCATTCCTCATTGCCCAGGGTGGCTTGAAGAGAAGTGACTTGCCATGAAGTCAAACTGCTTGCTAATAGCCACAGGGCCAATTAACTTTCCCTAAGAAATACATTCATGGAGAGAATGTCTGTTTATTCTTCCAACATGGCGTCCTTTTAAGACAGACCGAGAGACATCTCTTCCCTGCCAGTCAAATGACTGCATACCTTCACGAGTCCACCTTAAACTTCTCCTCTACCAGCCTTCATCCTTTCTCTTCCTAGTATCAAAAAGTTGTGGTCTTAATGACCCCATTTCCAGCAACAATTCATTAAGGATTGCCTAGATTACACAGGTTGCCCACACTACTTTTTTCATGTGAAAACATTGCACTAACCTGGCCATGCTAGTGGTAGTACAAACCTGTAGTCACTGTGTCTGGGAGGTGGAGGCAGAGGGGTCAGGAGTTCAAGGCCAGCCTTGGCAGCAGAGCAGTCTGAGATCAGTTTACCTTACAGGAGACCCTGAATCTTAGGGGGAGGCAGGGAATTACCAAAGGAGCTAGAAGTCATTCAGGACTTGCAGGGAAGAAGAGAAATCAAAGGAAACCAAAGGTGGTTTCCTGAAAGGTGGGAGGGAGGTGCTAAGACGAGAGAGGTTTGTCTTCTGCTCCTTCTTTAGGGAGACTTGGAGACAACATGAAGAAACCCCCCTTACATTAAAATGTACCTTTCCCACCCTCTGGAAATCTTGCCAGGGTCTTATCTAAGAGCTGGTGGAGGCCAAGGTTGTTGCAGTGGTCATCTTTGTGTTCGCCTTGGCGCTCAGCAGTTACAAGGGCTTATAAACATAACACATGCCTAGCCGAAGGCATTCACACCCTAATCCCCCAGCTGTCTTTTTTGCAGGACCAGAGTGAGCGGATTACACAGTTGAGCCCAACAGGCAGTTGAGAAGTCGGACTGCAAGTTCCCTGTGGGCAGGAGCCAAATGAGTTGTGTCCACTGTCACCTTCTTAGAGCTTGGCATGTTGCCTGCTATCCCTAGGCACGTAGGCAGTTTTTGTGTATCTACATGAAAAATAGACATGACTCTGCCTTCAGAACTCACAATCAGCTTCAAAGTCCAGAATATCCCTGAGAAGGGCTGGCTGGCTGGCTGACTGGCTTTGGTTTCCGAGAATTTCTGTCGACCCAAGAGAGGTCAATGTCAGTTTCCCCAACCTCTACAAAAAGGAACTATAAAGAGCCTGGTTTCTGGGGTCTGGAGTAGCAGGGCGGTTCCCACCTCCCACCCCCCTCCCCGTGCGCGCGCCTCCTGCAGGGACCCCTCAAGCCCGGTGGAGGGGAAGGTGACCAGGAGCGGGAGAGCCAGCCCGCACGTGCAGCGCCCAGGGGAGGAGGCTGGGCCAGCGCAGCGCTTAGTCAGCAGCTGGGCTCGGTTTTGAAACAAAAGCCAATGTCCTCCCTCGGAGTCTGCGGCCGGTCAGTTCCTAGGGGGAAGAAAGCTATGCTGCCCAGCCGGTTAGTGGCCCAACTTACTTTTCCTGAGCCCGGGACTGAGGGCCAGCGGATGTTCGGGAGTGGGTGGGATGCTGCGGGGAGGGGGCTCGGGGACAGCTCGCACACACCCTGCCCTGCTCCGGTGTCCGCTTGGCCCGAGGCCGGGTTCTCGGGGGTACCAGGCACACGTTGGTCCAGGCCAAGCACCCCGGAGCTCAGGCTCCTCCGGTGTGCGTGCAGCCGAGGCACCTTCGCCACCTCGCGTCCCACAGCTCAGACACACCAGGCCCTGGTTTCATGAATGAAATCCAATCGTGTGGTTATAAATAGCCGCCAAGGCTGCTCACGTCACGGCGGAGAGAGGGAGCGATCGGAGGCCGCCACCGCGTTGCTCGCTCCGTGCCGGGACTCAGGGTTCCGCCCGGTGCCCCGCCTGGCCGGGGACGGGGGCGGGAGGAGGGCAGGGCAGAGCTGGAGGCGACAGAGCCGGGTGGCCTGGGCCAGGACGCGGACGCAGCCGGGCGCGGCTGTGCCATGCTGCCTTTGTGCCACGCCGGGCCGGTGGCGCGCGGCGCGCAGGTTCCCCGCTTCCCCGCGAGCACGCGCGGTGGGTGCCGCTGCTGAGCGGCGGAGGGAGCCGGGTCTCGCTCGGCTGCAGGGTAGGTGGCTGTGTCGTGCAAAGCCCCAATGCGTGCAGAGCCCCAGCTCCCGATTGCCTCGCGGGTGGCAGGTGGGGACCCCGGCCCATATGTCCCAGCGATGTTTGCGGGAGCGAGCTGATGGGAGGCAGGGGACAGTCCCCTCCCAGGCGCGTGAGCTGAAGAGGTGCCCGCCCCAGCCGCACCCCTAACTTGTAGCTGCTGAGAACACGTACTACAGGCACCTTAGGAGGCCGGCTGCACCAGGGCGGGTGCTGCCGCGCCCCCGGGAAGGCGCCTTTTCCTCGAAGGACCGTGGCGGGGAACCCGGGACCCGAGAAGCGAGGTGCTCTGATCCCCTGGGCACTGCCAGGAGCGGTGCGTTCGGATCCACGGCAACGCCCCCGCCCTCCCCCCACCCCAAGCCCTGTGTCTAGGGAGTCGGTTGTGAGTTGCTGTGACAACCGGTACACGCTGCCTGTGAGTGGCTTGCACACACCTAACTTGTGTGTGGGCTTCAGCTTACTGGGTTAACAGCCAGGTATAGGGGAAGATGTGCAGAAGAGATCCACACCCACCCACCCACATACCCCCACCAAATAAGAAAAAGCAAGCGAAAGGAAGGCAAGGCTGTGTAAAAATATATCATTCGATCCCGCTGTTGGCCGTGCGGTTTCCATCCCGTATCAAACTACTCAACGGAGGAGCAAAGTCAATATTTAGACTTGGACAAGCCAGAAAGTTAGGAGGGAGCGCCAAGCACAGGGTTTTGACTTGGCTTTGCACGTCAGCACACAAGCTGTGCCTTTGGAGCTGACTGCGCTCAAGGGTGGGGGTGGGAGTGCATGAAAGTTGATGCAGACACACCCGCGCACAGAAAGCTGGGGCACTCTAGAAAGTAGCGAGCAGAGGAGCCATCCTGACTTTGAGCCTCCCTGGCCTGTGTTTTTAGGGGGAGCCGCTGAGCTCTTCTAGGATACTTAGTGTGGGCTTCCGTTGGCTCTGGAGGTTCTTCACCCCAGGTGCTGGACTGCCTGCTATAAGAAACGTACAGGGGACTCAAAACCCTCCCAAGCGTCCAGAGACTTTGCCCCTTGCCAGGAGTGAATAGTAACCCATCAACAGGCTCCTAAATTCGCTTACAAACACTACTTTGAGACTCGGTGTTGTGTTTCATCTTCAATGATGGTTGAGACACCTATGAGAGCTGGTGGTTCCCATAAGATAAACTCAAGCTTTTAGACTGTAAGGACCATCTGCATGTTGCTCCACAGGTGGAATGAGCAGTCGATTATTATATTAAACAAGGTTCTCCCAGAGATTCCTGGATCACATTTGAATGTTAATGGGGGTGTGCATTTGACCCATTCCATCCTGGGGCAGAAGGCTTTGGACCACCATGGGGTGTGGGGAGTGTTATCAACAGTCCTTTAAGCTTGCCTACTCTTAACTTGCAAGATTGCGAAGACGGTGGGCATTGTAAGGCACAGGGCTATGTGTAATAATCACAAAGAGGCACAGAAGCACACAAACTAGTTGGCACCATTGCATGAATTAATACTGCCACAAAAATAATAGAAGGCAGGAGAATTGCTTGCTTTGGGGTTAAGGGGATTTTAAAATGACATTTTGACAAAAAAAAAAAAAATCTCTTGCCCCTTCCTTGACTTCTGCATCTGAAAAAGTCCGTGAGTTTTCACTGCGCCTCCCATCGGTTTGTGGCTAAGTGTTTTTTTCTGTACCATCCCCAAATTGCTCAGGAATATACTTTTGTGGATGCTATAAAATGTTAGCATAGCTATTTCAGGACATACTTGACCCGAAGAAATGCCAGGGTATGCATGACATCAGCCCAAATCATGTGGATGCGGAGAGCGACAGCGTGCTAAAAACATGAACTGCCATGGGCTCCCAGCAGCCAGTGAGATTTCAACAGTGTCTCTCTGTGTTCCCTAGGTAAGTCCAGCTGCGTGCAGGGACTTCTGTTCTTCACTCCCAGCGAGCCAGGTCAGTATCTTCGTGTAAACTCACAGACACAGAAGGATGGTGCAGCCTCTGAGGCTGAACGTGTGTTTTAGAACAGGTTTCTTAGTCGTGTGTCTTGAAGGAATTGGGTTTTACCGTTTCCATCGTTTATTGGAACCAAGGCGAGTTTATTGTTGGTTGAAATTATTTTCCCTGTGAGGAAAATGATGCTAACTGGACCTTGTGACCCTCGTTCCTTTCTATTTTTTTTTTTAATTGATGACCAAATTGGTGCTAGGCAGGGCAGCTGAGGATCCTGGGAATCCAGGCGTCAGTAATGGAGATGACTCAACTTCATCTTAGCCTTCAGGACATAGAAGAAAATTTAACAGCATAGTAGTGGACATTTGTTGAGTATGAGTGAAGATTTGTGTAGTGTTTGGTTCTGTACGTTTGTGTTTTTATTCTACGTATATGCATGTGTTCATATAAATGGGCAAACATCATATTTATGCCCTCACACATATGTATACATGTAACACATGCATATATAATCCTATATTATGCAACCACTTTTGATTAATTTTAGAATTTTATTTTACAGTAAAACATAATCTCCTATTTGAAAAATTCTTCTTCAGCAGGGTGGCTGGGGCCTAGCGAGGTTAAATGATTGTTTTTAACTCAGTAACTACAGGTTACCTAGCAACACTCAATGGTGCAGCTGTCGCTATAGAATAGATTCCACTCTCTTAAGTGAAAGTAGGGTTTCCTAGCATGGATCTGTTAAAGATAAGAATTTCTATCATGGGAGGTGGATGGTTTCTGACTCTTGGGAAGTTTCCAATCAGATTTAAGAGGCAAGACGTTGGCCACTCCCATATAAGAAACTGGAGACTAAATCATGGCTGTGCAGATCCAAGGGCTGATTGGGGTAGGGAGGCGGGGGGACGAGTCCATAAAACTTTCATGAGAAATTCAGTATTTTCTGTTCTGTAAGGTTACTTTGAATTCCATGCACCAAGTTTTCATCGACATAGTTGATAAATGAGCTTTGGAGAATTGGCAGGACGTGAAATTTCAAACCATCAGAGACTGTCCAGTTATCTGGAGCCATGGAGTCAGTCCATACAGGACCCTGGAGGCAGAGACACTATTTCTCACTTCTTGCATAGCATCACAGCCTCAAAGCCATCCGTCCCCAGAACATCTTCGATAAAGCACTACCACGTGACACAATACAGAGCCTCAAAGTCAGAGTAGCCCTTCAAGAACTCCGTGTGCCTGAAATGGTCTACTTACAGCAGATAGGTGTGGATACATAGGAGCTAAACCCCAACCAAACTTCCCAAAGGAGCCAGTATCTAAAGTTACTGGCACTCTCAGTTTGCATTGCCAGCTTTTCTTGCCTCTATGTCCCTCCTTGCTCTTTTTTTAAAGAATAATCTGTAACAGTTGTTAATCATTCTCTGGAAATTTTAAACACAAAGTCATTAACAATGAAGTAGGGAACAGGTTACTAAGGAGGCCTCCAGGTGCCATCCTTTCCATGACAGCCCCAGCTCACCAGATAAGAGCACAGTTAGCTAAGGGGTGTTTTTGATCAATTAAAAGGTAGTTATACGCTGCCCTGTAAGAGCTTGATCTATAAAGGTTGTTCCACCCTAGACCATTACAAGACAGATCATATGCCATGGTTTGAATTTGGGAGCTCCCATTACAGGCCAGGACCTCACCATTAACTGATATATAGCTAGCTGTGATAAATGATATGCCATAAAAAATAATCAATGTGACAATCATAAATTTATAATTTATTTAAAGTAGTCAGATTACGTAATGTTGAAGCCAGAAAGAACCTTAGAATTAGCATGCTATCTCTAATAATTACTCAGTGAGCAACCAGCTGTTGGTTTGCTTCCTTGAACATCAGCAGGCTTTGGTTTCTGTGCGTGGCTTGTCTCCTGTAAAACAGCTAGAAACATTTGGAACATTGCTGGCTTCACTTGGTAAACTGACTTGCAGAAGACAGACAAACCTGGGCCTGGGAGATGGCGCAGTCTGTAAACTGCTTACTCTATATGCATGAGGCCCTGAATTGGATTCCCAGAACCTACCTTTAAAAAAAAAAAAAAAGGCTGAGCATGCTTGTAATTCCACTTCTGGGTAGGCAGGGACAGATGGATCCCTGGAGTTCGAAGGTCAGACAGCCTAGATCATCAAATCTCAGCCTAGTGAAAGATACTCCCTTGGGAGGCAGGGAATGGACAGTGCCCCAGGAACAAGAACAGGAGGCAGAGGTGCTGTAGCCTCCAAGAGTGCCTGCGTGCACACACGCGCGCGCACACACACACACACACACACAGAATCCTCACCTCTCTGTTGGTATTGTAACAATAGAAGGCCTCTGTTTTGCTTCTTATAGTTGGGGATTTGAATCTGACCTTTGTTCTTCTTTTCCCCATCAAGTTTCTCTCCCCATCAACCTCACAACACTAACACAAAACTTGGAGAAGGAATTTGAAATCGGTTAGAAATAGCTAAGGAGCAAAAACAAAAACAGAGGGCTGGGAGTGAGATAAAGTGTGGGAGTGCTGGGAGATGGGGGAGAGAAAGAAAGCTTGGAGGGTGGCCGGAGACACAGTGCTCGTACAATGATCAGAATGGCTGCAGAATGGTTATCTGGGGATTGTTCTAGTTGGGAAACCACATGAGGCAGTGACTAACATAACACCAGCCACTTCTCCCAGCCCCTTCGTTCCCTTAGGCACCTTAGGGCAGAACTTGGGAAATAGGCCAGTCAGGACCTGGGAAATGAAGGGCGAGCATGGCCTTGGTCTTCCTATGTCCATGGCGTTGCCTGTCTTCTAGCTCTGACTCAGATATATCGGCACGAACGGGTGAATTGCCAGGAGGTCTAGACAAAGCAATTATGCTTCTCTACCCTGCTCTCAGGTTTATTGCTTGTGCAATGGCAAGTTCCCGGTGCTGATGGG
This sequence comes from Dicrostonyx torquatus, assembly GCA_028555095.1. Taxonomy (NCBI): domain Eukaryota; kingdom Metazoa; phylum Chordata; class Mammalia; order Rodentia; family Cricetidae; genus Dicrostonyx; species Dicrostonyx torquatus. Next base: position 6,623,709 of record JAQHUG010000050.1, on the reverse strand, counting down.
TTGTGATCTCAGGCTCTGTCTGTGGAGAAATTTTCTTTGTCTTCTTAGACATCCGGAAGGTAAACCAAGCAGCTCCCAGCTATAACATCAGCTAGGGCTTCTTACATTCTTCCGAGACACCACACATTTGACTGCTCTATGACTGGTATTCATTATCGATTCCAATTTTACAAAAGCAAAACAGGAGAGGAGAGAAGGGCAGAGAACTAAGAGACCTTCAGTCGGGAGCTAATAGGAGACAGAACTTGGATTGACTGGACTTTAGTCTGATGAAGGATTTGAATGCATTCTTGATGAACTCCTGGAAAGGGATGCTTTAACCCACTTCATTCCAGGTTGCTCTAGCAAGGGGAGAAACACAGGGATTAAATGACACTCTCTATGTGTGACCGAACTTACAAATGTATAATTTGAGCTACCTGACCATCTTGCCTATATGAATCTGCTGACTGCGGGTCATCCCTAATGTATCTGGATGGAAGTCGCAGACATAAACACTCAAGTCAATGAGGGTTGAATCATGGAGTCAGGAAAGTCCTTATAAGGTCACTTGTTTCAGCCTCCCTCTGGTGACAAAGCCCTGGCTGGCACCAGGGAAGTGATGTAACTTGACCACTCTCATAGTTAATAAGTGACTTGTCTTGAACTCAACCCAGGTCTCCCCGTCCAACCCGGGCTCCATCCCGTTACACAATACCATCTAGACAGTGCCAAGGCTTCTGAACCCTCCAACTTTGCCACCGTTCCAAATAGGGAGTCCAAAATACACACGACCTAAGTCATGTTCAGCAACGAGTGATAAGTGGGTGCCAGCGGGATACTGATACGGCGGGCACCAGGAGCAGCCCCTCTTATTGGCCGAGATATCAACACAGAACGTTCCTTTTTCTCCTCATCAAAAGAGAACTCTCAGAGCTCTGATCCCATCCAGGCCGTCTCAGCTGAGCAACCCATCCGGGACTTTGTAATTTTGTCTCAGCTCCAGCTGCTACTAGCTGGGTGCTTTGGGTGAAATATGTTTCGGCCTTCGCTCTCCTTGCCCGAAAATGGCAACGGTACAGCCTCGTCCTGCGGAGTATGAGGATGTGCTGAAATCACAGGTACAGACCATGTAGTGGGTGCTCACCAAAGTTAGCTATCTTCTTGGCCTTCCTGGACTATCTCAACAGGAAGCCCTGTGACGTGTTTGGGTAGTCATATCATTTGTCGCCAAGCCAGCCACTGTATGCTGATGTTACGAGAATAGTTGCTGTAATATACCCTCTCTGTCATCTCTTGAGTAAAGTCAGAGTGTTCTCTCTCTCTGCTTCCCCCCTCCTTCCCCTCACTCCCTCCCTCTCTCCCTGTCTTTCTCCTTCTTTCTCCATCTCTTTCTCTCTGTCCTTCTCCCCTCTCCTCTCTCCCCTGACTCTCTCCCGCCTCCTTCTCCCTTTCTCCCCCACCTCTGTCTCCCAGTTCCCCTGGCACATCCACAGTTGCGTTTCTTTGTCCTGGAGTCTTGGATCACCAGGGTTTCCATGAACTCTTTCACGGTTTTAGACTAATCCCCAGCTCATCTTGGAGATCCGGGCCTCTCACTCCCTTCCAGACACTGCTTGGTTCTAACGTGGTTTTCACATAGGCTTTGCATTTCCAAGCAGCTGCAAGATTTCCAACCAAGTAACCAGGATGTGTATCCAGAGACGGTCATTGCCTGCAGAAAACTTCCGCTTTCAATTTAGAAGCATATCAGGGTTCCCTGCCTCCTCGGCAATTAGCGGCCTGTTGAGTATTATGGTCTGCTGTTTTGTTTCTCTGTGCCGTGTGCTGCTGTTAGGTGACTAGATAGGAAAACATCACGCCGCAATTTCGCCCTTTCCCCTCTGCACTTGATAAGCCTAAATGACACCTCTGGGAAGCCAGTCAGCACACGCCTCTTCCCAACTGCCACCTTGTCATGTGGCTCTTGCTGCTCAGCTCTGGACTTTTGGAACCGCGTCTTGGCAACACATCCTGTCTGTCACACAGCAGAGGGAAGCTGCCGGGACTGCATTTTACCTTCGCTCATACCTGTCTGCTCCTTCTGTATTAATAATTCAGTGGCCGCAAATGGACTTCTCTTTCCTGACAGCACAGTTACCACTTAGTAGTTGACGTGTGGAACAAGATGGGTGTGGCTATTGTGTGTTTCCCCAGTGCTGTGAAGCAGCTAAGCTGGGTCCTTGGGCCTTTCCTATCTGTCACCAGTTACTGCACAGTCCCTAACGCTATTGCTAATCGGGTGAGTTGAGCTTTGGTTCCAGTTCTGAATAAGGAGTTAATTATGCTTAAACCTGGGTCCCAATTTTATGAAGGTGCTTGAATGGGAATGAGAATTTCAGGGACTAGGTAGTCTGATTTGGTAGCTCTGCGGTAGGGCCTGGCATCTGGGTTTTCCAACAAATGAGTGAGATTTGCAATTAAATACCTCAAGGAACTCATGAGCTTGCACTGGACAGGCCGTGGCTGAGCCCTCGCCTAAGTTTGTTTGCTTGAGTCTTAGACGTGGAAGAAGTGGAGACAGCGGGGGTACATCTCATGCATCAGCCATTCTCACGGCCGTGATTAAACTCTGACAGAAGTAACCCAAGGGAGGAAGGGTTCATCCAGGCTCACAGTTTGAGGGGAAGGTGGTACACCTGTACACCTAGGTGTGAGGCAGCTGATGGTGCCGTCTCTACAGTCAGGAAGGAGAGCAGGATGAAAGCTAGCATTCACCTTGCCTTCTCCTTTTTATTCGGTCTGAGACCCCAGAGCATGGGCTGGTGCCATCCACGTTCAGTCAAAACTCGCTACCAACGTTCTCGCAGACATATCCAGATGCCTGTTCCCATGGTGATCCGAAATCCACTCCCATTAACAAGAACTACTGCATATATATATATGCAAGTGCTTCTAAGTACAGCCTAGTGGTAGAGTGTGTACTTAACGTGTGCAAGGTTCTAGGCCCCGTTCCCAGCATACGCATGCCTACACACCCACACAAAGGCTAGTGACATCAAGACTGTAGAACAGACAATAATAACACTACCTGTTACTGTAACTCTTAGATTGATGAGTGTTTCTCACTGAATGGTTCAGTCCAACACACGCACGCACACACACACACACACACACACACACACACACACATGCGCGTGCGTGCGAACTCTTCTCTCCACAGTCTGCAAGAGGAGTTCAGTTCCCACACGAGTGTTTTGTTGTCTTTCCCAGTGACGAGTCAGACAGAAGGGAAAGCACACAAGCTCAGGTCCAAACTGCGCCAAGCTATCGGCGACGTGAGGGAGTCTAGGCCCAAACGATTAGGCGTGTTTAAACTCCACAAAGACATTTCCTCGGGTGAACTATTCACAGGGTAACGGTGACACAGAGCACGCATTTTATGTTATTCAACAGAACAGTAGATTGGGCTCTGGTGTGTTGTGGTGGCCGGTGCCTGTGATGTGAACACTTCTGAGGTGACAAAAGTCAGAGGTGGCACAGGGACACGCTCTTTGGCAGTATTCCCACCCCACACATAAGAAGGCAGTGATGACCCCTAAGGCATAAGTTCTAAATGTAGATTTTTAATTACTGTATTCTATTTTTTATTGCGTGGGTGTTTTTTCCTGCATATATGTCTATGTACCACGTGGGTGCCCAGTGCCAACAGAGGCCAGCAGAAGACATCGGATTCTTTAGAACAAAAATCAACAGTGGGCTCCCATAGCTAGAAGTCCACCAAGCGCTCTACCCTGACGTGACTTGGTCTGGAGAGAGGGCTGCTCTTCAGTTGGGCAGCCAGTGACCCCTGCTTTTAAGATATCATTTGGGGAGACTTATGGAGAGAGGAGAGGAGCGGTAAGGAAGAAAGCGGCAGGGGGCGGGGGAAGAGAGTGAGATTTTTTTTTTTTCATCTGCTTGGGTCTGAGCACATTGTAACCCTAACTGGCATTACAGGTGGTGGCGAGCTGCCATGTGGGTGCTAGGAATCAAATTTGGGTCCTTGGCAAGAGTACCCAGTGTTCTTAACTGCTGAGTCATCCCTCCAACCCGGGATAGAGTCTAACAAAATATAAAATAATATTAATAAATTAATAAAATATACTAAGTCCTATTGAAGACTTAGTATAGTTTATCTAATTGTAAGTTTCTACAACTCTTTTTTTTTTTTAAACACTTACACTGCTTGAAATGACTTGTCAAATTCTGCAGTTTGCTCTTGTGAGCTAGTGGGGGGCTGGCCCCAGAATGTTGAGAGCGCCATGGTTCTCAACTTCAGCGCTACCTTGATTGGGTTACGCAGAGGGGCTTCCTCCCTGCATTTTTAGTCTTGGTTACAGATGTTAGCATGTGGGTGCTAGAAATCTGAGCTCAGGTCCTCCCTTTACTAAAGGCATCCTGCCAGCCTACCCTGTATGCTTTGTCATGTCTAACTTCCTCCCTCCCTCCCTCCCCGGGGTTGTGTATGCGAGATCCACCCGTAAGGAACGTAGAAGACTGCCTCCACTTTTAACGGTGTAGAGTATTCCATTGATCAACAGAATCCATGGTCTCCAGACCTCGGGAAGTAAAGGAGCCTCCACAACGTTGAGAATGGATCGCAACTTATTGTTGATTTATTCCATCTACATAGAATGGGTTATTTTCAATGGCTGGTCTTTATGAATTAAGTGCCAAGAACCTTCTGGTATAGATAGTAGCATTATTCTAATCAAAACAAATCCCCCATGAATTCTAGCAGGCATCAGATTGCTTCCCTGACTTCTGTCCAGCCACCCTCCTCTCCTCATATTGCATACCCAAGGCCATTGGTTCCTTCTTGGGAAGGTGCCTTTACTTCCCTAGGTCCGGAGACCATGGCTTCTGTTGATCATAAATTGTCCTCCTGACTCTTGCATGCAAAGTTCCCAGCTGCCCCTCTCGTCGGAACATCTGCACTTATTCTAAAGGGTCATGATATCTGGCTCCACATCGCTAAGCAGGGGGCGGGTGACAGACATTGTGGCGATGGAATCAAAGGCTAACTTTGGCAGCCAGTCAGTAAGGCTCCTAGAGAGAGTTCAGGGAAATGATTTCCTGGTGTGTATCAAACAAAAGTCAACAGTGAACTCCCTTAGCTAGAAGTCCACCAAGCACTCTGCCCTGACGTGACTTGGTCTGGAGAGAGGGCTGCTCTTTGGCTGGTCAGCAGGTGACCCCTGCTTTTTAGATATCATTTGGGGAGATTAAAGATGAGAGGAGAGGAGCGGTAAGGAAGGAAATGGGGGAAAGTGAATAAGATTTTTTTTCCTCTGCTTGGGTCTGAGCACATCCTCACCCTAACTGGCATAATGCAGTTTGCTCAGCATTTATCTGCTGTTGGTCAGCTGTATTGCATCGTCTGCAAATGTCTGTGCTGCAGACAAATCGCCATCCAACAGCTCTGGAGAATGTTTGCAGTGACCCATCTACAAAACACGCCAGCTCCTTGTCATCTCAGCACCAGGGTTATTCATGGCTCCAAGGTGGAATCTCGCTCTCTTGGAGGAGCATTTTATGGCCTGCTCTCTCTTTAAAGAACTGATCAGCACGGCCGTTATTAACTCTCCACCAAGGTTTCCCAGGCTGCTCTTTGCCATAGCTCAGCCACACAGTAACTCTGGAAGATGTCTGTAAAAAAAAAAAAAAAAAAAAAGAGGCTCCAAGTATAACATATATGTACAGTCCGTGGAAAAGTATCTGAGGAGCACAAGTGTGTATCAGGGTACATACACCCTTTTAGACAACACAGCCACAGGACTTCCAGATAGACAGGTTGAGAGCCAGAACACCAGGCAGGCATAGCTATGGAGGTAGGAGATTCAAAAGTTGAAGTTCATTCTCAACTGCATGTCAGTTACAGACTAGCCTAGGTTATGTGCTACCTTTCACTAAAGCAAGTCGGGTGAGCTAGGAATTGAACTCAGTCGCTAAAATACTTATCATGTGAACATGCAGCCTTGAGTTGAGATCTCCAGGATCCGCACAAAAAGCTAGGTGCCGTGGTGCAACCCCAGCATTGGGATGGGGGTCCTGCAATCTCCGCATCGAGATGGGGGCAGGAGTGGGCAGGGAGGTTCCCGGAACTAGTTGACCTAGCCAGTCTTCCAACTCTAAGTTTAGTGAGAGACCCTGCCTCAAAATAGAAGATGGGAAGTGGCTGAGGAAGACCCTGGCCTCTGGCCTCTGTATGCGCACATTCGCACACACACACACATATATACCACTCACAGAAGAATGTTAGAAATACAGTTTTTAAAACTGACACAAATGCCTTCAACACTGACCTGCGCCTGCCACCCCTCCACACCTTCCAAGGGGTTGAAATGTTTAAATCCCACAGCCAAGGCGAACCGTTCAAGAGACCCTGACTCTTCATTCGACTGTCACCACATCTGTGCTAACTAATGATGGTTTCAGGTGCAGCTCTGTCACCCTTGGCTCTGAAAACTCACGGAAGTCACCCTTTCCAGTGCAATAATAGCATGAAATCTGTGTATGAGCCGGCATTGGTATTTATATGCCGGGGACTTCAGAAACACAGACATGCGCACAGCATGCCAACTGGACAATTCAGGGTTGCTTTCCTCTTCACGAATGCCAGTTTCAGCCATACTGCGTAGCTGATCCATGCTTGGAATAGTGTAAGGGTGACTGATTTCCGCAGAGCACATTCGCTGTCTAACTTCTTCAATGTGTTCATTTCTGTTAGCATAAATATTTTCTTTGGATGCCCAAATTTTCAAAGCCAAGAATTTTTTCCTCTTCTCCTAGAAATAGAACTGTGTGTGTTTGTTCTGAGTGGCCTCGGCTGTCTTTTTATTTAGTTCAGTCTCTGTGTCTGGTAGTCAGCAAACGATCATTTT
>JAQHUG010000050.1:6558491-6605713 GCA_028555095.1 Dicrostonyx torquatus | reverse complement strand
AGTTCAGTCTCTGGGGTCACATAATTCTTGATCATGCGTCTGTCCTAGCCATTGGGTACGTTTAGCAATTTTAGCTTTAGTCTCTAACATAGGTGACATTCCCTAGGAGGAGTATTGAAAAATCGTTCATCCAATACCAAACTCGTGCTTCCAGCATACTGTTCTCTGTTACTCAAGGAAATAAAAACATCATATCATAGAATTATAAGACAGAATATATGTCAAAGAGAACAATTGCAGGAGCCACCACACCTGACTGATCCTGACCATCAGGATTAGACGTTTGTTTTTGTACCAAGATGTTTTCAAAAAAAAAAAAAAAAAAGGCCAGATGGGGTACTGCTGGCTATTTTCAGCATCTTCGTGCTACCCAAACCACAGGTCAAAGCCTAACCAAACCACACATCTGCCCCCACCCTCAGACTGCACAGCTGCCTGTGACAAGCTGCTGTGGCTAACAGACAGCGCTTCAGAACGGCTTCACTTTCGGGCAAGGCCTGGCTGTGAGAAGGCAGCCTCCGCCTTGGTTGGAACTGTGCACCGCTGTCTTCGCAGCCAAAGGATGGCTTTCCTCAAGTCGCTTGAGTTCAGCTCACCTGGCTCCCAGTTAGGTATAAGGCTCTTCCCCCTAGACATTCGTAAAATCATGACCAACTCTCAAAATGACCATCTGACCAATTTGCTCAGGTTAGACCTCCTGGAGGGGCCAGTGATAAGCCATCATAATCTGACAGCATCCTGTAGGCTGACCGCAGCCAGGCGACTGCTTTCTGTTGTGTGGAGGGCCTGGTTCCAGAAAACATGACCGTAACAGCAGTTTCCCTTCCTCTTTCTTTTGGGACTCTGATCTCTTGGTATGTTTGTGTGTTTTGGTTTGTTGAGACATGATATTGATATGTATGCCAGGCTACAGTGGAGCTTACACGCTTCCTCCCTCCGCCGACAAAAGCCAGGGTTAGGAGTGTGAGCCACCACACTAGGTCTGCAACTATCTTTTAACCTCCCTGGTATTTCAGGAAGGTCTCATGTGCTTTGTCCTCCTGGTAGTGTCTGCCTTCCCCCTATGTTCCAGATTCCTTGATGAAAACACTGAGGGGGAGGGAATGCTTTTGTACCGCTTTGGTGAGCTCTCTTGAGAATACTTGGTCATGTCAATCCGGATGTTCACTATAAATAGTGAATGAACGGATAATGTGTTCATCTCATTAGCGTGTCATAATTCGAACCTGGATCTTCCTGTTTGCTCACCTCGGGCAGCTTTTCAGCCCGTGCTTTGGTTCTCATCAAGGCCACTGTAGCTGTTATGAACTTGCATGGGACACGTCCGTGCCAGACACTGCATAGTTTAAAGATTGTGGCAGGGCGAATGAGAGTATTTCTTGGGCAGCCAAGGAAGGGCCAGGTGTCAAAGGTCAACCCTGTAAGCGACCAGGCTCACTAGCTGGTCAACACGCGTGGCTGGGGGCTATGCCTGTGTGCCAGCAATGCCTGGACAGGTCTGCAGTAGGCAGATTATGTTTAGAGAAAACCAAGGAGAAAATAACACGTTCACCGGAATAAACCATTCAGGGTCAAAATAACAGTGTGGTGTTTTTGTCCTAGCGTGAGATATAAAAAGAAAGCTTGAGTTTCACTTGCAAACTCCTTGCCGGTGCTCAGGCACCTCCAAGGACGTGGCCGAACAGAGGCAAACCTTTGTGAGCAGCCGTGCAAAGCCCCAGCCTCTCTAACGTGGCGTCTCCCCTCTTCTTCCAGAGCTTCATAAATGGACACTGACATGGACTACGAAAGACCCAACGTTGAAACCATCAAGTGTGTGGTCGTGGGCGACAACGCGGTGGGAAAGACTCGCCTGATCTGCGCCCGGGCGTGCAACACTACGCTGACCCAGTACCAGCTGCTGGCCACCCACGTGCCCACCGTGTGGGCCATTGACCAGTATCGTGTCTGCCAGGAGGTAAGGCACATAGGTTTATCCTCAGCTACATAGCCGGCTCCAGGCCAGCCTGAACTGCTTGAGACCCTGCCTCAAGAACAAACAGAAAGCTGGATCCAATAGTAATTTGCCTGGCATCGTGACCAAAGCCTCTGATCCCAGTGTTCAAGAAGCTAAAGAAAGGAAGATGGAGATATTTAAGGCTAACTTGGGCTAGAGGGGGAAAAAAAGAAGGAAGGAAGGAAGGAAGGAAAGAAAGATGGAAGGAAGGAAAACAGAAACGAACGAACGAAGGAAGGAAGGAAGGACGGAGGGAACTAAACTTTAAAATAATGCTCAGAACATCACTCTTGTTTGCTATTTATTAGTCTGATTAAAAACAAAGGAGGCAACTGGCTATATTGTATATCAAAAATATCAAATATCAAAAAAATATCAAAAATAGAAGTGACCTGTTTGGTACCAGAAAAAAAAAAACAAAGTATGGTACACCAAAGGAAGCCTGAGTCACATGATGGGGAAGGCGAGCCAGGAGTTGTCTCGAGTCCCACCTGATGGTGGAAGGGCCTGAGGAACGCTCCTGCAGAAGAACACTTGAGCATGCCACCTCACCCCCCCACCACCACACCCTTCACACTCCCTCCCTTCCATGCCCCCTCTCTCACACTCTTCTCCCTTCCCCCCCCACAGGTCCTGGAGCGATCCAGGGATGTTGTCGATGAAGTGAGCATTTCTCTCAGGCTTTGGGACACTTTCGGAGATCACCACAAAGACAGGCGTTTCGCATATGGCAGGTAAAACAGGGCCAGGGAAGCCCGCGGTTGCACCCAGTTCCCTATCCCCATCCTCAGCGGGTTAGGAAAGCAACAACAGGAAGACCATGGAGTCTTGCAGTGCTGGGCTCTCAGCCGCGCCTAGGAAAGAAATGAAAGGGACAGCATTGTCTCCTGGTACCTAGGATAAGCAAGTCCTCCTCGTCATTCGGAAAGGCCGGTTTTGAAATTCCCAGCTACCAAGCCGGGCAGTTTGCGACCCAAGTATCCATGTGGTCCTCCAGTTTGGAGTCGCTTTTCCTTCTGCCTTCTTCCACAGCATTGGCTTCCTCTCAGGTGTTACCTGAAAAGCATTTCTTACTTTCATTTAAAGGTCGCTCGTAAAAGAAAGAAAAGCATCTGAAAAGCCCCTCTCAGGGCATGATTCCAAACTAAATGGAAGCAATCATGTCTATTTTTTTTTTTTATTCAAAGAGGGAAGGGGAAACCCGGTAAAGGGAAGATAAATCCAGAAGGACACTTCCATGAGTAGGACCAGAGTCAAAGGGCCTTCAGTGTTCAGCACCATCTTCTTGTGGCCATCTGTAAGGTCACTCTGAGAACTCATCATAGGTATCTGGACCCATGGAGGGAGATCCCTCTTCCTCCATCGTTGTAAATTGACCCTTGTCATTTTAAGATAGGATGGAGTAGGGGCAGCGCTGTTTGGTTGTCCTTTCCTAACTTCCGGCACCATGTGACCTCGGAGGGCCGGCTGGCATCTTCCCTCCTAAGGCTAAAGGTGAACATTCTGAAAGATTCCCCACTCTCCAGCCTTGGAAGAGCTCTATAAGCCACACCCACCAGGGTGCATCTCGCTCTTCCCCTGGTGGCACTAGACGGGTCTGTTTTCGTGTGGAGTGTGGCCACCCTTCTTCAGTTTTAACCAGACCGTAAAACATCAGCAGTGGCCTAGGATTCTTCGATTTTGTTTCGTTTCCTTTCTAAATTGCACTGTGTTATTGAGTTAATTGTGTGTGTGTGCACAACAGGGAAAATCGTGGAGACGGGGCATGCTAGGCTAGTCTTGGTTATCTCTTCCTGCTATGTGGGTCGAAGGCATCAAACTCCAGTCATGGGACTTGGCAAGGAGTGTCTTTATCAACTGAGCCACTGTGTTGCTTCTTTCTTGAGACAGAGTCACACTCTATAGCCCACCTTGGCCTTGAATGCTTCATCCCCCTGCCTCAGCCTCCTGAGTATTAGTATTCCAGGCCTGCTGACTGAAACAAGGGACAAAATTGCTGGAAGCATTTGCCTTGCTCCTGGGAAGTTCACATAATTGCGGGGAGGGGCAGGGAATCTGCAATTTAGGCCAAAGGAGACAAAAAGAAAGGTATGGAAGCAAACATAATTTTCCATTAAGTTTGTTCTTTGACAATATTTGTGCATATAAAGTGTTCGGATTATTCTTGGCCCCACATGGTCTTTTATCATTCTCCAGTTCTCGGCAACCTCCCTCCTTTTAATGGCTCTTTCCCAGAGCCATGGCTTGTTTGTTCTGTGACCCACTGAGGTTAGCCAGGGCCATCTACCTTACCATGTGTCAGCATTTGAGGAGCGAGACCCCCTGAGCACCTTCCCCCTCCACGTCTGACCCTAGTGTAGGTCCAGCGCCAACGTACGTATGCGGGCACATGCATGTCACCACGTACTGTGGAGATTTGGGGGTTGTTTCTCTCCTCGTATACCATGTGAGTCCTTGGGATTGAACTCAGGCCATCAGACTTAGAGGCACGAAGAGCTTTTACTGACTGAACCGTCTCCTTAGCCCGGCCTTCTATTACATTCTTTCTGGCCCCTCCGAAATGATCTACAGACCTGAGAGTGGACGGTGTGAATGTCTTGTTTGGGGCTAAGCAGTCACAAAACTTTCTCTCAGCCCTTCAAGCAGCCTGCCATCTCTGCATTCACAGTCAGAAACCATGATTTTAATGTCCCCTAGGCAGCAGAACTTTCAACTTAGTAACTGGCAAGATAGACTCCTTCCTTTGAATGTCCTAAAAGTTTTGACGTTTGGTTTTGATTTGGGTTGGGTTTAGAGGCCTGTTTGTTTGTTTTGTTTTGTTTTCCAAGTAACATTTTTTATTATCACTTGGGTGTTTTTTGTTGTGGGTATTTGACTTTTTAGCTTTGGGGGGATTTTGTTTGTTTCTTTGACCTCACGTTGCTCTACATAGAAAAACTAGTAAGTAAACCTGCTCGCACTTCCCAGACACTCAGGCTTACATCTGGAATGGTAAAGACACATCGGTGAGAACGAAGTGTTTGAACGAAGGAAAGATAGGTGCGATTGGTGTGAAGGACTCGTAGGCTCCCACTCCTGAGACAGTGCCTTGCAGGGAGAGGCACAGATACCCTCGCTGAAGTATCCCACAGACAATGCTTCGGCAGCACGGCGCTCCACTGCCCAGGGAAATGTCTGTGTTTGAGACACAGTGTGATGTGGCCAACTTCGCACAAGTTGCACAATCTTGATGGGAGCTGTTTTGCTCCCGTGAGACTTTAACACCCCCCACAACCTCACAATGTACAATAGGCCTTGTCCCGCCCCATGACAGCGCTAAGGTCGCCTGTCCCCTCACTCCCAACAAAGCAAACTGCTCTTTCCTGGGACTCCACGGGCTTAGGGTTCATTGCTCTGTGTTCTTGCCCTAAGGTTCTGTCACTTGTATCTGTTCCCAAGGACTGCACTGTTGGTGGCAACAGCAAGTGCTCCTCCCAGGCCACAGGCTGACTTCGGAGCCTTGGTTCCTGTGAGGAACTTCCTGCTGCCTGCCTGTTTTCACCTTCTCATGCCCAAGCCTCCAGGCCTGCTGCCGCAGACTCCACGCAGGAGAGACTAGAACTGAGGACTACCCCCATCTCGGCCACCAGCTTCATTCTGGAAATGCTGAATGTGCGGTGCAATATTAATCCAAGTGCCCAGTAATCTACACTTTTTTTTTTTTTGAAAACTTGGTAGCGGTAGTTCCTTTTATTCTGTGGAGAGCTTCGGCTACCTCTTTTCATTGCTCTGAGAAAGTCATTTAACTTCATGATGACTTCCCCTTTTTATCATTTGTGGAGAAATAAGAACACAGTTGCAGTTTCAAGTAATCACTTTGGTGTGGAAACCCTGTCTTGGGTGTGTGTGTGTGTGTGTGTGTGTGTGTGTGTGTGTGTGTGTATGTGTGTGTGTGTCTGCATGTGCACATGCCTGAATGTACGTAGGTGCACCACATGTGTGCAGGAGCACTCAGAGGTCAGAAGAGGGTGTCCAGATCCCCCTGGAACTGGAGTTATAGACTACTGTGAGCAGCTACATGGATGCCAAGAGCCAAACCCAGGTCCTCTGTAAGAATGAGAAGTGATCTTGAGCACTGAGCCATATTCCAGACCCCACGCCTGTTTTTTGTTTTGTTTTGTTTGTTTTTGTTTTACTTAGTTTTACTGTCCTTGGTTTGGGTCACTCAATGGTGACCAACCGGCATAAACTTTGAGGTACTCAGGGTACATCCCAAGGCATTTGGAACCTTGTTAAAGTAATTTATTGGATTCCTAGGGTGACAGTGAGAGAAACCAGACTCATGTCAAGATGTCTTGGGCCTCAATACTGGCTTTCTCTGCAAAGGAGTTTCCCATGGTACCCCTCCAGTATTCCGTGCAAGGGAGGGTCTGTTTGCTGGAGCATTCCAGCAGATCCAGTAGAAATCAATGGCAGGCAGTTGGCCAACTTGGATTTGAAAACTTTCTAACACGGTCTAACTGTATGCAGAACGCCATTGCTCTCTCTCTCTCTCTGGCTTCCTGGCGACTGTTTAACCCCCACTTTGCCTACCAGAAAAATAGCCCCAGTGTATCAAAGGTCTTCCCAGATCTCAGCCAACACGGCAGGAGCTCAGCCAACATTGTGCAGCGCATCCCGTGAACCCTAGGTGACAGGTGGTCCCTACACTACAGGTGACAACTCCCTCACCTGTTTCTCAGTCCTGAGTTTCAAGGGGCAGCCTCACCTGCACCTCTCCAGGACTTGGGGCTCCCCCTGCTTCTCCGACATCAAAGCACCTCCACTCCACTTTAGATAGGATGCGGTCGAAAATGACCCCGCATTGGGGAGCAGAGCTTCTGTTTGTTCTTCTGTGTTTGTGCAAAGGCTTAAGACTAGAGTCCCTGTCCATAGTCTCCCATCTGGACCCTTTGTCCTCAGGAAGGCAAGTTACCCATCCCGGCACAACAGCTGGTGGGGTCCTAAGACCGCCCATGCACCATCCACTTTTGGATGAACTTTTAAAGCTCTTCTCTGGTTCTTCTCAAATGTCAAGAACAAAACCATACATAGTAACCATGATTGTCATCAGCTCTTTTTTTTTTTTTTTACAATAAAGAGCCTTTTCTTAAAGGAATATCACCCGTCTCTGAAAGTGACCAGTCATACTTTGGTACTGGGCACCCTAAAAAGGTTGGCAAATGGGATGGGCTGTGACTTTAGAAGGACACACGGGATGCTCAATCCCTCTTTTCTGAGCCAAGCTCATGTATATACCATTGCAATGTCACTGTTTCCTTGACTGATCTGCTCCGGGGTCAGACATCCCAAAAAAAAGTCTATTGAGTGCTAAATATGTCAGCAGCAACTACAACGTGAGAGCTAAGCAGCCCGGGAGGCAGGTCTGAGTTCCTGCCCCGCGCCCTCCATGTCCTATCCCACCTTGTTGTTGTCATGGTGACCTTATGAAGTCAGATCATTTCACAGTTGAGGAAGCAGCTACAGGAAGGGCCCAAGGTCAGGCAGCTGAGACAGAGCTGAACTGAGCTTTCCTTCCTGGTCTGGTGAACTGCAAAGTTCACATCCTGCCACACCGCCTCACTCATGGCGAGCGTGTTGTTAGTGAGCTGCAAAGCCCACATACTGCCACACGGCCTCACTTGTGGCTAGCGTGGCTAGCAGCGGTATGAGGTGGCAGACACACTTGACACTTCCTTCTGGCCCCATCCATCTCACGCTCTCTGCTGGAAGAGTGAAAAACCAGCATTCCCCCATCTCCCCGCTGTGGTGTTGCGGGGCTTCTGGTAATTTCCTTAACCCTCAGCCAATAATCCAACCCTTTGTATGCCTCCCTAAGGAGCCAGGCATGAACCTTTTTGCTGTGAGTAGAGATGACACACCCGAAACTTAAATGTATATATGGTGTGCCTGCATGCATGCATGTGTGTGTACACATGTGTATGCAGATGCATGAGCACAAGTGTGTGCCCTCCTGTGGAGGGTGGTGGTGGAAATGTCCTGCAATCATTTTCGCCTTATTCTTTGAGGCAGGGTCTCTCAGTCAAATCCAGAGCTCCCCAACACGGCTCTTACTGCTAGGCAACTTACTCTGGGGATCCCCGATCTCTGCTTTCTAAGTGCTGGGATTGCAGTCAAGCCACTATACCCATGTGGCACTTACATGGGTTCTTTGCCTTTTGTGGCAAGCACTTTAGCCACTGAGCCATCTTCCCAGCCCTCAAGAAAGCATCTTGGGAGCAAATGGAAATTCTGGGTCATTGGGGAGGGAGGAATATTTTCCTTCCAAAGCAGTCAACTGAACAATTCAGAACCAGCACAAGTGCCCTCCTTGCCAGCAGTTCTGTGCATATTTACGTCTAATTGGATTTGTTTACGGCATACTATAGTCTTATAAAGATTTCTCTCCCGCAGTGCTTGCCCCGACGAGGAGTACAGTGTGTGTTTTCAATGATAACGTTAATCAGGGCTGCGGCTTCTGCGTGTCTGTTTAGATAAGATGGTTTGGGTTTCGTGTTAAAAGTCCACGAAATCAGATACGGCACGGCTACACTTAGTTTCCAGTGCTTCACGGAGGCCCCTTTAAAATATTCAAGACTCTGGCCGCCCCGTGTTTGTGTCTTTGCCTGAACTTATGGCCAATAACAAGAGAAAAGTGAGAAACAATGAGGGCATCTGTTAGAGTCTTTTGAGTTTGCCTGGCCCATCCGGGAACATTCCAGATGATTTCAGGGTGACAAACAGCCTCTCCTACCACAGATACGCCAGGAGGAGGTTGGCTGAGGTCAAGACCAGATAAAAACAAATGAATGCCTCGGAGTGCAAATGTAAATGACTTTAAGGACAGAGCCATCACTGGCTTGATTCTTTTTTCTCTCCCGCCTCAAGCTCACTGATCTTGCCTTTGCTTAAAATGCTGCTGCCTTACTCGTCATGGGTTGATTTTCAATTTTCAAATAAGTACTATTTATCTAGATGGCTGAGTACTTTGGTGCTTCCCTGCCTTTCGTCCCCAACACAGGTGACCTGCGCTCTTCTCCAGCCCCCAGCCCTGACAGAAGGCTTTACAAATGGACACATGGGAATGGTACTCAAAGCACAGCCTCTATGTGTTAGTACCAAGGGGCCCAGGAAAGCAATTATAGGTTGTGCCCTGAAGACACCAGGTCCTACAGCTTCTGTAACACAAGGAACTGACTGTCGCTGTGGCCTTAGACGAAGTCCCCTGTTCTGTGAACCTAGATGCAGGCGCTCACGGGGAAGCTATACAAGAGTGTTAGCGCTCGCGCTTGGGTGCGCCTCGGTGTGGTACTTGCTCTAGAGATCTCTCAAGTTAGAGATCTGGCACTAGATCAACCAGCCAGTGCTGGCCCGTCCTTGGATGATCATGAAGCAGGTGGCCCTCAGCCACACCCAGGGGACCACTCCTCAGGAACGGTAGTGTTTTACTTGACCAAACCTCAACAGAAGGGACAATGAAAGTGAGAACTTCAGATGAATGGGCACCGGGCAGCAAAACGCACATAGTGTGTGGCTCCATTCGGAAAAAAATTCTAGAAAATGTAGGCTGCTTGCCTGGAGATGATGGGTCGGTTCTGTCTTTCACCGCTGAGACAAACAAGCTGACAGAGGCGACTCAAGGAAGGAAGAGTTTATTTGGCTTGCAGTTCATGAAGGGATGCGACCCACCGCAGTGGAGCATCATGGGAAACATGGAAGTATCAGGCAGCTGCTCACAGAAAGCAGAGAGCAAATAGAAAGTAGGGCCTAGCTATAGGAACTTCAAATCACTGTCCCCAGAGACCCACTTCCTCCCCTGAGGCTCCATCTCCTTCCAACAGCATCACTGCTGGGGACCAGGGGATCAAACACAAGAGCCCATGAGGCACATTTTGTATTCAAACCGTAAGGCTGGGTTACCCAACTATACGCGGGAATTCAGGAGTGATGGAAATGTTGTCTTTAATTGTGATTATGGTTTTAGGGGGAATAGAGATGTCAGAACTGATGAAATGAAACATGCTACAGATAAATATTGAGAGTTTAACATATTTTGATTTTTATCTCCATAAAGTTTAAGGTGGGAAAGTGTAGAATTGTAGCCTCGGTAACTGATACAGAAAGTGGAATTTACAGACTCCCAAAGCTAATGCTAGCACACCATCCTCCGGTCACACAAAGCCACGCTGGTTCTCTTCTCCCAGAGGGAGATGCCCCTCGCCCAGCGGCTTGCTGTCTGATCACAGGGACCATGCTTAGTCTGTGTTTGTGTTCATCTCATCCCAAAGGTTCATTTCTCTGTGTACCCGTGACAGCAAGGTAGGGAACACTCGGTTCCATGAGAGGGTTCATCTCTTCTAGTCCTGTCTTCCACAGCTGTCTGCTCAGGTTGTAGAGTCTGTAGCAGAAACCTCTGGAGTATGTGTGTGACCAGGGTGGTCTAACCCGCTGCCCTGTCTGGGAACTGGGGTGCAGAGCTGAGGAATGGGGTGCGGGGTGCACCATTGCTTGTCTTTCTGTCTTCGGTCTCATCTTTTCTTTCCAGCTTTATCTTGCTCTAGACAAACAAGCCATGTCTCCAAGAGCTTGCTTTTCCTCACTGTTTTCCTTGAATTTCAGTGTTCTTATGACTATTCTTAAATAGAAGATTTGTATAGATATGGATGATTTTCCAATTAAAAGGCCACTTCTTTTCTGGGTATCATTTCCCTGAATTTTGTTAGAATAATTTTTATAACAGTTTTCTCTCTCTCTCTCTCTTTCTCTGTCTCTCTCTCTCTCTCTGTGTGTGTGTGTGTGTGTGTGTGTGTGTGTGTGTGTGTCTGTTCGTGTAGAAGCTAATAGTAAGAGTATTAAGCAAAACAGGGCTGGAGAGATGGCTCAGTGGTTAAAAGCATTGCCTGCTCTTCCAAAGGTCCTGAGTTCAATTCCCGGCAACCACATGGTGGCTCACAACCATCTGTAATGAGGTCTGGTGCCCTCTTCTGGCCTGCAGACATACACACAGACAGAATATTGTATACATAATAAATAAATAAATATTTTTTTAAAAAAAAAAAGAGTATTAAGCAAAACATTGAAAACAGATCATTACCATAATATATGTACCCAAGATAGTAAAACACGTGAGGCTAAATACTTCCAGGCAATTTCAAAACTTACATGTATGGCCAAGTGTGCGTTCAGAGCTTGAACACCCAGCTGTGAGGCCGCTGTGGAGCCTGGCCATCTCAGTCTTCACACCCTGTCTTCTGGACCTTCAGCTGCTGCTCCAGGCAAACCTTCCTCCTCGGAAACAGAGCAGCTTGTGCTAGAACCGGGAGAAAGTGGTGTCAACAGAGATTCCCTATGCCTGGCCAAGCCCTGTCCCCACACACAGCAGAAGCACTCAGTGAGACAGAGACAATGCTTCCTATGCCACTGCAGCTCACAGGGTCACGGCGCCAGTCACGTGGCCGAAGAAGCTGTCACCTGGTAACTTGGTCAGGAAAGCAGGGCTAGACCCAAGAGAAGCCCCCAAGAGTGTCACACTGAGGCTGCTGACACAGGCAGAGGGAACAATGACTGCCTTCCTCTGACTTTTTTTTTTCTCCTTTACTAACTGCAAGCTTTACAAATTGAGTCAAATTTGCAACCTTGACCTTTCAATATAGAGTGAGAGGAATTAAAAACAAAAAAGCAAAAGCAACCATCAGTGTGTGTGCTGTTTCTGTAGCGAGATCTTCTGGTGAGGAGAGAGATTCCAGGCCACAGTGCTTTTCCTTTCAGATTAGGTGGGTCAGAGGCAGGAGACTATTGAGTAACTCTGTGGCCAGTCATTCTAGAACCTGCTTCCAGAAACTCCAGGCCAAAAGGCATAGCTGTGAGCCAAAACTAAACTCGATCTCACTCTCACTGGCCGGAACCTCCAAGGTCTTCTTCTGGGTGGGTTCTGAGCTAGTCTCCATATTTGTCCAGTTGGTCCTGCCTGCTACAAAGCACGTTCTCAGCTCTTCTTCTTAGGAAGTTTAATAACCCTGCCAGCTGCTCCTAATACCAGCCACCCGTGACAGACATCTCTACTGTGAGCCTACAGCTGCACTCTTTCCCAGCCTTCTGCCCCAGCCCAGAAAACTGCGTAAGGGACACAGCTCTGAGCTGCAGGAAGATGAATGAAAAAGACAGAGAGAGAGAAAAAATAGTGAATTGTCTCTCAAGACTATCCTACTGGCTTCAGACACTCATTAAGTTGGTGTGTGTGTGTGTGTGTGTGTGTGTGTGTGTGTGTGTGTGTTTCTAAAAGCAAGATGATCTTTGTAATCAAAGGCATCCCTGAACCTTAATCTAGCTGTAATCTTCTAGAATTAATTCAAAAAGCACCCTGCTCCCTTTCTTTACATTTCTTTGGCTTCTGGAGATAATCTCATTCCTGGAGAGGAAAAAAAAAATATTGCTCCTCTGCAGTTAGGAAAACAGTCAATGGATTTTTAAAACAAATTCAAACAATTTTTAAGAAAGCATATTAACTGGTTAACCTCTGCTCGTGTCCCCAAGACATCACGTGGCGGCCTTCCAGGAGCAACAGTCTGAAGAACTGTGACGGCTCACATTCTGTTTTCATTCCTGACCTAAACTCCAGCCAATCCCCTGCCCGACTTCACGCAGCCTAGTTTCGTTTCTTTTAGATTCAGAGTCTGCTGACATCTGTGTCCCCTTAGCCTTGTACGCTTGGATACCTCACAGGCCTTTTAATGGGATAAGAGCAATAGAGGGAACATGGGGGAAGAAAAGCAAAATCCTGGAGATGAGCTAGCTTCCTGGTACTGCGGGCACTTTGCTGCATCCGTTAGAGCAGTTTCTCGGGAACCACGCTGAGTAAAAGTGAGACGTCTTAGGTCCTTCTTGTGCCACTTGGGCCCATCCTGGATCTGGTCATTCAAGCCCCGCTGGCATGACCTTCACCTGCACCTGTCTCTCCTCCCAAGATCAAGCAAGGGTACCACCACCCCTCTTAGGTGCTGGCTCTTCTCTGGTCCCCTGCTTCTGCTGGCTTTTCCCCTCCCTGACCCCTGTTCCTCGGCCACTCTGTCACCAGTTTAATCAGATCGCATCACGACAGTAACATCAGCTTATGAAACTAGAAATCGTGTCGTTCCACTCAGGAGCACCACTCAGGAGCCTGCCGGCTCACCGAAAGCCAAAGCTGCACTCCCCTGAGAATCCTCCCACCTCAGCCTCTTTGTGGTTCTGCTTCTCCGGTCCTCCTCCTCCCGGCTGTGCTCCAGCAATGGGCCTCTTCCCTCGGGGAGGCATCCTAGGCATGACGGCCTCCGGGCCTCACCTTTGCTAAAAGTCACTAGTTATGGCTTTGAACTCTTTCCCCACACACAGCTGGCATGTCTGCTCCCTCCCTTTCTTCAGTTATTCACTGAGACATCAACTTCAGAGAGGGCCTCCCCAGAGGGCCTCAGTTCTATCCCCTGAGAAGGCTGTCCCCTTCCTCTGTTCCACGTTCTGGTTGGCTCTGGGCATAGCATCACCAGCTCTGCCCATTTCTCTCCTGTCTGTTGTCTCCATCCTCCACTGGGCAGGCGTGAGAAAGAACAGCCCAGGCGAGGACAGCTGTCCCCAGTGTCTCCGAGAGAGCCTTGCATGCCGTGGGCTGTCCCTGTTCTTTTTGTGTGTGTGTGTTTTGTTTTTTGTTTTTGTTTTTCGAGACAGGGTTTCTCTGTGGCTTTGGAGCCTGTCCTGGAACTAGCTCTTGTAGACCAGGCTGGTCTCGAACTCACAGAGATCCGCCTGCCTCTGCCTCCCGAGTGCTGGGATTAAAGGCGTGTGCCACCACCGCCCGGCGCTGTCTCTGTTCTGTATGAACAAAATGGCTAGATGAGTGTAAACTGAGACAGGGTGAGGGACAAAGGAAGGCCCGGTGACCTTCAGACTCCAGAGAATTGCTGAGAAGTCTGGGCAGAAGCCTCTCTTTCCCATCAAGCTCAGAAAAGGTGACTAGTTGACAGTTTGGCCCTCATAAGAGTCCTGGGCATTAATCCCAGAGACTTCCCACCCAGCAGCACTGCAAGAGACATGCGGGGTTCCCTGGATCTGCAGCTGGCCTTGCCGCTCGGCACAGAAAGCATGCGTCTCTGGCATTTTAGCTTTGAGAAAACCCAAAGAGGGCCAAAGCGCCAATGCGGGGAGTTGGGAGAGGTTTTATGTCTATCAGCCAGGCATTCAATGAGGCCTTTCATTTGTTTCAATAAGTCGGTGGGACGCCACTCTGCTTTGCTCTTATTCTGTTTCTCCTGGTAATGGAAGACCCTAACTGCGTACTGTGTGGAGCAAACGGCCTGGGACTGCCAGATGACAGCTGCGTCAGTTGCTTTCCCGCCACAGCCACAAAATACCTGACAGGAGCAACTTAACAGAGCAAGGGTCTGTCTGGGCTCACAGTCTAGAAACACAGTCGGTCCCAGATCTACGTAAGAAGCAGCTCTGTGGGTCAACCTGTGGCGACCAGGATAACCACAGTCAGGGAACAGAGAGAAAAAGAACGTTGGTGCTCAGCTCCATGTCTCAGGTTTATCCGGTTTGAGGCCTCAACCGTCATTTAGATTCAGGGTAGGTCTTCTCTCTTCAGATAAACTTCTCAGAAACCTGCCCTCACAGACGCAGGCAAAGGTGTCTATCCTACGTGTCAGCCATGGTAACAGCCCACTACTTTGGTTGGGAAGGCCACTCACTGCTGCGGCATTTGTGCTAGGGTGGAGGGACCAGCCATTGTTAGCGCTCTACTGTGGTCTGAAGTCTCTGGTGGCACTGGCGGGCTGTCGTGGCTACTTGCCCGCTCTTAAGAGCGCAGTTTGCTTTGGCCAGATTTCTGTTGGGTGGAGGGAGCCGGGTCTAGCCTGTCGCTTCCTGGTGAAACTGCGTTTACAATAGTCACGCATGCTAATCACTCCCAAATCTGGATATATTTCAGGATGTTTTGACAGTTTCCCCCACATAACATCTGTACTTAAAGAAGCCTCTCTGCTCTTGGTAAAGTATTGGCCTGATTACTCCGCTCACATCCGGGGCCCTGCATGGTTCTGCCCTGCTCTCCCCAGAACTCCCAACCAGGAACCCCTTCACCCCCCACCCCCACAGGCCTGTCCTGTCCATCCTCCATGAGTTTGAGCTTCCCCAGCCATCCATCTCCGGCCCAGTCGTGTGCACCATCTCTGACAACTTCCTCTACATCTCATACACCCAGGCTGCTCCCCCTACTAAAACCCGGAGCCACGCGCTCCGGCCCTCTGCCATGCTCCCAGCTGTCCTGTGCTGTTTCAATGTGTCTGTGTGCATCACACGGTCAGAGTATGGTGCATGAGAAGTGTGTGGTCCGTGTGAATGGTTTCGAAATGTTTCTGGGAAGAACCTACCTCAGTGATCCGCAGGGAAAGGGAACTCAAAGGCCCACGGCTGGAGGTCACAAACTCCTTCCTTGAATCTCGGCAAGAAGTGGCAAAGAAAGCATGTTTGGATATGACTCTGACCCCTATCTGTATAAAGCTCATGGGGGTCTCCCCTAAAAAAGTTAAAGGAGGTGTAGGTAACGGCGGTTTATAAAGTAGTAGGGTCTGAACACAGAGTGAAAGTCTGAAGAGAGCATTTGGGTAAAGAAGGCAAGCCCAAACAGAACTTGGGAACATATCGCACAGGCTTCCTCTAAGCTTCATTGGTTAGTCTTGTGTGAGAGCACCCTGGAGAAGGGCAAACAGTCACCCTACTCCCTGCATTCTGGAGGCCCAGATAGAATACATTTTCTTTCGCATTGCCTGTCAAAGAGGGCTAATGTGAGATTTTTAGATAAAAGGTGACTTCAGGGTTCCTTCTTTACTGAACGAGATAAGGTAAAGAAATCTAGGTCCACAGCGTGGACAGCGCGACACCCGTGGCAAGGCCGAGGGGCCCAGCAGAGATGAGAAGCCCTCTGTGACAGGAAAGAGTTTAGAAATGGAATTTCTAACAATCAGTGCCTTTAAGCTTCTGGTAGCTTCTCCAAGCTCTTCCCACCAATGGCCTGAACTTGTAAAAACAACCTTTGAGACCCCTGCTATTTGGTGTTGAGTCTGGCTCCGGACAAGGTATGTGGAACGGATGGCCTTTCTCGGATTTCTTTAATGTTCCAGCAAAGATTAGCCCTGGCCTGGCACGAACACTTGACATTGGCATCTAACAATCCTTCGCATGCTGTCTTTGGCCGGTGTCTCCCCCGAAAGATAACAGGGAAAGTATGCCCCTGGGGCTTATTTAGTATACAAAGAAGAACAGACACAGCTAAGGTTGACCTGGGCCCCTACAGTCTTGGGTGACTTGGCCCCTTCTCCCACCCCTGCCTCTCTCTTCTGACGCTGGACATGCCCAATGGCTCTACCACTGAATTCAGACTAATTTTAACCAATCAAAATATATTATTTTGTAGATCTGACTTGATATACACCCAAGTGAAATAAACTGGTAATTCTCCCTTAGGAACAAGAAGTCATTTTTCCCTTGAAAAATTGCACTCGCCGATTCTATGTGCTAATGAACAGAAGGGTGCATTCTTAGCCCCTGTGTGGTTCTGACTTTGTTTATCCCAATCTTATTTTTTATAATTAGAAATCAATATAATATGCATCCCAACCCTCCTTCTGCACCCCTTCTCACTCTTGAAATACTGAGGTTTAAAGTCCCATTCACCCAGGGCTTGGTCCCTGAGTGCTCCGGGTTTCTACCCCAGGAAGCTGCAGAATTCCATTGAAATCCGACCATTCTTTTCACAACTGAAATGGACTGAGGTCACTCCTAGGCAACCCTTACTGCCAAGCCTGTGGAGACGTCCTCCTCACATTGTCCACGATTATTTTTAAACCCACTCTGCGAAATGAAACAAAACAAAACAAAACAGTAACAGAGCCATGGAGACAGAGCTTCTAGAAGCTGCTCTCTCCCATTTCTCTTCCCTGGGAGTGGCATTTTTAAATGCGGGTTTATGTCAGACACTAAACAGTCCCCCACACAAGAATGCATATCTCCAAACTCCTTGGAATCCTGCCCCAAACTGGAGATATTCTTAGCTGTGAGTCTCCTGTCTTGAACTAGGTAGAAAGAAAGGCTGGAGTCTAAAAGGAATAAATGGAATTCTCTAAATAGTTGCTTGATTTTCTTTTTGAAATGTTCAAATATTTATACACTATTTTCTGGGTTGTTGTTTTTTTCCAGTTCTGTGAGGTAGTCAATATTATTTGAGTTTTTATTTTTTGTTATTAGTTAAATTTATTCATTTATTTTACATCCGGGCTATAGTTTCCCTTTCCTGCTCTCTTCCCATTCCCCACCCCTATCTATTCCTCCTCTGTTTCTGTTCATGTTATTTGATTTTAATGGGTGTGAGACCGCAGAGGATGCTGGCATATTGCCAGTTTGGAAAGGGCATTTGGAAGGAGGCGTCACAGGCATCTCTGTCTATAGCCCCGTCTCTTTGACCATTGACTCTCAGCCTTTGTTGCAATTTGCCCATTGGATGGCAAGACCTGAGAATATCACAAACCACACAGCACACACCAGGCTTCTCCCACGTTTGTATCTAGATCAATGTGGTTTAAACAAAAGCAAGCTAGTAGTTAATATATGATCTTACTGTTAACTGATTTCAGTCTAAAATAATTTCTCTTAGCAGCTAGGTAAGAAAACAAAAGAAAAACATTCTGGGATTTTAACTCAATGGGTTATTTGAACATCTAAAATAGATGTTCTCAATGCATATTATTCTTAAATCCCAAGGCAACATAGTTGCAGAATGTTGGCTCTTTTCCCAGCTCCCCCACAGATGTCAAGCATTTAGACACCGAAGTGACACAGCAGGACACTGATACCTCTGGACCCACACCGTGTCATTGCCATTGTGCTGCTGTCAGAAGACTCCATTGTCCACTACCATCACCCCCTCCCAGGTCCTGTCTGGGCTTGCTTGCACATCTTCTGGCTAGTAACTCCCATGTGTTCCGTGTCATGAGTGGTACCAAGGTTACCTTGGCAACCAAGCCAGCTCTGGTTTCAAAACCTCACTTGCTACATCATAAATTTAAATAGCAGAGTTGACACCTAGTTACATGTCTGTCATAGAAATAAAGTTCTTCGAATGAGTCTCCTCACAGCTGTATGCCTTGACAGGGAAGCTGAAGGCATCAATTAGAACAAAAATATAATATGTTCTTCACATACATGCACACACACACACACACACAGTAGTCCTCAACTTGGACAATGGATGTATTTGTTTAAGTCATTGTCTGAGATGCTGAACCCCGCATATTATTCTCACTATGCCAAAATTCTCTGGTGGCTTCATCTTACGATCAGAACAGAGCTTATAGTAGGACTCCATTAGATACCCAATATAAACAGGATGATGAGTGATAGAAAACTAAGCTTGTAAAATAAAAAAAAAAGTAATATTCGGAGGCTTCTTGGCTTTACTGGATACTGTTATTTACGCTGATTGGAAGTAAGACTGATCACAGACTATTCTAGTGACTAAATGAGAATCTCAAAGACAAGATGTGCCTGCTTCTCATTTACGTATTTATGCATATTTTTACACCGATTATTTACATATTATTTAGCCTCCAGGAACCTTTGGTAATACCTTCACATTGAGATGATTCTCACCATTCAGAACAACACGGTCACCTGCTTTGAGTCCTGGGTTTTCTTTTGCGATGTGAGAACATCTTAAACTCGGGAATTTTGCCTCTGTTTGCTGCGGTCTGTTGCAATCTTTTTCCTGCAAATACAAGGAAAGACTCCACTTGAGAATTACATTTAGTGCGAGCACCCTGCCGCACTCTGCATCAGAGGTGGCTCTTCTCAGAAATTTTGTGGCCGCCTGCACATATTTCTTTCCATTGATATACAGGAAGAAAAGCTCATTAATGATTTAAGAAGAGGATTTTTGTTGATTCATAGACTTGCTTCTTCCCATTACATAAACAATAAAGGCAATGAATTAACATCTCATAAAATCACGAGTTTATTGCTGAGTTTATTTGCAAGAATGTCTTGACTCCCCGAGCATAAACATTCCTGCTCTCACTTCCCCTGCCTGGCTGTTCTAAAAAGGAGCACTCGGCATATTTTAGCCTAGAAGGGAGGTTTATTTTCCTGCTTGCCAGCGACCATCAAGCACCATATTTGAGCAACTGTCTCATACAGCAATTCTCTGACTTCTAGAATGGTAAGTTTACACTATAAAAAATAGAAGCTCCCAATGTCAAATTTCAGCAGAAGCCCTCCCCTCCCCTTCCTTCCCTGCTGGGTATCACCTGTAACATGGGAGGGGCCGAATCCCATGTTTTCTGACCGTCTAAGTCCTCCACTGACTTCATCCTCTTGCTTTACACCTAGTTTTAAAAAAAAAAAAAAAATCCAAATTCCTGCCAAGTCAGGGTTTCTCTGTTTGGAAGCAGATAAGGGGACGTGCTTCGTATCTGTGTGTGTGAGAGCAAGAAGGGCCGACATCCTTCTTTGTATTTGCTGATGTCATGCGGCAAATACTGCTGACATCTCCACCGGCTGTTCGCTTTCTCTCATGGGGTCGGACATCTTCGCCTTTGTGTTTTATTCAGGGGGTAAAGTGGGGGGGGGTGTCTTGATCATTTCCTTTTATCTTGCAACTATTTCTCATGAGCAGAAATAGTTCAGCATGTGGAAATTCCAGAACGGAACCCCTTTGGATAGCCATCTCTTGGGAAAGTCACTTCACGGGAACCCCCGGGCACATCCGCATTCCATGGCGAGGTGTGAAAACGAGCCACGAGGCTGCGACAGGGCTGGGATGTGGGGGCTAAGCAGGCTGTCTGCATGACTCATAGATGTGTTTACTATCCAGCCCCTTTTTTAAAAATATATATATATATATATATTGTTTCAATTGTGACGTGATGGTGTTGGATAAGAGGGGAGAGAGAGGGACCGTAACAGAGGGCTAGGGAGACACGGGGAAAGGTGATGTGAGCCTGGTCTGTGGTTGCCTTTCAGGTCTGATGTTGTGGTCCTCTGCTTTTCAATCGCGAACCCCAACTCCCTAAATCATGTGAAAACCATGTGGTATCAAGAAATCAAGCACTTTTGCCCTCGAACACCTGTCGTCCTGGTCGGCTGCCAGCTAGACCTCCGCTACGCCGACCTTGAAGCTGTCAACCGGGCCAGACGCCCCTTAGCAAGGTAAGCGGAGGACCCCACCTTCAGCTGGCTCCTCAGTGAGGAAGTAGTTTACAGGCAGCTTAGATTTTCCGTGGTCACTGAGACTACACCTATCGGTCATAGACTTTTGCAAAGTTTGTCAGCCATTTTGTCATGAAGCGAGTGTCCTGATGTCTCCCCAGCCTCACCAGGGTCACAATCCAGTCACATCAAAGGGTTGGCCAGTACTTGAAGGGAATTTCACCATAAGAAATGGGGCATATGGAAATGCTTTGGATGAAGGACTATATTTGAGTGAATTCCTATACAAAATATTAGCTACCCAGGATGGTGCCGTTCTTAAAATCATGCCTATTTAGAATAAAATCAACTAAGGCTCAGAATGATCGGCCTCAGTTATTGGCCAGTATTACATCCCAAAAGAGGTGGGCTTTCATTCCCACGACCACGCATCTAGATTGGTTTTGGTGTTGTTGTTAGCGTTTTTTCTGGCTTCTGGTGTTTTGTGCAATACTGTAGAGTGAGCCCAAGGCCTTCCACTCTCTAGGCAGACATTCTACCGCTGAGCCATATCCCCATTCCTCTTGTTACTTTTTATTTAGAGCCAGGCAAGGTCTCACTAAATTTTTTAGGCTGATCCGGAGCTTATTCTGTAGCACGGCTGAGGTTTGAACTTGTGACCCACCTTCTTCAGCTTCCTGAGCAGCTGGGATTACAGGCCCATGTTACTAGGACTGGGCCAGTGTCCAGTTTTTAAAACATGTACAGCACACTCCCTTGTAATCCCAGCACTTGAGAAGCAGAGGCAGGAGGATCTCCATGAGTTTGAGGGCAACTTGATCTGTGTAGCAAGTTCAAGGCCAGCCAGAGCTGTGCAGTGAGACCCTGCCTCAAAAACAAAACAAAAGCAAACACTTGAAAATCAGGAGTGGAGAGATGGCTCAGCAGCACTGGCTGCTCTCCCAGAGGTCCTGAGTTCAAGTCCCAGCAACCACATGCTGGCTCACAACCGGCTCTAGTGGGATCTGATGCCCCCTTCTGGCATAAAGTTGTCCATGCAGATAAAGCACACGTGTATATATAAAATAAATACCTAAATTTAAAAAAAAAAGAAAGAAAGCAAACAAGACTTCTTAAATGTGTCTAATCCTTATGTTAACAAAGTATCAAAACTGTTTTTTAAAAAATTAGAGGGTATTTTTTAGTACATGCACAGTGGGGAAACCAATTTCAGAAAGAATTTTTTTAAACCTATGCTCTCAGAAGTTATTCTTGTATAAAACAATTTTGTCTGTTTCACATCCATATTCTCTGCTGAAGAACAAAATTCCCCCAAAGCTCTGATAGCAATGCCTCACTTCAGTATTTACCTAACTGGCTGACACAAGCCTTCTCTGGGCCCCCCCCTTTTTATGCTATTGCTGTGACAACGTATGAGGAGACAGTTGATGGTGCTCCCCATACATCCCGGACGAAACTGTTGAGAGCATCTCCTGCTCGGTCTCCACAATCCCTCCGTTCCTACATGCCTGGACTAGAAATGGAATGTTCAGAATCACCAGGGCGTGGGGGTGGGTGGGTGAATGGAGAGGGTGGCAGAACGGGCCAACAGCAGATAGGACCGTCCCTTACACAGATGGACTTAGAGAGTCTTTATGAAGTTAGGGCATTAGAGCTAATCAATCAGCAAATTTCAAGTCAGCTCCAAGGACAAAGATCACACAAGGCCCACGGGAAGAGGCTTAAAGTCAAACCTTTTTCCCTGGATCTTTCCATCCTTGTCAGCACCCTGAGGTGTGACCTCCCTCCCTCCCTCCCTTCCCTTTCTCCCTCTCTCTTTCTCTTCCTTTCTCCCTCCCTCCAGGTCTTCAAATCCAAATTCCATTCAGTTTTATCATTGCTCTCCTGGACCGGGGCCTGGGAAGCATATGACTTTTGATGTCAAAGGCAAAGTATTTTAGATCAACTTTTAAGAGCATTTTTTTTTTCAGATCGAGCATGTGTTTCTTGAAGACTTGTAGCAAATCACATCTTGTCGGTTCTGGAATCTTTCCCTGGTTATGTCACAAGCCCAGCACTGCACTGCTTATATTGGCCTTCCTGGGTTTGATTAAATTGTAAATGAGTTTTGTGTGCCAGACCAAAAGGGTGTGGGCTTTGTTCCGCCGGCTTTGTGGAAACAGGAGAAATTAACACAGAGTTGAAGGCTCGGCCGTAGCCATGCTATCTTAGTACTTTTCCTGCAGTGATGGAACTCTGAGCTTCAAGTGCAAATTCTGAAGAGAGGCTGCCTTAGTCAGAGCCATTGCTGTCAAGAGACACCATGACCGCAGCAACTCTGATAAAGAAAACATTTAACTGGGGTGATTTGATTGCAGTTTTCAGAGGGTCAGTCCATTATCAAAATGGCGGGGAGTTTGATGGCATGCAGGCAGATGTGGCTCTGGCTGCATCTCGGCTTGCAGGGAACAGAAAGGCTAGGTCTCCTGAGCATAGAAAACCTCAAAGCCCGCCCCCCACAGTGACACACTTCCTCCAACAAGGCCACACCCACTCCAACAAAGCCACACCTCCTAATAGTGCCAGTCCCCATGAGATTATGAGGGGCCAATTACCTTCAAAGTACCGCAGAGGCCTACTAAGAGACTCACGTACCAGCCCAAAGAAAAGATCAGTGACGGCCTGATGGAAAGGAGGGGAGGGGACTACATGAAAGAGGATTCATAGATCCAATAGTAGGTTCTATTCGTGCCGTAGTCAGACGGATTGAGCTTCCTGCCTCTGTTTCTTCTTGCTACAGAATGAGAGCAGAACTTTAGAGAACTCTCAGATGGCGTAAGTGGATATATTATATGAAGTTCTAAAAATGAAATATGAGTGATGGAGATGGCCATGGCACCAATACCGTTTATCAAGCATCAAGAACAATGCTAGGCCTTTTCATTACCGTAGTTAAACCTCTCCTTTAAGGGCCCCGTGCTCTCCAAAGATGGAAAACTAAGGCTTCAAGGGGTTAGACATCTTGCTCAGGACCTCATGGATAGCAAAGGCCAATCCTTTTGTTATCTCAGTTACTGCTAACAGAATATGTTTTCCTGTGGTAATAAATCCTTTATCTTGCAGTATCCATTAACTATGAATTTTCGGGACCCTTACAGAATTTTAAATGTAAAAATTTAAGAAGCAAATGGGTTTTTAATTGTCTGATTCAACTAGGAATCTAGAAATTTAGACACTATGCACCACCGGCCGGGCAGTGGTGACTCACGCCTTTAATCCCAGCACTCTGAAGGCAGAGGCAGGCTGATCTTTGTGAGTTTGAGACCAGCCTGGTCTACAAGAGCTAGATCCAGTGCAGGCTCCAAAGCCACAGAGAAACCCTGCCTCAAAAAAAAAACAAAAAAAGAAAAAAAAAAGAAAAAAAAGTTCATTAAATGTATTTTCTTGTAATTCTCTTATTTCAGGCCCATAAAGAGAGGTGACATTTTACCCCCAGAAAAAGGCCGGGAGGTGGCAAAGGAACTCGGCATCCCTTACTACGAGACCAGCGTGTTTGACCAGTTTGGCATCAAAGATGTGTTCGACAATGCCATTCGCGCAGCCCTCATCTCCCGCCGGCACCTGCAGTTCTGGAAATCCCACTTGAAAAAAGTCCAGAAGCCTCTGCTTCAGGCGCCCTTCCTACCTCCGAAAGCCCCTCCCCCGGTCATCAAAGTCCCTGAATGTCCGTCCACGGGGACCAGCGATGCCGCCTGTTTACTGGACAACCCTCTGTGCGCCGACGTCCTCTTCGTTCTCCAGGGTCAGGAGCACATCTTTGCGCACCGCATTTACCTCGCTACCTCTTCTTCCAAATTCTACGACCTTTTTCTAATGGAGTGTGAGGAATCCCCTGGTTGGGATGGAGGAGCTGGTGAAGAGGTGCCATGCAGGGATTGTCAGGGGCGGGTACAAAGCATTAGCCCAGCCGAGGAAAGGGAAAAAAGTCCCCAGAGGACTCCTCAGGCTGGCCCAGGGGCCTCTTCAGACCAGGACCTGTTGGAGAGTCTGACTTTGCAGACCGAAGCCTCGGGTTCTGAGGCACAGGCCCTGTCCGGCTGGAGCAAGGGGTTTGTCAGCATGCACAGGGAAATGCGGGTCAACCCCATATCGAAGCGGGTAGGCCCAGTGACCGTGGTCAGGCTGGACGCGTCGATGCAGTCGGGCCCTTTCCGGACCCTGCTGCGATTCCTCTACACGGGGCAGCTGGATGAGAAGGAGAAAGATTTGCTAGGACTGGCTCAGATGGCCGAGGTCCTGGAGATGTTCGACCTGAGGATGATGGTGGAGAATATCATGAACAAGGAAGCCTTCATGAACCAGGAGATCACGAAAGCCTTCCACGTCAGGAAAGCCAACCGGATCAAAGAGTGTCTCAGCAAGGGCACGTTCTCAGGTGAGCAGGGCCCCAGCGAGCCATCCAGGCCTTTGTGCCAGGTGGGGGTGGGGATCATCAAACGCTAGCTAGACTGAGCTTGAGAACGAATAAAGATAATTATCAAAGTTAATCCTGATCAGACCTAAGAGGTAGTCCTTCTACCTTACAGACATTGAGAAGCAAGGGCCCTGAGAGGCCAGGTCACTTTGTCAGTTAAGTGGCGACAGTGAGGACAAGAACCCTAGCCTTGCCACTTCAGAGACCTAGTCCCTCAACCTCCTGTGCTCAGGGTAGATCAGGTGACCCTGAGCCTCTCTCCAGGGGCTTGACGCTTGAACTTCCTGCCTCTGGGATCTATCTGTTTTCCGACCAGTGCCCACTGTTCCATTCTTCTCCATTGTCCCTGCATCTCTGGTCCTAAGGTCACTGAAGTCCCAGAGGCAAGTTATATTACCACTGCCATCGCCACCACCACCACCACCACCACCCCCACAGTTCCCTGATCTGTGCCCCTGTACTCCTGAGTCCTGATCTCTCTTCTTTCATCTTGAGTAACTGTGCCACACACACACAGCCATTGGTGTCCTTCCAAGAGCAAACTCCCTAGAGACTGCGTCCGGTCTGTTTTAATGACCTTTGCTTTGTTCTGTCTGTAGTGCATGTATACTATTTTTATTCTAGAGTCTTCGTCTCGGGACGTGGGTGTGGGCGGGAGTGGAAGCGGACTTCACTGCACAAGTTGACTTCCTGAGCTCTGTTTACCGGGCTACCTCTATTTTCGTCCCTGCCTCCCATAATCCCTGCCACGGCACTAGGCATTCATATTCCGTGACCTGATACTGAGTCACTCTATTCATTTTAAAGCAAGGAGTGGGTAACATTTACTACAAACATTGGTTGCCATGGTGCGGAAGCAGCTCTGCGCGTTACTGAAAAGAATGTGTTGCAAATACGCGCTCCATTAACTGGTAGGCGTGAAAGCTGACTAGATCCCTCTCTAACTGCCCAGGTGAGCCAAGCAAAAATGGGGGTCCACGTGGGGCTCCTTTACGAAAGAGAAGCCCTGCCATGTCACTCAGGGGTGACTGAGACATCTGAGGTAGATAATGGATGGCATCAGGACGTTGTTCCGTTTTCTTAGCTGCAATCAGTCATGATACACTTCCTTAAGATGTGTTCTTAAGAATTTCATGATAAAAAAATTGGAAATGAAGTGTTACCTTTAGTACACACACACACACACAGAGAGAGAGAGAGAGAGAGACACATACACAGAGACACAGACAGATAGACAGACACACACACACACACACACACACACATATATATATATATATATATAGAGAGAGAGAGAGAGAGAGAGAGAGAGAGAGGAAGGGAGGGTAGGTATGTAGGACACTTGAGGTTAAACAGTAACAAGCGATAAACAAGTCTTGTATATGCTGAACATCCATCCCCAGAGCCTGAAAAATCCAAGACCCAAAATGCTCCAAATTCCAACTTATTGAGTGTCAGTGTGTGGAAAACTTCCTGCCAGTCTTGACAGGACAAAATTAAAGTAACAACATGTATCCCAGTCACTGGTCACAGTGGTCCCGAAGCAAGCAATCGTGAATGTTAGTTAATTTAAGAGGTTATCTTACAAAGGTACAGTGGCCTAAACAATGAACCATGTTGATTGAAATCACTCATAGGCTGTGTATACAAGGTTATCTGAAACATAGGCGAATTCCATGTTTAAATTCACCTTCCAGCACCAGGATTGTCATTATGGATGTGTAAATGTGTCAACCTCTGTACAAACCCCAACTCTAAAACAAAGAAAGATCATCCTCTCCTTTCTGCTACTTCCTGCCCCTGAGAATTCGTGTTATGCTCCCTCCTTGATGTAGGAGCTGGAAGTCTAGGAAGCACGGATTGGAGCAGGATGGGTAGACCTGGGAGTGGGAGCGAGAGATACAGTCTGATGGATGTACACGGAGCAGAAGGTTGGGGTGAACCCCCATGCAAAAGAGGTTCACAGTTTTGTTTCCTCCATCTTTGGCAGATGTGACGTTTACCTTGGATGATGGAGCCATCCGTGCCCACAAGCCGCTATTGATCTGTAGCTGCGAGTGGATGGCCGCCATGTTTGGGGGGTCCTTTGTGGAAAGCGCCAACAGTGAGGTACGTGTGCCTCGGAAGCCCAGAATGCCCCCCTTCTAGCAGCTCCGTGAAACAGTCCCTCAGGCTGAGCTTCAGGGTGAAGTCACACTTGCTGTGTGAGGAGCAGGAGGCTGTTGGTCACTACAGAGTGAGATCATGAGGTGCTTAGGACGCAGGCTCACACTTTCCTTCCTCTCAGGAGTCATGACTGGCCATACTCCCTTTACAAACGTCAGCAAGGCAGACGGGGTACCATCAAAATCAAGGACAAGAGCCTGTCTCCTCTGGGGAAGTAAAAAGATCCTCAGTCAATGGAGAGCCAGCACTGTCCTAAACCAGACAGAAGACCTTACCCAACCCAGTGGCTGGGTCTCGGGCATGCCATCCGCAACCTGATGAGTGTTTCTAGTGATGCCCGCAGTCCAGCTGTGAGTCACAGCACTGGAGGCTCAGCCCCAATCTTCCCACCTTGCTGGGGGGACTGGGGTGGCTAAGAGTGTTTGTTTGGGGTAAGGGAGTGAGAGGTGCTGCTCTGGGCACACTTTTCAAAGAGTGTGGGTCCAACAGAAGCAGAAGAGTCCTACCCTCCAGAAGAAAAAACTTAGACTGTCTTAGGCCGCGTCTCAAAGACTCTGTCTATACAAAACTGCTGGAAAAAAGGAAAATCCATTCAGGCGTTTCTAACTAAGTGTAGGTGGAGCAAACACTTCTGTTGAGTTTTGCAATATCCTTAACATCTCTTTTTTTTTTCTTTTTTCTAAAAAAATAACACGGGGACACCCCATCAAGTTTATTGTCCCTAGGAGCTAGCGCTGCTTAGCTCAGCATCTCTTACAACTTTTCAAAAGAAATACTAAAAACAAAGAGTAACTTTTCCAAAGGGGTGCTCCCAGGGGTGCAGCAGAGCACTCCCACGGTGCCCCGGGAGCCTGCATTTGCATCTCCAAGTAGGGAAACAGAATCCTAGAATCACAAGCCAGGAATGGCTGGGACTGAGAAGGTCATTGGGCCATTCCCCCCTGCTTCCAGAAAGAAACACAGCTGCTGCCTAACCAGACCCCAGAAAAGAGCCCTGCCCTTTGGGATGGGGGAAGACTTCAGAATTATCCCAGGGTCTCTTCTGGCATCCTTAGGAAATCAGGAAGTTCTTTGATTTGCTAAGTCTCCCTCCAGTGTGCTCAAAGGGATGAGAAGCTTAAAGGGAGGCTTTGAAGCTGCACAAAAAAGTCAGGCCCTCCCCGTACCCCCCACCCCGCAATCCAAACCCTAACTCTTCACCCCAAGGCCGGATGGCCTGGAACAAGTGACTTCTGCATTCTGAGTCTCCCTCAGTAAAGCAGTCAATCAATCATGACCCGGATGTGAGGCGTGAGCGTCTGTATCTATGAAGTAATTCCTAAGCATTTAGTCCAGGCTAGCCACCACAGACTGGTTGACACAGATGTGGATGGGAGACTTGCCTTCTGACAAGAAAGATCGCGGTAGTTCCCCCTCCATCTGCCCACCCCTCCGCCATGATCGGCCTTTTCTGGTGTGTGTCCCTATCTGTCAGCCCCACCACGCCCGCTGTTGGTGTCTTTATGTGAGTGGAGCCTAATGCTCAAGGTCAGGACCCCAGGCTCAGAGCAACAGTGTCAGCGCTGACCCAAGGGACGCTAATCCCCTTTATCCCTTCACAGAAGGGACCTCTAATCTCTGCAGATTAACATATGCAGCGAAGGTAACCAAAACAAAACCAAGCAGTGCGTGGGTGAGCACGTGCGCACACATACACACACACACACACACACACACACACACACACACGCACGCACGCACGCACGCACGCACACACATACCTTACATGGCGACTGACCCACCGGAAGTGGCCACTGGTTCAACAGGATTCTGAAAGGAACCTGGGTCCTAGCCCTCCCCTCTGAGGACTGAAGCTAAAACTAATGGGACAGAGCACGCACGCACGCACGCACATACCTTACGTGGCGACTGACCCACCAGAAGTAGCCACTGGTTCAACAGGATTCTGAAAGGAACCTGGGTCCTAGCCCTCCCCTCTGAGGACTGAAGCTAAAACTAATGGGACAGAGACTGCAGCCACTGGGGATTTTAAAAAAAAGACCACTAACCAAGTCACCAAAATTTCACGAGCCCTAGCAATGCCATCCACTGGTGACATACCCACTTCCTGTCCCTTCCCTCTGTTTCTAAAAGAGACCATAAGGGGTGCTCATGAACTTTTATCTCAGTGTGGCTGTGACCTGGGGCCAGCGGCCAGCCTTCTCTTAAATCTGCTTCCTCAGCTATTAAATGAGAATGACAGGTGAACATTCTTGCAAGGGCAGGCGAAGCATGGAGGTGCATGAGCCATGCCTGGAGCATATAGGTAATGCCCAGCAAATGGCGTCACCCCATTAAATTCTTTCACTGAGGGCAAGGGCACTCGTCCCATAACAACTCTAGATTCTAGGTCATCTTTTTAAAGTTGTTAATTTTTTTATTGAACATTTTATGATTTATTTTTGTTTTTTTAATATGGGTGTTTTGCCTGCATGTGATGTCTGTCTGTGTACAGAGGTCAGCAGGGGATGTCAGATCTCTTGGAACTGGACTTAGAATTGGTGTCAGCCATCGCACGGGTGCTGGGAATCCAACTCCAGTCATCTGCAAGAGCAGCCGGTGCTCTTGCCCACTGATCCGTCTTTTCAGCCCTTCTCGGTCATCTTTCAAGTCTGTTTTGTCTTGGGGAACTCTGACATAGCCCCTGAAATTCAGCCCTTATTTTTCAGGGTACAAAAAGGACCTCTATACACATATATCTAGGAAAGAAGACAGTGAGCCATGAACGTTAGATTAAATTTTATCATTTAATATAGAAGCAGACATTTCTATTTTGCTTTTTTTTTTTTTCTTCATTACTTTTAAAGTACCAGTAAGCCTCATTCCTTCCTTCTGAGGTACTCAGCAAACCCTTCACTTCAGATGCTTGCCGGGTCATGGTCAGCGGTGGGCTAGCTCTAGAACACTTGCTCACCCTGTGTGAGACTGGCTCTAATCACAAGCCTAATGGTCTGCGCTCATCTTCGCAATGACAATGTCAAACCAACTAAAGAGGAATGCAGGCACTGATGGCGGAGGCATTCTCCTCTTTGGGTCACTCCAAGCGTTTTCTCGAGTCGCTTTGAAGGAATAGGTTGCAGACGTCATGCTCCATCTCTTGTGGCTCTGCACTTGGATTATTATGCTCAAGGGCTGCAAGTAGATCTCCCCATTGTTAGATGGTGAACTATAAGCGTGGAGATCACAGAAACAGGATTTGGATTTTGTTTTGCTTTGTAAAAAGCCATCAGCCCTGAGGGGAAAATGCATGTTATGAAAGTGTTTTGTGTTTCTTCTCATGTGTTGATTACCCCTAAAGGGTCCCTAAGATGATCTGCCAAAATGAGTCATCCCTTCAAAGGTGTTGACATCATCTTAGCGAAAGGGAAGCAGCTGGCCTCTGGCGATTACACACAGCAGAGCCCTCTGAGGACCGCTGGGAGCCAGGGCCGTGCTCACTGGACTCTCATCTCCTGTTCCCAGAAGCAGCCCCTTGTCACATCTGTGTTTCCGATGCCCATTTTATCTTTGCTGAGCAGCCTGGCAAGCGCTCTAAGCACACAGAGCCAAGGGAATCTGAGAGGTTTCAAAACCCAGCCTCAGCGAAGAAGTAACGTTGGCATGCATTCTGAACTCTTCCTGAGTCACAGATGAGGAATCTGAGGGTCAGAGAGAGTGGGTGACTTACGGAGGGCCACACAGTACTGATTGGTGTGCCCCTGGGTCATGTCTTTGCATACCTCAGGGCCAGCCCACACACTCTTACCCTGTCCCCTAAAGACACACTGCACACCCCCATTTCTGAAAGAGCAGATCCCCATAGCAGATGGCACACGCTCTCTGCCCTGACGACTGAGATCATAGCTCTTAACGTTTTATAAAACACGGGTGTTTTTACTATAAAACAGGTCAAATATGAAAGTTTGGCACCTTAGCATTCAAGAATGCAAAAACACCATTCTAGAGAAAAAAATTTCACCATGTGTTTACATACCTAGAGGAGCCTGTGGCTCCTGTCAGCTTGTTGTTGGTACTGTATCAGTGCATATACCTTTAAACATAGACGTGTGTGCAAGCAAACACACAAGTATGCCCAAGGTCAGATGCACAGTAGAAGAAATTATTGCTGTGCAGCATAGCTAGGTGAAGGGAATGAACAGCGCCGTGCCATCATGGGCACATCACAGATGAACCAGCGTGTGTGGTTACAGTCTATCCCGGAAACCAAAGGTGATGGGGATTTGCCCTCAGACTTTGGGACTTTATTTAGGGGTTGATTATGCCTTCCATATAATTAAGAGATGNGGATCTTGGGTTGTTGCACGCCTTTGGAGAAGTGCGGGATCCAGGGTCTGGTATTGTAAATCTGTTTGTATTCTTTACCCCTATTAAAGTATATATCTTAAATATAGCTAGCTTGGGCGATAATTTATTAAATTCAGCAGCACAAAGAGACAGGAGAGGTGGAAGTGCCAGCCGCAGCAAGCGACAGTCTTAGCTTGGGGCTGTTTTAAGATCCTAATACCAGTTTTGACTCCTCGCACTCTGTCGTCACAGAGGCTATGCTGGGGACTGGACATGATGATCAGTAGTGACGAGCCAGGTGTTTATTCACCACATCATCCTTGTTTTTGATACCTGTGTCTGAGAGCAGGGGACAAGCTGCTTCATGTTTCTAGAAGTTTGTTCGGAGCCTTCCTCCATGAGATGTGGAAAAATAACTCTACCTGGAAGTAGATTCTGTCTCTGATGTGGCCGGGGACTACCCAGGAGGATAACATCAAAAACAGCAATAGTTTTACTCTGGGAAGGGTCTTCCATGAGCCCACGTAGAATGTGAAGGAGATAACATGCATGCGTGCGTGTTCAGGTGCAACAGGCTCTCTTTGTATGTGCTTATATATGAAGTGACTAATCCTACAGCACAGATATAGTCATGTGTCTATAAAGACAGAACCGTACATAATGCATGCATATATAAGGATATATATACATATATGTGTACATATATTTGGGGAGGTGTGTTTCTATATGCTGTATCCTGTTTTGTTAAGCATCAGAGTAAGAAGTCGATAATGATTCATCCTTGCAAATTAGAACTGTAGTTCCCAGAACTGCTTGTGAGAGCCAAGGCTTTATCTCTCTGCAACCCAAAGCACTGGCATAAGGAGACTCCAGGTTGCGCAACTTCAGAACTGCGCTCCCTAGGTTTAAATCCCCGTCATTGCTGACTAACCAACCCTACAACCTCGGGCGTGAAACTTAGCCTCCTTGACTGCCGTGTCCTTGTCCATAAAACAGCAAAATTAATAGTCTTTTCTTCTGAGGACAGATGTAAGAATCATATTAGGCCGGGCGGTGGTGGCACACGCCTTTAATCCCAGCACTCGGGAGGCAGAGGCAGGCGGATCTCTGTGA
This sequence comes from Dicrostonyx torquatus, assembly GCA_028555095.1. Taxonomy (NCBI): domain Eukaryota; kingdom Metazoa; phylum Chordata; class Mammalia; order Rodentia; family Cricetidae; genus Dicrostonyx; species Dicrostonyx torquatus. The sequence goes on along the minus strand of JAQHUG010000050.1, from coordinate 6,573,416 downwards.
GTTCGAGACTAGCCTGGTCTACAAGAGCTAGTTCCAGCACAGGCTCCAAAGCCACAGAGAAACCCTGTCTTGAAAAACAAAAACAACACAAAACAAAAATAAGAATCATATTAGGTGGTGTGTACAGAAATCTGGACACAGAATCTTCTATGTGGCTTCTTCTAAGCGACATTCCGGTCCAAAAAACAAGAGCGCCTCTCTGTACCCTGTCAGTCCCCACCCTGCAGAGTGTCCTAGTTGGGGTTTTATTGCTGTGATGAGACACCATGGCCACAGTGCTTCCTATGAAGGAAAACATTCACTTGGGGGTAGCTTACAGTTTAGAGGTTTAGTCCATTATTGTCATGGCGGGAAGTATGGCGGCCCACAGGCAGACATGGTGCTGGAGAGATAGTTGAGAGTTTTACATCTTGGTCGGCAGGCAGCAGGAAGAGCAGGTAAGCCTCTAGGCCTGACTTGAGCTTCTGAAGCCTCAGTGCCCACCCCAGTGGCACACTTCCTCCAACAAGGCCACACCTCCTCCAACAAGGCCACACCTCCTCTAACAAGGCCACACCTCCTCTAACCAGGCCACACCTCCTAATAGTGCCACTCTTATGAGCCTGTGGGAGCCCTTTTCATTCAAATCACCCCACGGAGTTAGCGAAGAGCTGAAACACAGTGTGTAACCCCACTGATCTGTGTCCCCCTCCTCCACATAGGATGGAGGCCTGAGGTCATTCCCTGGCCTCTTAGAAAGTATAATGTGTTAAAAAAAAAAAAAAAGGCTCCAGACACATGGGACAGAGGTTGTGGGCATCCTGCAGGGGATCATGCCCCGCATTCAACCCAAACTGTGTCTCCAGGTGTACCAGGCAGGAGTCCTTTGACTACTCTGCAGAGACCCAGTGATATATATCCGTTGTTCTGGCCCGCGTGCTTGTGGAGAAAATACTGAAGTATAGACACCATGCTGGCAGACACTGAAGGGTCATCAGAATGCAGCATGTCCCTGTGCCGCTAGTGTGGTCATAGCCACCTGAGAGAGGGGCTCCGGCCTGTCTATAGCAGTCCAGCTAACAGCTCCCTATACATGTCACAGACTCCACAACGGAGTATCTTCAGGTTCTTGGCAGGAAGGGCCCATAATGTCATAATGCATTTATGACCCATTTGTCTGATTTATAGGCCCAAATAGCCATTTAAAACATTCCACACGAGGCTCTGTCAGATAGCAACGCTCTCCTGCACCTACAAATCAAACCGGTAGGTTTACAGCCATAAATACCGAAAGGCCCTCTCAGCACAGCTTCGGAGCCATGCCTGCAGTGGGCCGGCATCAGGTCACGTGGTCGGGATGTTTTATCAGCCCCATAGCGTGCAGGTGCACAGTCCCCGGTTCCTGCAGCCGCACTGAGCCTTCTGTACACTGTTGCAGGTGCATCTCCCCAGTATAAACAAGATGTCGATGCAGGCGGTGTTGGAATACCTCTACACCAAGCAGTTGTCGCCCAACTTGGACCTGGACCCCCTGGAGTTAATTGCCTTGGCAAACAGATTTTGCCTGCCACACTTGGTTGCACTCGTAGGTAAGGCTGGTGACTTGGTATCTGGTAGCCACGTTGATTCAAAAAAAAAAAGAAGAAGAAGAAAGAAAAAGAAAAAGAAAATGGCACTTAAACAAATACAAGATTGCCAAGGTTCAGACTCTAATTTCTGTCTTTCTGAACAGAACAGTCCTGGGGTGGGGAGGACCAGCCCATCAGTCAGCCTAATCTGATGCAAGGAGTATCCCTAAACCATTCCCTAAGAGGTCCCGTCAGTTTGGTTGGTTTTGTAAAGGTATGATGGTGGGTTCCTGACTTTGGAGGCCCGCGCTGAATTTTATGTGGACCACAAAATTTGAAATCAAGCTACCGGGTCAGCGTTATTGCAGGACACGGTGCTGCGCACAGGTGTAGCCTTTGAGGAAGGAACATTTAACGGAGCAGTAGAGAACAGAGGATCCGAAGTCATCTCCCCCAGGCTCCCCATCCTGGTCCCTTTGCTTCCCTTGAGCTCTGTATCTCAGCTCACAAGCTGCCACCAAGCTGTGAAGATTGAGTGTGGTGAACATACGAAGTCCTTAGAACATGGGTTGGAACACGGGAAGCATGTGTTTGATTTTGAGCAGAATTTCTTTTTTGTTTTTTTTATTTATTTATTTATTTATTTATTTATTTATTTCTGAGACAGGTTTCTCTGTGAGTAGCCCCGGCAATCCTAGAACTCACTCTTGTAGACCAGGCTGGCCTTGAACTCACAGAGATCCTCCTGCCTCCGCCCCCCCCCTCCCACCAAGTGCTGGGATTCAAGACATGTGCTACCACCACCTAGTTTTTTTCTATTTTCTTAAATCTATTGCTTAAAATGTTCTGACATTGTCAAGTACATTTCGGGAGGGGAAAGAAAAGATTTGGCCTAACTTTGGAAGTCTTTTCTGTAACTTCTACATTTGTTCAGTTGGTAAACTGGAGCAGGTCTGGGTGGAATATATGCATTTAAATCCCTTATTTCAAAAGGTTAAGCCTTGTGCGGCCTTCCCTAGAGGTGGGAGTTAGCAGTCCGGGTGCTTAGCCCGATACTTGCCCGAGTCCCAGAGACACACTGTCGTTTACTGGCCTTCCTCAAGCCTTGGGAGAACTGTCCCATGAGGCTTTCCATCAAACCTGACCGAATAACTGAATCATAAAATGAGCAGAGGACAAGCCAACACGTGCAATACGTACTACACCTTCTAGCAATGACTGTCGCTATTTCTCGGCCCTCCGACACACAAATTACCTGGAAATAGAATTCTCTTTTCTTCTTGATTCTTCCCCAATTTAAAAGAAAGAATTTGCACCCAGGCATGATGGAGCACACCTTTAGTCCCAGCACTCAGGAGGCAGAAGCAGGAGAATCTATTTGAGTTTAAGGCCAGGGTGGCCTACAAAGCAAGCTCCAGGACTGCCTGGGCTACCCAGAGAAAGCCGGTCTGAAAAAAAAAAAAAGCAAAAAGAAAGGGAATAAGGAAGAAAGAAAACCATTTCCCCAATCTACTAAAGCTGTAGATCCAAATGAGTATATTACTTTTCCCTCATTAACTTCGGGAAGCTGTAATGAGAATTCCCTTTTTCAAAAATGTGAGTTCCAAGCCCAGGTGACCATCCGCAGGTTATACACAAGTCCTTTGAAGATAAATTTGATTTCATTTTTCATAGACAAAAGTCACTTAGAGCCAAATCTGCTGAATCTGGTCTGTGTTCTCTATCAGTATAGTAGTGTTTTTACTTAAAAATTAAATCTGACACTGAGAACTTGGGCTTGATTTCTACATGAATGATATTTTTTTAAGTGACCCTCAGAAAGTGTCACTTGTGTGGGAACTCACTCACTCCAGTCCTCTTGCATGATGTTATAAAATCCTGCTGGTACTGATCCGCACACCTTCCCAGCATGGCTCCTTGAGTCACCTGTGGTGGACAGAGTCTGAGCAAAGCCTGGGTCGAGACCCCCTTGGCAAACCTCCATCCCCAAATACATTTCCTTTACAATTCATAACAGCAGCAAAACTACAGCCATGGGGAAGCAATGAAAATAAGTTCAGGGCTGGGGGGTCACCCCAACGCGGTGAGGAAGTGTATCCAAGGGTCGCAGCGTTAAGAGGGTTGAGAACCGCTGGCTTAGACCATCTCTGCCGCAAGTTCCAGGCTCTATTTCTGGACTGGGAACACTTTACCAACCAGTGTTAAATCAATCTCAGAAAGAAAGAAAAAAAAAAGGTGTTGCTGTTCTAGTCATCTCTGATCACTGTGCCAAATACCGGACACAAGCTAACGAAGGAAGGGGCTACTGTAGTTCGTCATGGCAGGGCACGCAGGACAGCAGGGGTAGCCAGCCAGCTGAGCACGCTGCACCAGCAGCCCAGAGACAGAAATGGATGGTAGGGAATCTGTTTTTCTCATTTTCATTCAGTCTGGGAACTCAGCCCGTAGGACAGCACCACCACACTCAGGGCGGGTCTTCCCCCCATGATCAGATCTTCCCAAACCCATCCTGAGAGACACACCCAGGGGAGTGTTTCTGTGGTGAGCCCAGATGCTGTCAACGACCGTCACATTGGTCGTTACTTAGAGAGCCCAGACGACTTCTCGGGGAAACTTAGCTCTAAGTTGTTCTGTAAACCCGTCCAGCTGAGGAGGGCTGGATCAAAGGGAGCACTAACTTGCGCAAAACAAGTGTGTGGGCTTGAGACCACAGAGCCAGGTAGGAGGCGGGCATGCCTGGACAGGATAGACACACCTCAGACAGTGTAGGGTCAGTCCCAGGCTGCTGTAGCATGAAATTCCTGGTATCTCAGTGAATTATTAAAATTACATTAACACCATGCTACAGTCTGTTAAGTACAAAACAGTGTTACCTCTAAACAATGGAGATAGTTTAACCAAATAAATAAATAAAGATTGCTTTAAAAGGAAAAAATAAAAATAAGGCCAACCCACCCTCTCTCTTAATGGATCTTCATGCCTGGGTCCTGATGGAGGTGGTTGATCAAGGTGGTGGGACTCAGGGTCACAGTAGCCGATGCAGTTTTTTCTGATCAAATGACAGTGACATTGGACTCATTGACTGACCCCTCTTTTCAAAGATGGTCACTTGGCAGCATAGGGATTCTGTTTGGCGGTGATTTTCCCACAGTAGAATTTCTCTCTCTCAAAATTGAAGTCAACGCCCTCCAAACCCCAGCAGTTCCTTTGTGCTAGTTGTATGTAGATGCAGTCCACCTGCATGTATGCATGTATGTGCCCTCACCTGTATGTGGGTGCTCATCCACATGTGTGCTCATCCACATGTGTGCTCATGTATGTGGAGGCCCAAAATTGATGCCAGGTACCTTTGCCAATCTTCTCCGTTTTAGAGGCAGGGTCTCTTGCTGAACCTGGATCTCACCAGTTCTGGGTGAGATCAAGTCAGCCATCTTGCCCCAGAGACACCCTCTATCCGCTTCCCAAGGCTCAGATTATAGGCAGCTGGCATACAGCTTGGCTCCTTCAAGGGTTCTGGGGACCCAACATCTGGCCCTCATGCTTGCCTGGCAAGGATTTTGACTGAGCTTCTTGCCACCGTTCCCCGGCCTTCTATCACCCATTTACCCGAGAGTTCATAGATAACAGTCAGAGTCCGTTGCCTTTGCAGCTGCATGAGGTATGACTGGTCGCTTGTGTAGTATGGTCAGTTGCTTGAGTTTTCCTTTGACTTTGCTGAAATAATGTAGTGTGATTCAGGATTGTAAGCCCCAAAACAACCTACCCCCTCTTCCTTAAGCTGCTTCTGGTTGGGATATTTAAGCACAACAGAAAGGAAACTAGGACCACGGACTTCCCCAATATTTAGGATGTCCTTCTGTGGCCAGATGTTGCACCCTCCAGTTTGGCTGCTCCCATTAAGGGAACTTAGGAGAACAGGGCCTCGAGACTCCGATAGGAACTGAGATCCACTTCAGCCTAAAGCTGCCAGTTGCCTCAGCCCCCGGCAAGGTGGTTGGGCTGTCCTTTGATGAAGCTGGCAAGATGGTTGGGCCATCCTTTGATGAAGCTGGCAAGATGGTTGGGCCGTCCTTTGATGAAGCCAGCCTGGAGGACTTCTTTAGCTATGAGGGCAGGGCCCTGGTGGTGCCTCCTTCAGTACAGGACTGTTCTTTATGTGCCGAGGGTCTCTCTTACTTAGCGCCTTCATCAGTGACCTCAGATGGAACTTCTAGGTGACTCTTTATAGCTCCTCATCAGCACTTACTGTGTGCCCAACCATTCATCTATTATGGTGACAGTGTCTTTCTTCAAACCTGGCAAACCAGCCTCTGCTCTCTTATCTCAGCCTTAGTAGAAATGAAGGGAGTTGGCCTTGCTCTAGAGTAGGCGTGGCTGGAATGGCATGGCTAGAATGGGCCTTGCTCTGGAGTGGGCATGGCTGGAGTGAGCCTTGCTCTGGAGTGGGCCTTGCTCTGGAGTGGGCATGACTGGAGTGAGCCTTGCTCTGGAGTGGGCCTTGCTCTGGAGTGGGCCTTGCTCTGGAGTGGGCGTGGCTGGAATGGGTCTTGCTCTGAAGTGGGCATGGCTGGAGTGGGCCCTGCTCTGCAGTGGGCCTTGCTCTCCAGTGGGTGTGGCTGGAGTGGGCCTTGCTCTGAAGTGGGCATGGCTGGAGTGGGCCCTGCTCTGCAGTGGGCCTTGCTCTGAAGTGGGCATGGCTGGAGTGGGCCCTGCTCTGCAGTGGGCCTTGCTCTCGAGTAGGTGTGGCTAGAGTGGGCCTTGCTTTGAAGTGGGCATGGCTGGAGTGGGCCCTGCTCTGCAGTGGGCCTTGCTCTCAAGTGGGTATGGCTGGAATGGGCCTTACTCTGGAATGGGCGTGGTTGGAATGGGCTTTGCTCTGTAGAGGGCATGGCTGGAGTGGTCCCTGCTCTGCAGTGGGCCTTGCTCTCGAATGGGTATGGCTGGAGGGATGATGCAGCTGGGTTGATCTTCTGTCTCTGGGGTTAAAATGACACTTCCTTCCTCACAGTTGAACCTTTAGAAGCATGGCAAGCTTGTTTCGGTATTGTTATATCTCAAGGGGTTAAAAGACTTGAAGAGAGAGAGATTAAGCAGGGAGTATAAGCCTGCCAGTGGGGCAGTCAGGATACACAAAAGGTTTATCTATTAAGCTCACTGTCTCAGGTCCAACAGTGGTGGTGCGTGGCTTTAATCCCAGCACTCAGGAGGCAGAGGCAGGTGGATCTCTGTGAGTTCGAGACCAGCCCGGTCTACAAGAGCTAGTTCTAGGACAGGCTCCAAAGCTACAGAGAAATCCTCTCTTGAAAAACCAAAAAAAAAAAAAACAACTTTGAAGTAGCATAAAAATTGTCAGAATGGGGCACAGAGGCATAAAGTAAGCACATATGATTGGGAAAATAATAAACACAACTTTCAATTCATTAAACACACACACAACAACTACAATTGCAGTAAAGAGAATCTCAAACCGAAAGTGGTCAGCCTGCAGCATAGGGAGCGACCCCAGCCCCCCAGATGCCGTCATCACTGAGAGTTAGACATGCTACACAAAAACGTCATACACCCATGTTAGCCTGGGGCTGGAGACTGCCCAAGCAGAGGCGAGAAACAGTCAGCCCAGCCTCAGAACCACAAAGTATACTCCAACAGCAGGAGCTGGGCACAGGGCAACAGCAGACACACCTCTCAAACTGGAGTTTTATTACTTAGAACCAATATTCTTCCCTGTCTTTGTATTCCAAGAGATGGAACTTGGAATGACCTGTTTGTAACTATTGAGGCTGACATATATGCATTCACATTTAATGTTTTTCAGTGAGGTCTCGTGTAGCCCAGGCTGCCCTCAAACTGCCTGTGTAGTTGAGGAAAACCTTGAATTTCTGATTTTCCTACTTCTCACAAGTGATGGAATTACAGATGTGGGCCACCACAGCTGGTCTATACAGTGCTGGGATCAAATGCAAGTCTTCAGGCATGCTGGGCAAACACTCTACCAAATCAGCTACATCATCAGTTTTTAATTCCTCCAAGTATATGTGGTCCTCTGTCATTCAGTCTTTGCAGTCAAAAGATAAGAAGTCTTGAAGATATGCTCACACAGGACTATGTCTGGACTTAGAGGATCCCATGAACATGCTAGACTTCCCAGAACCACACTGTCTATTAGGACCATCTGCCAGCAATGGATGTCTTCTGTGTCTGTACATTCCAAGGGGGGTAGGCATGTGTGACTATTGAGCACGTAACAGGGCTGGTGTGGTCAATGATCTAAGAATTAATTATCCAAGTTTAAATAGTCACATGTAGCCCATGGTTCTCATCCCAGGTGGAGTCAGGAAGGTCTAGAGAATTCTGACTATTCTAGAAGCGCAGACCAGAGGCCCTAGAAACACGGATGCCTGGGTTGGGTACTGATAAACCATCCATGTCAGTCAGCCCGGGATTCACTTCCAGCATCTGCCCAGAACTGTATCCACCATCTCCTCTTTTCTCAAGCGGTCCTAGACCAACCCCTCCAGGCCAAGGGTGGGAGGTTTAACCCTGTCCTGCTCTCTCTTTCCCAGAGCAGCACGCCGTCCAGGAGCTCACAAAGGCTGCCATGAGTGGAGTGGGCATCGATGGTGAAGTGCTCTCTTACTTGGAATTGGCGCAGGTAGGTTTGTGGACCCTTACCTCCCATCCCTGGTGTGCGTTCCACGAGCCCACGTTAACACTGATAAAAGCATCCCACTGTCCCATCCGTCCAAATACAGATGTTACAGAGGTGTGCCTTTACGCTGGAAAGATCAGAGAGTTTTACAGTTTGGTCAGCATCCCGCCTGCCAGGCTGCCTTTGAAACAAGGACCCCAAGCATCTCTTCCTCCATACTGGTTTGCCCTCCTGAGGCAGTGGTTTCTTATGTGAGAGAACCACTGGCTTAGGGGGAAATGTTGCCTCTCTTTCTTCTTTGAGTTCTTGGACAAGTATTTGGCCAAGAACAGTTTCTAGAATATTCCATAAAGCTCTGCAAGCCCCTCTGCCAATAAACGGTTTACTGAAGGTTCCCTGAGTTTTCTAAGATCAGTTTTGTTAGTATAGGTGTCCATGATCCCTACACAAACATCCGTGCATGTATGTAGACACACACCTCTTCCAGGTCCAAATAAAGGTTGGGTAAGATCCAACTAAAGGTTTAGGCACAAAGATAAACTCTGCCTCAGTTTCCTCATCCATAAGACAGGAGGATTGCAACCCTTGACCTCCCAACCTTACAAGGGGAATCAAGGGGAAAAGGATGTTCAAGAGAAAGCCCCGAAGATGGAAGTTCTCTTCCACTGCAGAACATGCAGGCAGAATGATCTGGTCCCAGCATAAACTTATCAACAGAATATGCAGGCAGAATGATCTGGTCCCAGCATGAACTCATCAACAGTTGTTTACACTCTGGAAGCAGGGCGTTCTAAACTTGTTTTATTTTTTATTTTTTCTTTCTTCCTGTGGAGTTTGGCTTCTTTTGTCCTCTCTCAGTAAGGACAGTGCTAACCAAGCTTTAGGTCAGGCAATTTAAGTGGCCGTTGCCCAATCACAGGAGAGGAGGTGACCTCAGGAAGAGGACAGTGGAACTATGGCAGGTGTTGCTCAGCCCGGCCAAGTGTGGCCACAGGCGATGGCTCAGTTCACAGGGAGAAGGTACACCGGGACTGGGAACAGCCAATTGCCTCGGACTTGAGTCTAGTGCCTTGGATTTGCTTGCTGTGTAGTCCCCAAGTCCGGGGCACCACATCCAGTATATCCGAGCAGCAGATCCACCACGGTCACAGACTCCTAAAACCCAGCCTGAACATTCATCCTGTGAAGACCGGAAGCTGAGGGCAGGTGTGCACTGCAGTAGAAGCTCCACGCCTCATCAGAACCAGTTGTCCAAAATTTGAGGTGTTCGGAGATACCCTCCTCCCCTAATTTGAGGGATAATTTATGACTGGGCTCTATCCATACATATCCTGCATAGAAGAAATTGAAATGGCCCAGAATGTTCTACTGGACAATTCGCTGGAAGTAAAAATGAGACCTTTTTCTGTTTTCCCTCCCAGCTCCTCCCTGTTCTCCCCCACACCCGTGACAGGCTGTGGTGTGATTGCTACTAAGCCTTGACAGACCCTGGCAGGAAGTTAGCATGACGTCTCTGTCTTAGCCTACCTGTTAGCCTTCAAGCCAAAGAGGGTTTCACACACAGTGGAACCCTGATCTTTTGCCCTTGCAATTTCTGTGGTGTAAATTCGCCCACTGTGGCCAGTCTGAACACCAAGACTGAGTCACTGATCTCAAATCATGGGAGCAAGTCATGCAACCAGTTCTCTGAGCTGATGAAAGCCCCCCTTTATGTTCAGAGTTAAACGGAAATGAAGAAGACACTGGAAGGACCAGCCTTCAACCTCCTCCATGATTGGGGTTATGGGTTCTCATCTCCCCAGAGTGGCTTTGAAAACATGAAGAGCCAAGCCTCAGAGAACCATGCTGTCAATCCCAGGTTCCCCATTAGCCAGAGAGATGCCTAGGATGAGAGAAGACGGGCAAGGGTGTCCTGCCGGGTCAGAGGAGACACGGGGGAGTGGACCATCTGGTTTGGGGACCTCAGGCAATCACTTCGACCTCAGCTGCCACCTCCCCAGGCATCTACCCAGAAAAGCTTCCAGATCCTCCCATCTCACCCCTGTGCCTGCTGTTACGTAACCAGAGGGCAGGTACAGGACAGCTGTGGCACGCTGCCTTCTTGCTTTTCGATCTTTGGCCCCAGCAAGCCGAGCTCTGACATGTGACACGGAGTATTCCATTGCCGGGCTCCTTAAACAGAGATGGCATCGTTCTATCTGCCACTGACTGGTACCTTCCAGAGGGCATGCATGGCCACCTATCACCAGAGGGCCAGGGGACAGGCAGGACAAGACAGCCAAGCATACTTGAAACTCTCCGTGTGATACGGCGTTTATTTTGGGGACCGTCTATCTCAGTAGGCAGCGAGGGAAGGAACATGAACACTCTACTTGGCTGACATCAGAGCCGTGGTCAAAGTCAGAACCCTGAGGTCAAAGCAAGAACTTATATTAGTTCTACAGGCTTTTTATATCTCTTCCTTCCCTCCCCCACCCCTATAGTGGTTCTCATTTCTTTGTAGACTTGCTTTAAACTTTCGTATCGTTTAGTGTGTGTGTGTGTGTGTGTGTGTGTGTGTGTGTGTGTGTGTGTGTGTGTGTGTGACACAGCATACATGCTGTGGAGGTCAGAGGAAATGCCAGGGTCAGGCCTCTCCTTCCTCCCCGGAGTCCTGGAGATCGAATTCAGTCATCCAGCTTTGGCAACGAGCACCTTTACCTACGGAGTCATGCCCCTGGCCCATTGCCTTACTTCAGCAAACAGAGCCTGACCCCACTTCTGGTCCCCTTTCCTGCAGTTTCACAATGCCAACCAGCTAGCCGCCTGGTGTTTACACCACATCTGCACCAACTACAACAGTGTCTGCTCCAAGTTCCGCAAGGAAATCAAATCTAAGTCAGCAGGTAAGGGTCAAGGGCATGCATGCGAGTTCCCTGCCATCTGTCCGTTACCCTTTCCAAGCCCTCGGGAGGGACCAGACTCAGTGGGCACTATGTGGTCAGTCCCCCTTAAGTGTGTGGTAGGTCACATATTCAAATGACAAGGATGACAAGGCCCAAAGAATTTTAGTTTTGAGGGGAGAGGGCTCTCTTTGCCAATTGTCTTTCTTGGAGAATAGGGGAGGGACTGGAATTAGGGGTGCCCCGTACAGAGTATGCTGAGGCAATTGACAATTGGCTTCCCTTCATTTATGGATGGACAACCAACTCTGAAGAAAATCCAGTGGCTTGGGGTCTCTATGCCTAGCACAGATTCTGTATCTCAGACCTTAATGTTGCCCTCTGCAGACAGCCCTGCTCATAGCTCCTGCCACATCAGGGTGTCTGTCGGGAGGTTTATGAGGGACATGTGACTCACCGACAGTATCTCTCCTCCCCTCCCCCGCCCCAGACAACCAGGCATACTTTGAGCGGCACCGGTGGCCCCCTGTGTGGTACCTGAAGGAGGAAGACCACTACCAGCGTGTGAAGAGGGAGCGGGAGAAAGAGGACCTGGCGCTGAAGAAGCACCATTCGAGGAGAAAGTGGTTTTTCTGGCACTCGTCCCCAGCTGTGGCCTGAAGGGGAACAAAGGGGGTAGTCATCCACTCTGGCCACCCCACCATTGACAGCTCTACTGTAAAAACCAGTCTCCTTGGCCTCCTCGGCCGTTTGGGCAGTTAGGGTTTCAGGCACTGGCTTTTCCACTCGTGTGCGTTTATCTCCATCAGGATCAAAGCACAAGCTCGCCATCCACGAGCCTGGACATAAAAGGAAGTTGACTGACTCACCGCATTCCTTCAGCCCATACCTGTCCTTTTTATTTTTTTATAATTTGGGTTTTTTTTTTTTTTTTGGTTAGGAAGCTTAATACTCTTTAGTCCATTATTTTGTTCCTTTTTATACAAAGACAAGCAAATCCAGCTTTCCTGCTTCAGAGTCGGATTGGAAAGTATTTTTATACGGTCTCTCGTATTTAGTTAAAATGACAATACTGTGCATTACTTCATTTCATAGGCCACACGTTGACCACGAAGCTGCCCCGTGATTCTCTCAGCCCCACGCGACCACAGTCAAGCGTTGCTCATGATTACAGAGCTGTCCTTCTGTTGGGAGGTAAAGGGTTGGGCTGAGACCCCCACCCCACCAAAGAACAAGCTGGAAGTGCTTCGTCTTTCTTCTGATGAACGACATTGGTCTAATTACCTACTTACAAGATTTTTTTTTTCTATTTAAGTGCTCGTCATTACATGGTTATCTGTGCCATATAAACTATGGTGAGGGCAAATATCTTATTGTTTCAGTTTTTCTAGATTCAAGAGGATAATCCTCATAACCATTAGAAGGGCTTATTCAACGGTTATTCAACCAGTACTATCTGGGGCAAGACCTGGGACCCTACGACAGAGTTCAAGTGCCACTACCGTTGGATGCCTGTGTCAGAGTCGGTGGCTCTCAGTGTTCTGGTATCTTAATGGGCTTCTACTGGCACACTAAGTTCTGTAACCTGAACAGAGACTAGCGAAGGGGAAAAGGCTCGCCCCACTGTCTACAGGTCTGTCACCTCGGCCCTCGCACCCATGGCCAACTTCACTTTGTAAGACACGTACTTTTTTTTTTAACTCTTCCCAGGGAAAAATTCAGGTTACCACTAAAGTAGGCCAAGGCAGACCACCTGCCCACCTGCTTCTATGGCAGTACCACGGAGCCTGTGAAAGCCCCAGCGCTGGAGGCCGGGTCTTGCTTTCTCCAGCAGAGACAGGAGCCAAATCCCAAGAGCCTAGGAAATGGTGCTATCGTGTGGTAGTTCTGACCCCGTGTCCTTTGGGAAGTTCAGTTAGAACCGAACGTGGAAAGCAGGGGAGCTCCCAAGAGGCATCAATATCATTGCCCCTTGGCAGATTAAAATGTTACAGTACACACACACACACACACACACACACACACACACATTAGAGAGTCATAGCACCCCACCTGCCACAGGATGTTGTGTGCTGGACACTGGGGCTCATCCTGTCGGGAGGTCACCTTACTGATGCTAAGGGCTATTGATTTTTTTGTTTGTTTGTTTTTGTTTTCTAGTTGTTTTTTTTTTCTAAAGATGGAAAGGAGACAGTTGAGTCCAAACTCCAAATGCCATATGCATTTGAAAAACCTGTGTAGACCACAGGCAGATGGTTGTTTCTGGTATGGCCACATACCACATACACGAGCTTAGAAAGGCCTGGGAATGCGCCACCCTCTCGTGGCAGAGAGGGAGCAGCGGAAGAGGGAGGCTGATCAAGTCTCCCCCCTTAACTTTGTTAATAGGGCACGTAGCTAACTGAAGGAAAGGGTATGTAGAACGAGAAGCTATATGTCAAGACTCGGGGAGAAATGGCATATGGCCACCTTAAAATCCTAGCGGTTGTGTTTTCCGTGCGTAGTCCTAGTCAGATTTAACAACCAAAGCTCCATCTGATTGTACTCTTGCCAAAACCTAACAGACACATCCATGAACATGGGGCGTAAGCAATAATATCCACTCGTGTTCTTCACAGCTGCTGGAACCAAGTGGCTGGTTCATTTGGTTGGCACTGATTAGCCTTTAACCATGGTGGTTTGTTTCATGTTTTTTATTTCACAAAAAAAGCCAATAAAATTGTTTAGCTATATAAAAAAAGTCTCTAGTCTTGTATATTCTGTGTATTGTGTAAAATCCTCATGTGTCTTTGAATAGCTTTTTAAAGCCACCAATGTGCTTCATCACTGGGACTTGGATTGAAGTAATGAAGCTTAATGACTGTCATTTGTGTTTAATTATTTTCAGTGACAATCCCATTGCCAACATATAGACGAGGTATGGGCCACTTTGCTCTTTCTCGGACAATGCCATGTGCCACTTGGCATTGTGTAGCCTTGCGGGGTGAAGATAATAACATCTCCGTTCTATTGGAATGGTTGAAATCGGAATTTGGAAAATGCTGTCAGCAATTAAATGAAAGGTTTGGATTGATAGACCCATGAGGAAGTCCTTCAGAAGCAAGTCTGAGGAAGCCTCTGGAAGGATCCATGACGTCTAGATAAAAGGTTACTGAAGCTTCACGGGAAGTAAGTTCTTTAAGGAGATCTCACAAAGTGGCTGCGCTCTTTGTAACTCTAGGGGAAAGAGTCAACCTTTGTAAGAAATAGTCACGGGAGGCCAGCAGTGAGGTGCGTCCACACCTTTCCCGTAGTTATGAGGTCCCAACAGTGGCATATTGCACCTAGGCACACCAGGGCAGTCGAAACCTGTACAGAATTCTGCTGAAAAATGTGCAGGGTTTTACACATACTAGATCTCAACTGCCCCTCCTCCCCCAGAGAAGCATCTTGGGGCTCACAGATTCTACAGGTCCAGGAGCTTAAACGTTCTATGAACACCCAAATGCAAAAAGCTCAATGATCCTAAAATTTCAAGTTTTACAAACTCAGTCTTTCTGTCTCTGACATGGGCTAAATAGAAGGAATTATATCAGAGGGAAAGCCAGAAAAAATCCCAAGTTTAGGAATTTTCCTGAGTGCTAAAATATTCTAAAATAAACATTTCTCGGTATTGGCATAAGAACCACCAGGAGGACCAATGGACCCAAAGAGAAGACCCGGATATCAATCCACACATCTTCGAACAGCTGATCTTTGATAAAGAAGCAAAAAATATCAAATGGAAAAAAGAAAGCATATTTAACAAGTGGTGCTGGCATAACTGGATATCAATATGTAGAAGAATGAAAATAGACCCATATCTATC